>ML978715.1:74902-91137 GCA_010015785.1 Saccharata proteae CBS 121410 | reverse complement strand
GGCTAGCTAATAATCTAATCTAATCTTTACCTAACTCGTTCGTAGCGACGTCTATAACGTCTATAGCGTCCTTACCTAACTCGCTCGTAACGTCTGCATTAGTATTACCCCGTAATACTAGAGGGATAAAAACATACGTTAAAACCCTAAATAGCTGGAAATTCCCTATATATAGCTTCTTCCTATAAAGAAGCTTAAAAGGCGTCTTTATATACGGATTCGCGGATATAGGAGTACGATTATAGACGTAAACATAATACCGTATAGCTTCTAGCTAAAGAACCTACTATTTCTCGATTATTAAACTAGTATCCTTAATTAGTTCTATAGACAGCTAATATAGTATTACGCGAGTATACTCTATAATTATACGGACACCGCGCTTAGAAACACCGTTCTACTATAGATAGTAAGGAATAATAGTCTTAACTATTATCCCTTAAGCTTTAAGCTAGCGTGTAAGTAGGGACTAGGAAGAATCCCTATTAAGGCGGACACGTGAAATACGAAGCTATCTATACTCTTTCTCTCTTCTATAATACTAGGTGTTCTATGCCTCGACTATTAGCTATCCTTTTAAGACAAAAATAATCTAGCGATACCGCGAAAAATCGTTAGTGATAATAAGTACGGAGTTTTCGCTATATAGACCTTCAGGATTAATACTAAAGTAATCCATAAAGAGTCTCTCGAATAGCCTACTTGCCCTACTATCTAGACTAATAGAAGCCTAGTAAGTTCGAGTAGGATTACTAGATAAGTAAGAATCGTATAGAGGTAATTTTCGAGAAGTAATAATATAACTATTAACTAAGGAAGGTAGTCTTTAGAGTATTCTCTTATTAACGTGCCCTATAATGCGATACTATTCTTTAAGGGAAGCCTTCTTGGGTAGGTGATAGCTAGTTGCTAGAAGAGTAATATAAGATAGTTTAGCGCGAAGAACATATAATCTATTATCCGGAGGAGTAAAAGTAACCTTACGGCTAGAACGATTATAGATCTTTGTATCTAAAGAGTCGAGACGTGCGCTAAATTACCGAAGCTGAATAATAGAAAGGAGGTTATATAGAAGCCTAGGGATATAGAGAGTATCCCTAAGCTTAAGCGTATAAAGCTTACTATTACTAAGCCGAGTACGAAGTATAATAGTACTAGTTATAGTACTAGTAAGAGAGCCGGTAACGCCTTTAATCCGAACCTACGGAATAGTTTTATAGTTATAGAATAATGTCAGGCCGCTACCGCAACAACTACTACAGTCCGAACCTAAGCCGTAGCCGAAGCTTCGCCGGTTAACACGGCGAAGGTAACCACGACACTCTATATAGGTAGGAGCTTAGGGCGCTAGCTTTTACTACCTCGTAGACGCCTACTTCCCTCCTTTTGTTCTATACTCTAGATTTTAGATATTCAATGCAAGCTTTTACCGCTAGACCCTGTTACAATCTAGAGTCTTAAATAAACTAAGCCACGACGAACCTCGATATCCGACGACGACGACGACGTAGACATTAGACGGAAAACCCTAGCGCCGCAACTACTACCACGACGATGCCTCCACCGAATCCCGAACCCCCTCTACAGCCTCTACGATATAGAGGACCTATAACGAGAAGCCGGGCTTTATCCCGTATAACTAGCGAAGACGAAAACGAAGACCCCTCCTACCACTAATTCTAGCTCGAAAGCCTCACTTTAAAAATAAGAAAACTAGAGCTACGCAAGGGTAAAAGCAGCCGTTCCCTCTTCGACTAAGAAGCTACTAATATCCCCCTACTATCCGCTATACTATCTACCCCCCTAACCGACTATTCTAAGATCGACACCCCGTCGAATCGCACCGTTATCCCTACTAAGTAGTATAAGGATACTATTAATCTACTCGAGATACTAGATTATATTATTAAGAAAACGAGTATTTAGCAAGAGGTTTACTTAGCTTAGCAGCGTGAAAAGAACGAACGATTATAGCTAGAGAGGGAACTCGATAATCTTCGCGATATACTCGCTCGCGAGTAGTATAGAACTAAGAAGCGAGGTAGCCGTTTATAAGCTTAGAAGGATAGCTACTCTTAGCTATAGGACTAGCTCCTCGCGAAATAGGAAGAAAACACTAAGCTCTATGAATAACTCTCCTAGCGTAATCCGGACTTCATAGTAGTAGCTACTACTAACTCGGATAACGACCTCCCTCCCCCGCTTACTACTTAACGAGTCCCGCCCCGTTAGACGCCCGATTCTTATTATCGCTTTAGCTATTACCCTACTAGTACTCCGTATAATCGATTCGATCCTAGGTCTAGTCGGTTAACTAGCGATACTACTTAATTTAGTAAACGGCCGAAGGACATTAAGGATAAGTATAACGGTTAGGAACCCGAAAAATATCGAGCTTAGCGATACGATGTTAAATAACGGTTCGAGGACTACCTAGTATATTTCGGCTCGTAGAAACGGATGTGCGATTTCCTCGTCGCTTAGCTCTTATATCTAGTATTCGATATTATGAGGAACTAGGTAGTAAATCGGCCTCGCATAGATACTAGTAGCTTATTCATTAAGCTAGAATACTACTCTAGTATATAGTCCCTAGAAGAGAAGGCGCGATAAGTAATAAAGAGTATTCGGTAAGAACGAAACGAGAACGTTACTACGTACTACTAACAGCTTACTACCCTCTAGGCTCGTTTGAATATACCGGAAGACGAACGAATCCGAATACTCTTATAAATAGCGTCTCCCCGATATTTAAAGTCGCTGTTAGCTAACCGCTACACGGATACTTCTGCGGTCCTCGAGGATTTGCGCCGTATCGAGTAAAACCTACTTAGCATCTATTATAATTTTGCCCGCGAATCTTAGTTCTAGCTATCGTAGACCGCTTCTCGATATCCTACTCCGCGCTCGCGTCTAGTTACTTAATAAACTAGCTTATACGCGATACCGAACACTATTACTAATCCCGACTTAAACTACGTACTAAAGCCTACTACCGTTAAACCGACTAGCTAGAAAGGACTATAGTACGATCCGCAGGATATTCCTAATCGCCTCGATGAAGCTGGCCGATAGAAACTCGCCGAACAGCTTCGCTGTTTTCGCTGCCATAGCTCTAGCCACCGCGCAACCGATAAAGTCTACCTAAAGAATAGCTAGCCTACGAAACGAGTTACTATAGTATAAGTAGAGGAAGGGATAGATAAAGAGGAGTTTATAAACGAGGTAAATACTATAGGCACCGAATCTTCCGACGCCTATTCCACTAAGGAGGAAGGTTTAAAAGCCTGAACCTAGAGGATAGTCGCCCCCTAGGTTATCTAGTATGGATTAATTAATTCCTCTCGTTCGTAGTACTTAGCTCTATACCCCGTCGTACATGTAGAATAGTAACTTTAGATAAAAGCCTAGTCGGAAACTACTTAATATTTCAAGTATTAATTAATAGTTGTCCTGCTAAGCTACTATACGACGGAGGTACTAAAGTGAACGTTCTGGATATTAACTATACTAAGCGTAATATAATACCTACCTATAACTTAGCGAACACGGTTAAGCTCCTTAATACGGACGGCTTAGTTAACCGAATACTCGACTAAGGAGCTATTATCTTACTTTAGATAGAAAGTTATATTAGCGATATTTTCTACTATATAGTAATAGTACCTTAAAATACACTTATCCTAGGAGATCCGTGGATAGTAGAGCATGACGCTATCGCTAGCCATCGACACCGCACAATGTTACTTACGTCCGAGGAATACCTCTAGAATAGTTACTTAACGAACGGGAAACCTAAGTTAGTCTTTACGGAAGATATAGCTTAAGCTACGGAAATCGAACTAGCCGATATTAAACTCGTTAGTGCTATAAAATTTTATAGTATGTTAACTAAGCCTAATTACTCCGCTGGAATCCTCTTTCCTCGATACTCTAAAGCTTCGCTATACGTAACCACGACTAACGCTATTAGCCCCGATAATTTCGATAAGTTTAAAAAGGGTAAACCTAAACTTAGCCGCAGCGAGCTCGAAAATTTAGTACTAAATTAGCTATATGATTTCATCGACGTCTTCGATAGTGCATATGCCGAAGAGCTACCTATTTATACAGACGGAGATCACGCTATCCATATAGTAGCGGGAAAAGAACCGCCCTTCGCAAAGAATTACCGTCCTATAGGTGTTAAGGAACTAGAAGCTGTAAAATAGTATATTAAAGAGCTAGAAGCTAAGGGATTTATTCGCCGTAGCTCTTCTCCTACCGCCGCGCTAGTTCTAATCGTTCGTAAACTAGGAGGTGGCCTCCGTGTTTATATCGACTACCGTGGATTAAACGAGATTACTATTAAAAATCGTTACCCGATCCCTAACATTAACGAGATACTCTAATAGATTTAAGGTTACAAGTTTTTCACTAAGCTCGATATTATTATAGCTTTTAATCGAATTCGTATCGCAGCTAGCGACGAGTGGAAAATAGCCTTTAATACACGATATAGTTAATTCGAATACCTCGTAATACCGTTCGGGCTATATAATACTCTAGGTACTTTCCAAGGCTATATTAACGAGACACTCCGCGAATACCTAGACCTCTAGGCTATAGCTTACCTCGATAACGTCCTCGTTTTCAGTAAATCACTTACTAAACATAAATAATATATCCGCTAAGTCGTTTCCCGTTTATATGCCCGGAAGCTATTCATCGATATCTATAAATACGAATTTCTTAAGCCGGAAGTTAAGTACCTCGGGCTAGTTATAGGATCTAATGGTATTAAAATGGACAAGGAGAAAGTAGAAGCTGTACTTAACTAGGAAACACTATAGAGCGTGAAAGATGTCTAAGCCTTCCTCGGGTTTACAAACTTCTACCGCCGTTTTATCCGGGACTTCTTAACACTAGCTCGCCTATTAACGAATCTTACGAAATGCGAGACTATAAAAACGGCTACTAGAAAGACTAAGCGAGTGTATATACCGTTTACCTAGATAGTAGCTTGCTAGCTCGTATTCGAGAAGCTAAAAGATGTATTCATAATAGCTCCTACTCTTACCTATTTCGATCCCTCGCGGGAGACGTGGATTAAAACGGATGCTTCCAATTTTATAACCGTAGGTATTCTCTCTTAAATAGTAGATAGGATACTACGCCCCGTAGCCTACTTCTCTAAGAAGATAACACTAGCTGAATGTAACTACGAGATATACGATAAGGAGCTCCTCGTAATTATTAAAGTACTCGAGATATAGAAGCCCGAAGTAGTAAGCGTAGACCGGCCGATTAAGGTTTTTTCCGATTACCGTAGTCTTAAATAGTTTATAACGATAAAGAATCTAAATCGCCGATAAGCTCGTTAGGCCTAATTCCTCTCTAAGTTCAATTTCCGTATTATATACCGACCTAGCTATCTCGGAGAAAAGCCCGATGCTCTAACGCGTAGATTATAGGATCTTCCTAGCTTACCGGATAACCCACGTAAATAGTTTTAATTCTAAATAGTACTTAAGTATACTAACCTTAATCACGATATTCGCGCCGTATTAGCCTCTTTGTAATCGGTAGATAAACGCTATTCCGTTATCGAAACTGAATAACTCGATCCTACTATAGAAAATCTCGGTGTACTAGCTAGGCCCTAGCTTGAGTAGTTACTATAAACCGCGTATCGAATGGATAGCGACATGTAGCTCCTAATTACTACTATCTAGAATTCAGATCGCCGCCTACTAGTAGCCCTGATTCGGAAAGGATACTACTAGTATATAGGATACTTACATGTTAAGGATAATCGAGTTTACATGAAGAACTAGCTTTTTATCCTAAACGACGAAGCTCTCCGTCTCCGCCTACTATAACTACACTACCTACTACTACGGCTAGGACATCTAGGCTATAAATCGATGTACGAACTCCTTACACGCTACTACTACTAGCCTAACATGCGTAAAGATTGTTATATCTTTTATACGGCCTGCTATACATGTCGAGTTACTAAGGCGGATAATAGAAAGTAATAAGGCCTCCTCTAGCTACTCGAGCCCCCGGCTAGGCGCTGGTAAAGTGTTAGCTTCGATTTCATCGAAAAATTACTAGTTTCTAACTAGAAGAACATAGACTACTAGTATATCCTAGTTATAGTAGATAGACTCACGAAGAGTGTTAAATGCGAAGGACTCTCTACTAATAGTATAGACGAACTTTACGAGGTAGTGCAAAGGCGACTATTCCTATAGAAGGGCTTACCGTCTGAATTCGTTAACGATCGGGGAAGCGTAATAATCTTAAAACTCTAGTAACGGATATACTAACGATATAGGATTAAGATTAAATACTTATCCGCCGCGCACCCGGAAACGGATAGATAGACTAAAGTTACTAATAAATTAGTTAAAGCCGCACTTCGCGCCTATATCGACTATGCATAACGGGATTAGATGTACTAGCTACCGCGAATAGAGTTCGCACTGAATAACCGGGTTAACTAGACTATTAGTATATCCCTATTCTTCGCTAATAATGGCTTCTATCTACGGATTAGCGTGGAGCCGCTAGTATATAACGATCTTCGCGATCTACGGATCGAGCGAGCTAACTATATTATCGCACGTATATAAGCTATAGATCGCGAACTCTAAACTCTTATCCGTAACGCTTCCGACTAGTATACCGCCTAAGCTAATAAACACCGCGCACCGCATCCTTATTACTATATTAGCGATCGGGTATACGTCGATATAAGGGACTTCGTAATAACTCGACTAAACAAGGGACTAGACTATAAATTCTACGGGCCTTAGCCGATTATCCGCGTTATCGACTATAAGGCCTACGAACTAGATATTCCCGCGGACCGTAGGGCCGAGGGTCTTACTCTAATATTCCATCCCCGTAAACTCCGCCTCGAATCGACTACACCGTTCCCTAGCTAGCGTTCTGAACCGATACTAGGTATCCTTATATATGACGATAACGAAGAACTACACTAGGAATAGGAGGTAGCCGAAGTAGTGGATTTCCGAGAGACAAGACGCTAGGGAGTATAATATAAAGCGACGTTTATAGGTAGCTAGGATGAATAGAATACTAACCCGTAGTAGCTACCTTAGACGGATTTTTTGAATGTAAAAGAGCTTATCCTCGAATATTACCGCCTCTATCCCGATAAACCGCTACTACTAGACGAGATACTACACAACTCTAATAATACTATAGCTCGAGAGACCTCGCTCGTCGGAGGGGGGGGTAGTATTAGGCCGCTACCGTAATAACTACTATAGTCCGAACCTGAGCCGTAGCCGAAGCTTCGCCGGTTAACACGGCGAAGGTAACCACGACACTCTATACAGGCAGGAGCTTAGGGCGCTAGCTTTTACTACCTCGTAGACGCCTGCTTCCCTCCTTTTATTCTGTACTCTAGATTTTAGATATTCAATGCAAGCTTTTGCCGCTAGACCCTGTCAAATAACGAAAAATCGTTACATATATAAGTAGTAGTACTACTATTAAGTAACTAGGAAGAAGAGGTCTTATAAGCGAAGAGAGTATACTAAGCGAAGCTAATAGTAACCTAGGTAATAGTAAAGCCGCTATCTAGCTATAGAGAATCGGATTGTTCAGATAGAAGAGACGTTAGCTAACCGGAAATTTCGACTACTTAAGTAACCTTCGCGAACTTAGTACTACTACCTACCTCCTCTTTCTTCTTTTCCTTCTCTTTCTTAGCTCTTTTCTTGTCTCTTTTGGCCTTAAGCTTACGGAAAAATTCGCGCTTCTCTTCTAGTGCTTTTTCTAGATGCTTAATAAAGTAGTGATTAATAGTATAACTAAACTTATAGTAGCTAGAATACTTCTTTAGCTTCTTTTTATCCTTCTAAGGTGCTGAAGTAATATAAGCCTAGTGCTTAGGGGTACTAATTAGATCGTACTATTAGAGAATTTAAGTAATTAGCTTAGGGGGTTCCGGATATTTCTCGATTAGTTAATTGCCCTAATGATTAATTATTATAGATAGCTACTAAGTCTACTTAGGGCGCTTAATAACCGCGAGAATATACTTATTAATTAGGGGACCCGGAATATTAACTTTTTAAATCTTCTAACTATCTATTACGCTGCGTAGCTAAATTAGATACTCTTTCACCGTCTTTCCTAGAGGAAGTATAGGTTACAAGGCTATATAGGCCTTAGTCTAGGGTCTATACGACTATTTAAGCTAATTAGATTACTTAAGCCGCTTTAGGATGAAAAACGGACTATCTATATTACTTACGGTGATAGTAAGCTAGGAAGATAGGGAAGACGTAAGAAAGATATACGCTTTTATCTCTATAGCTTTAAAGCGAGTAAGCGCTAATAGTGAATAACTCGCGGGCGGAGAGATAGGAGCCTCGAAAAATCGGCTAAGACTAGCCGCGCTAGTATAAACGCGAAGTAACTTATACTAGGGCTTAAAATCTTCCGGCCTAGTAAGTGTTTTACTAATAGCCGGATTAGCTATCCTATAGATCTACTAATACCTATCTATCTCCTCTATAGTAAGGATCGTGCTATACTCTAAGAACTACTAAGGAGCGTCTCCTCCTAGTAGTATTATACCCGTAGGCGGAGGTATAGCATTAGAGGGACCTTATAAGCCTATAGTAGGAGTGGAGGAGGAATTACCTATAGGCGGTTTCCCGGAAACAGGTTTATCCTCGGGTAGTATAGGAGGAGTATCTACTATGTCGTAGTCTTTTATAATAGCCTTTGCGTAAAGGACTTTAAAGAGAAGAAGGAGATGAAAAGACTTTAAGTGACGATATCGAGGATAAAAGGAAGTAAAGAGGGCTTATAACCTACTAGAATATAAGCGGATAACGATCGCTAGTATTCGATGTTCTATGTACTATAAGGTATATATAGACAGGGAATATACTATTAGCGCGGAATACCGCGTAGTTCTCGAAACTTCGGATAGAAAGGATAACGTTATCCGATATCTTATCCGATAACTAGTAGATATAGTTTAAATACTAGATTACGTAATAACTCTACCTAATAGGGGCTAGAGTGCACTAATACTAGTAGGACCGGTAGTACTAACACTACCCCCCCTCTAAGGCGGCGCTCCGCTACTATTTCGTCTAGTATTAGTTAGTCTAGATACTTATCGTAGTATTCGTTAACTAAGGTACGTAAGTTATCGAGATAGCTAATTAGCTCCTAATTCGTACGGTTATAGCCTACCTATTATACCTTATATTCGAATTAGTTTTTACTCTTATTATAACGTAATCCGATAATATTCTCTACGACCTACTCTTCCTCTCTATCTATAACTACTAGTAGAGGTAGAGGCTGTTATTAACCTAGTAGTAGATCCGTACCTACTAGGTAAAGAAGTAAAGTATAGAAGACCGGATAGATTTTCATCGTTAATAGGAGGTCTAGACGATACGCTTGCGGCGATACCTTAGCTAGGATCTTAAATCGGCCTAGCTTCTTCTAATCTAGCTTCTTCGAAGCTCGTTCCGTCTAGATATTAGTAGTAAGTAAAAAGACTTCGTCTCCTACTATAGGATTATATAGCGATACGCGAGCCGACAGGCGTTATTAGTTACTAACTAGTAACTACGCCTGTATATGTACTAAGGTACCCGGGCGGGGTATAGAGTCTAGAAGGCAATCGGACGGCAATCGGACGGTAATCGGACGGTAACAGGCTATAGTTACATGTATGTCCCCGGTACAAAAAGATTAGATAGTAGATAGCTTTTCCTCGCTATAGAATAGAACAATTAAGACGATTATCTTCATATAGTAGCTACAACACTTAATTATGTATAAGTAAAGCGAATTTCTAAATTCATTCCCTAACTTTCTATATTAATAATTAACCTATCTGATAAACTATTCCTATTATAGAGGTTCTCTATGCTAAACACACGAAACATCCCCTCGGCCGCAAGCGGCGGCGTAGGTAGTAGTGTAGAAGGCGAACACTAAAGGTAGTTAGCCGCACGAGATAAGTAAATCGAACGTCGCGATTAATAACTCGTTATATACGCCGAACTAGTAGAGTATTTGGAGAGCGAAAACGCTAGGATCACGGCTACACTAGTAGCGTAGTATCCTGTGCTAGCCAGCGAACGGCCGGCAAGCGTAAAAGAAGAAGAAGAAGTTATTACCTTAGAACCTACTAAAGCTAGGATAGCTGAGGGTAGTGAACCCAAAGCTAAAATGCCCGAGGGTAAACAGTATTCGCTAGCTAGTCAATCCTAGTATAGTATGAAGCTAGACATAGCTGTTGTCCGTCTAGTGTAACTATACTAGGGAGAACCGTTATTAAAATAGAAGGATTTCCGTTTTAAGGTTACTAAAAGCTAGTGGCTAGAAGGCTTAACCTAATAGAAGTAGTAGTAGACTATGTTATATAGTGCCCTTACTACTATGGGTTAGAAAGATAGATACGAGTTCGGAGGACTAACTATCGTCGATAAAGCGTTATTGTCTACGGTAATCCTGTAAAACATAAAAGGTCCGGTAAATTTAATTACTTTGAGCTACGCGAGGTATAGGATAGCGATGCTGTTAGCTCTGCGCAACTCGTTTGAAGTAAGCGATAAGTATAGATACCGTAAGAACGCGTGGAAACTCCGGGATATAAAGTGGAATAGTAAGGATACTGCTAAATACGTCGGAAAGTAGTAACTCCTAGTATAAGAGGTAGTTATTAACAATCTAACCTTCACGGATAAGGCCATTAGGAACGATTTTCTCTATTCTATTAAGACGGATAAAATAGAGTAGTAGGTGTATTAAATTCTTACTAAGCTGAATATAGTAGAGATTATATCTTTCATATACTACGAGCGATTCTTGTATGCTTTTGGAATAGGGAAGAGTTTAGGAAAGGGTTTAGGGAGTACTATTTATAAGGTTAGTAATGGATAGCCGTAGAAAAAGAAGAAATCCGACTATACTTACTAGAATTATAGAAAGAGAGGCTATACTACAAGAGATTATAGAGGCGATAAGGTAGGAGATAGATATACCTATAAACTAGGTAAGAAGAGTAACTAGAAAGAGAAGGAGTTAAAGGAAGAGAAGGATAAAAAGGATAAGAAATAGAAAGCCGGAAGTTTTCATTTAATAGTCTACTTAACGTTAAAATAATACTCGAATCTACTTTTTAATATAGGAAGTAACGTGTACGTTATAAACGATTTGAAGGATTTAGATCCGGCTATAGTTATTGCTATAGGATCCTATCTAGTAAGTACTAGTGTAGGACTAGTGTATATAACTTATATAGGAACCGTAAACCTAAGGATTATAAAGCTAGGTTATAAGGATAGTTTAAGATACACGGTTGTTTCGCTACTGAACACCCTGTATATTCCGAAATTTCCGGTTAAGATACTCTTAGGAGAGCTTATATTTAGAGCTAGAGGGAGGATCGAGGATAATATACTAATTAGGCCTACTAGAGAGGGAATTGCTAACCTTAATCTAATACGGCGCGGTTACCTACTATAGTAGTATAGTGAACCGGAACCGCTGAAGACTCTAGCTCTATTTATACACCTTATTTTAGTAGGAGATGTTACTAGCTTTAAAGTTAAACACTTGGCTGCGGTTTTGGCTACCTATAGACTAGATAGAAGTAGCGATGGCGAAAATTTCGAAAATTCCGCTAATATTAATCAAATAATAGATAAGCTTATACGAATACTTATCTTGTAGTATAGAAGATTAAGCTACTGTAGTATTAAGAGGCTATAAAAGATAATTAAGTCTACTACCGGAGTAGATATAGATACTTCCCTACTAGAGGCGATTCCCTATAAAGCTTATGACTAAGTAAAGATTACTAAAATCGTTAGTAAAGATCTATTCAAGCTAGTAAGTTTTACTAGAGAGGTTATTTACTTTAATCTTAGAGAGATTAAGCTAGAATCTGTTAACGGTAATAGATATTTTAATATCCGGACTAATTAGTTTTCTCGCTTTAGGTAGTTCACCGCGTATAAGTAGAAAAAGGATATTCTAGTAGACCTTAAATATACTATGGAGGCTCTTAACCTCTAGATTAGCGGATCTTAGCGCGTGTAACGCGTGTACATTAATAGCGCTCGAGAACTAATTATAGAAGGTGTTTTAAACAAGCTTATAGATTTTAAGCTTTTCTGTAAAACTAACTATATTAAACTAACGGTTTCCGCGCCTTATAACTACTATTAGAATAGTATCTTAGAGCGCGGTATACGTATTATCTAGGATACTATACGGGTAGTGTCTATACAGATAAGGGTTCCCTTATACTTTTAGGATCGCCTTATAGAGGGTGTAACTTATACTACTAATAGGACTGTTTTAAGTAGTATCCCTATGTTAGAGACACCGCATTAGCGATTGTTTAACTCTATCCTACGCGGAGTAGGCGATGGGAGCGCTAATAATAGGGGCGTCGAAAATTCCGGTAACAAGCCGGATATCTTATACTTACGGATTTTGGGCTTAGTGTGCGTTGCGCTCGTGGAGTAAGTACACCGTGTAAACGTAGAGAAGCTAGAACCGCGTAGTATTAAGGGAATCTTCCTTGGATATACTAGAGGGTATAACTACTACGTATAGGCTCTTAATAGGAGCCGCTAGATCCGGATACTAAATATTATCTTCTACGAAGATATAGGAGCACCTATAATATAGCTATCCGCAACACCTAGTAAACTAGTGAAAGTACTACATACGGTAGATCTACGCGACGTAGTAAGATTACTACCACCGGTAGTATAAAGGCGCCTTCGCTATCGCACGAGTAAGCCGAAGGGGAATATGAAAAGTAACGACCTAAACATAGTTACGGAAGATATTACAGATGAAGAAGGCAACCTTCGGCCTAAGCGAGGTAGGCTAAAGAAGCTATATAAGGATGTGTATACTCCTAAGCTGTTCATACCGGATAAAACGTTTGTTTATACTATAGAGTAGGTTAATTAAGAAGATAATGATAAGGGATTTAGTACCTTCTTAACTATAGTAAGCTTAGATAGTGTAATATCCGGGGTAGGTTTAGATAATACTCTAGTATTTATAACCGTAATAGCTAGCGCTAAGGTAAAAGAGTAGACAAGTACTTGTTTTAAGGAGATTAAGTAGCTAATTGAATTAGGAACACTCGAGTTTATACCTTAAACGGAAGTAGAGAACCTTATTTCTGCTAAATAGGTACTTAGAAAGAAGTACCTAGCTAATAGATCTCTAGATAAACATAAAGCGCGCCTAGTTACTAGAGGGTTTATATAATAGTTTGGAATCGACTACTTTGAAATATTATCTTCTATAGCGCGGATAGTAAGCTAGAGAATTATACTTGCCCTAGCCGCTATTTATAACTAGCACGTTGTGTAGGTAGATTTCGTTAGAGCCTACCTAAAGGGATTACTTAATAAGCTAATCTATATAAGACTCTTCCCGCTATTAGAAGAGTATATATAGGAGATAGGGGCGCCTACTAGATAGTATAAGGGATGTGTAATTAAGCTGTACAGGCCTATTTATAGTCTTAAATAGTTAGGAGCGGAATAGTAGAAGTATATCCGATCTTAACTTACAAGAATTAGAATCCACCTATTGGAAGTAGATGAGGCTATGTATACCTTAGTAACGGAGAAAGGAGAAGGTTTAGATGGAACTATACTAATAGTAATTGCCGTTTCTTACGTCGACGATTTTCTACTTTTTGGGCCTAATAGGCAAAGAATTAACCAAACAATCGCTACTCTCGGGGAGTTAGTTAAGCTTACTAACCTAGGTGATGCTAAATAGTACCTAGGTGTCCGTCTGAACAGATCGGATAGAAGTATTCTCCTAGATTAGGAGTAGTATACCACTAAAGCGCTAGAAGCGCTCTAGATGAGCGATTATCGAACAGCTAGTACACCTTTTAAGCCTAGTAACCTAGTAATGCTAATGCCGGATAAAGAAGTAGTAGATACTACTATTAACTAGTCGATAGGGCACGAATTCCGCTATCTTCTAGGAAAATTCAATTTTACTACTAATATAACTAGACCGGATTTATCTTTTGCCGGATTAATATAGGCAAGAGTTATAAGTAAACCCACGGCCGAGTAGCTATAAGGCCTTAAGCGGATCCTACGCTATGTTAAGAGGCTACCTAGGCTTAGTATTAAGTATTAAGCAGAACACCGCTATAAGGAGAAGTTCGGAAAATTAGGTTTGCATAGAGTTTATAACTCCTCTTACGCTAGTAATCCTTCCACCGCTAAATTAAATAGTAGGGTAGTCTTCTTTATAGTAGGAGGGCCTATGAGCTAGAGCTCGCGCCTTTAATTAATAGTTACGCTAGGTACTATAGAAGCTAAGTACTACGCGCTGTTAGAAGCTATAAAGGAAGTAGCCTAGATCCGGATGTTCCTGGAGGAACTAAACCTAATACTAGAAGGACCGGTGCTATTACTAGGAGACAATACGGGTGCTCTTAGTTAGACTAATAGTCTATTACTAAAGGCAAAGCGACACGTTAAAGTTCGCTATAGGCATATAGATAGTAAATAGAAGTTAGGTACTATTAAGGTATAGTATATTAAGATAGTAAGCAACGCTATAGACATTCTTACTAAGCTACTTAGGCTATAGATACACGAAAGAGCAGTTAAGCTACTAGGTCTTATAAGATAAGACTAGGAGGTGAGGTTTTTCAGTTATGCCATTAAGCTGTTCGTTTTTCTAGCATAGGGGCGTATGGGATTGCATAGCGATACGCGAGCCGACAGGCGTTATTAGTTACTGACTAGTAACTACGCCTATGTATGTACTAAGGTACCCGGGCGGGGTATAGAGTCTAGAAGGCAATTAGACGGTAATCGGACGGCAATCGGACGGTAACAGGCTACAGTCACATGTATGTCCCCGGTATAAAAAGATTAGATAGTAGATAGCTTTTCCTCGCCATAGAACAGAACAATTAAGACGATTGTTTTCATACCTACTTTATATCTAGGTACTAGGGCGCGGTTCCGATTAGCCTACTTAGCGTAGATTTACTAAGTATAGGTTATATATTCGCTAAGGTATTCGTCGATTACTTCTATCTAGTATATAAAATTATCCGAAAGTCGTAATTAAGCTTAACTATTAGGAGTCGAGGCTTCTATAGCGAGTACCTCTAGAGGAGATATCGTGAATCGTGGATTAAATCCGTAATTTACTGCAAAAGGAGAAAGATTAGTAGTAGCCGAGTTAAGCTAATTTACCGCAAATTCCGCTATAGGTAGCTATTCTACCTAATTATCTTACCGGTAGTTAACGTAGTTTCGTAAGTATTACTCTATAATACTATTAAAACGTTTAGTTTATCTATCCGTTTTAGGGTAGTATACTATAGATAGTTTTAGTGTAATACTAAGGCGCTAGTAGAGGTATAACTAAAATTCTAACACGTATTAGGTTCCTCTATTACTAATAATCGTATCCGGTAGTCTATATAGTTTAAAAACGTTAGTAAAGAAGAGCTTCGCTAGTACTATAGCTAAGGTTATCGTACGGTAAGGTATTAAATGCCTTATCTTTAATAATCGATTAGTAACTACTAGGACGGCGTTAAACCCGCTACTTTCTAGGAGTTCTCCTACGAAATCTATGGCTATATCTTTCTATCTATACTCTGGTGCGGGTATTATCTTGATTTAACCGTAGTACTTATCTCGGGATACTTTTACACGCTAGTAGACGTCGTAGTTCCGTATGTATTTAGTAATCGTCTAATATACTCCTACCTAGTAGTAATCTCGTAGGAGTAACATTATCGTTTTTTCTCTACCCGGGTGTCCTACGAGTAGGTCCTCGTAGTATCGTTTGATTAAGAATAAGCGGAGCGGATCGTAGTTTAGTATAAAAAGACGTTTTCCGAAGAATAGACGGTTATTCTAGATCGAGTAGTCTATAAGTAAGATTTCTTTCGAACGTTAAGCTCCTAATTAGACGAGGTAGATATATTCTTTTACTTTTTCGTCCGAATCGTAAGCTTAGTCGAAAAGCTTTTATAACTCTTAATTATTAGGAAGTAGTTCTTAGTCGTCGGGTAGTAGTATTATAGGAGCGAGTTCAAAATAGTAAGGTTTTAGTAACACCTAGTTTTAATAAGCGACGCGTTCGTCGATTTCACCCCCCTCCTAAGGTAGATCCCCTAATCTTCTAGTAAGGCTATCTAGGTTACTACCTAA
>ML978715.1:43433-72757 GCA_010015785.1 Saccharata proteae CBS 121410 | reverse complement strand
AGTATAAACTTTATCTAAACGCGATTCTTAAACCCTATATAACCCTCCTTTAAGCTATTAAAAGGTTTAATCTTAACCTTTTCACGGCCTTTATCTAGTTCGTTATTAGCGGCGGTAGTAGTAGCTATAATAGTAGCGTTACCACCCCGGTTAATAGTATCCTATAGGATACGGGTAGCCGTCTCTAGATCCCTAATACGGAGAGCGCCTTCTATAATCTCTATATTCTTCTACTTAAGGAGGTAGTAGTCGTCGTTAGCTTTATCGTAAAGCGCGCTAATCTAGGCGAACATCTAAGCTAGGTTACTTACGATAGCCGTTCTAAGCTCTATAGCGTTATTAAACTACTAGGGCGAATCTATAATCTCGGGATAGCGAGGGCGTACGTTATTCTATTCGTTACCCTCTATCGGCTACTCGTTACCCTCTATTATTTAGCCGGTTACTCGGTTATTTAGTCGAATCGGTAGCGAGCGGTAGTAGATCGTGAGTAAGGATTTTAGTAGACGGTCGTACTAGATCGGGAAGATCGTCTACGAGCTAACTCTAGCCTGTATACGATCGGATTCGAGGATTTAAGAAACTAGAACCTACTATTACGGCGGAGAGGATCCCTAACTACTAAACGAGTAGATAGGGTAGGATAGAGCGAAGGATAAGATTAATAACGAGGTTCTAGTTAACTAGAACCTCGTAGGAGGCTACGCGCGCAAGAAAGCTATATACTACGCGTACGGACTACCTCGGCTAGCTAATAATCTAATCTAATCTTTACCTAACTCGTTCGTAGTAACGTCTATAACGTCTATAGCGTCCTTACTTAACTCGTTCGTAACGTCTACATTAGTGTTACCCCGTAATAATACCCGCTTCTCCGGTATAGGCTCCCGCGCGCCGGGGAGGGCCGCCTATCGGAAGGCCTTATACTAGGCGTAGTACTCGTCTATCTACTAGGGCGCGGTACGCCTACCCTACCTACGCATACGGCTAGCTCCTTCGATCGCTTACGTAAGGGCGGAGGTAAGGCGCGTAACTACGTTATCGAGCTCGAGGCTAGTCTAGTAGAGTAGCGGGTCCGGGAGTCTAGCTAAACCGAGGGCAAGGAGTAATAGGGTCTAGCGGCAAAAGCTTGCATTAAATATCTAAAATCTAGAGTATAGAACAAAAGGAGGGAAGTAGGCGTCTACGAGGTAGTAAAAGCTAGCGCCCTAAGCTCCTACCTGTATAGAGTGTCGTAGTTACCTTCGCCGTGTTAACCGGCGAAGCTTCGGCTGCGGCTCAGGTTCGGACTATAGTAGTTATTGCGGTAGCGGCCTAATACTACCCCCCCCTCCGACGAGCGAGGTCTCTCGAGCTATAGTATTATTAGAGTTGTATAGTATCTCGTCTAGTAGTGGCGGTTTATCGGGATAGAGGCGGTGATATTCGAGGATAAGCTCTTTTGCATTCAAAAAATCCGTCCAAGGTAGCTACTGCGGGTTAGTATTCCATTCATCCTAGCTACCCATAAACGTCGCTTTATATTATACTCCCTAGCGTCTTATCTCTCGGAAATCTACTACTTCGGCTACCTCCTATTCCTAGTATAGTTCTTCGTTATCGTTATATATAAGGATACCTAGTGTCGGTTTAGAACGCTGGCTAGGGAACGGTGTAGTCGATTCGAGGCGGAGTTTACGGGGATAGAATATTAGAGTAAGACCCTCGGCCCTGCGGTCCGCGGGAATATCTAGTTCGTAGGCCTTATAGTCGATAACGCGGATAATCGGCTAAGGCCCGTAGAATTTATAGTCTAGTCCCTTGTTTAGTCGAGTTATTACGAAGTCCCTTATATCGACGTATACCCGATCGCTAATATAGTAATAAGGATGCGGTGCGCGGTGTTTATTAGCTTAGGCGGTATACTAGTCGGAAGCGTTACGGATAAGAGTTTAGAGTTCGCGATCTATAGCTTATATACGTGCGATAATATAGTTAGCTCGCTCGATCCGTAGATCGCGAAGATCGTTATGTACTAGCGGCTCCACGCTAATCCGTGGATGGAAGCTATTATTAGCGAAGAATAGGGATATACTAATAGTCTAGTTAACCCGGTTATTTAGTGCGAACTCTATTCGCGGTAGCTAGTGTATCTAATCCCGTTATGCATAGTCGATATAGGCGCGAAGTGCGGCTTTGACTAATTTATTAGTAACTTTAGTCTGTCTATCCGTTTCCGGGTGCGCGGCGGATAAGTATTTAATCTTAATCCTATATCGTTGGTATGTCCGTTACTAGAGTTTTAAGATTATTACGCTTCCCCGATCGTTAACGAATTCAGACGGTAAGCCCTTCTATAGGAATAGTCGCCTTTGCACTACCTCGTAAAGTTCGTCTATACTATTAGTAGAGAGTCCTTCGTATTTAATACTCTTCGTAAGTCTATCTACTATAACTAGGATATACTAGTAGTCTATGTTCTTCTAGTTAGAAACTAGTAATTTTTCGATAAAATCGAAGCTAACACTTTACTAGCGCCTAGCCGGGGGCTCGAGTGGCTAGAGAAGGCCTTATTACTTTCTATTATCCGCCTTAGTAACTCGATATATATAGTAGGCCGTATAAAAGATATAACAATCTTTACGCATATTAGGCTAGTAGTAGTAGCGTATAAGGAGTTCGTATATCGATTTGTAGCCTAGATATCCTAGCCGTAGTAGTAGGTAGTGTAGTTATAGTAGGCGGAGACGGAGAGCTTCGTCGTTTAGGATAAAAAGCTAGTTCTTTATATAAACTCGATTATCCTTAACATGTAAGTATCCTATATACTAGTAGTATCCTTTCCGAATTAGGGCTACTAGTAGGCGGCGATCTAAATTCTAGATAGTAGTAATTAGGAGCTATATATCGCTATCCATTCGATACGCGGTTTATAGTAACTACTCAAGCTAGGGCCTAGCTAGTACACCGAGATTTTCTGTAGTAGGATCGAGTTATTCAGTTTCGATAACGGAATAGCGTTTATCTACCGATTATAAAGAGGCTAATGCGGCGCGAATATCGTAATCAAGGTTAGTATACTTAAGTACTATTTAGAATTGAAACTATTTGCGTGGGTTATCCGGTGAGCTAGGAAGATCCTATAATCTACGCGTTAGAGTATCGGGCTTTTCTCCGAGATAGCTAGGTCGGTATATAATACGGAAATTAAACTTAGAGAGGAATTAGGCCTAACGAGCTTATCGGCGATTTAGATTCTTTATCGTTATAAACTATTTAAGACTACGGTAATCGGAAAAAACCTTAATCGGCCGGTCTACGCTTACTACTTCGGGCTTCTATATCTCGAGTGCTTTAATGATTACGAGGAGCTCCTTGTCGTATATCTCGTAGTTACATTCAGCTAGTGTTATCTTCTTGGAGAAGTAGGCTACGGGGCGTAGTATCCTATCTACTATTTAAGAGAGAATGCCTACGGTCACAAAATCGGAAGTATCCGTTTTAATCCACGTCTCCCGCGAGGGATCGAAATAGGCAAGAGTAGGAGCTATTATGAATGCATCTTTTAGCTTCTCGAATACGAGCTAGCAAGCTACTATCTAGGTAAACGGTATATATACTCGCTTAGTCTTTCTAGTAGCCGTTTTTATAGTCTCGCATTTCGTAAGATTCGTTAATAGGCGAGCTAGTGTTAAGAAGTCCCGGATAAAACGGCGGTAGAAGTTTATAAACCCGAGGAAGGCTTAGATATCTTTCACGCTCTATAGTGTTTCCTAGTTAAGTATAGCTTCTACTTTCTCCTTATCTATTTTAATACCATTAGATCCTATAACTAGCCCGAGGTACTTAACTTCCGGCTTAAGAAATTCGCATTTATAGATATCGATAAACAGCTTCCGGGCATGTAAACGGGAAACGACTTAGCGGATATGTTATTTATATTTAGTAAGTAATTTACTAAAAACGAGGACGTTATCGAGGTAAGCTATAGCCTAGAGGTCTAGGTATTCGCGGAGTGTCTCGTTAATATAGCCTTGGAAAGTACCTAGAGCATTATATAGCCCGAACGGTATTACGAGGTATTCGAATTAACTATATCGTGTATTAAAGGCTGTTTTCTACTCGTCGCTAGCTACGATACGAATTCGATTAAAAGCTATAATGATATCGAGCTTAGTAAAAAACTTACAACCTTAAATCTATTAGAGTATCTCGTTGATATTAGGGATCGGGTAACGATTTTTGATAGTAATCTCGTTTAATCCACGGTAGTCGATATAAACACGGAGGCTACCTCCTAGTTTACGAACGATTAGAACTAGCGCGGCGGTAGGAGAAGAGCTACGGCGAATAAATCCCTTAGCTTCTAGCTCTTTAATATACTGTTTCACAGCTTCTAGTTCCTTAACACCTATAGGACGGTAATTCTTTACGAAGGGCGGTTCTTTTCCCGCTACTATATAGATAGCGTGATCTCCGTCTATATAAATAGGTAGCTCTTCGGTATATACACTATCGAAGACGTCGATGAAATTATATAGCTAATTTAGCACTAAATTTTCGAGCTCGCTGCGGCTAAGTTTAGGTTTACCCTTTTTAAACTTATCGAAATCATCGGGGCTAATAGCGTTAGTCGTAGTTACGTATAGCGAAGCTTTAGAGTGTCGAGGAAAGAGGATTCCAGCGGAGTAATTAGGCTTAGTTAACATACTATAAAATTTTATAGTACTAACGAGTTTAATATCGGCTAGTTCGATTTCCGTAGCTTAAGCTACATCTTCCGCAAAGACTAACTTAGGTTTCCCGTTCGTTAAGTAACTATTCTAGAGGTATTCCTCGGACGTAAGTAATATTATGCGGTGTCGATGGCTAGCGATAGCGTTATGCTCTACTATACACGGATCTCCTAGGATAAGTGTATTTTAAGGTACTGTTACTATATAGTAGAAAACATCGCTAATATAACTTTCCATCTAAAGTAAGATAATAGCTCCTTAGTCGAGTATTCGGTTAACTAAGCCGTCCGCATTAAGGAGCTTAACCGTGTTCGCTAAGTTATAGGTAGGTATTGCATTACGCTTAGTATAGTTAATGTCTAGAACGTTCACTTTAGCACCTCCGTCGTATAGTAGCTTAGCAGGATAACTATTAATTAATGCTTGAAATATTAAGTAGTTTCCGACTAGGCTTTTATCTAAAGTTACTATTCTATATATACGACGGGGTATAGAGCTAAGTGCTACGAACGAGAGGAATTAATTAATCTATACTAGATGACCTAGGGGGCGACTATCCTCTAGGTTCAGGCTTTTAAACCTTCCTCCTTAGTAGAATAGGCGTCGGAAGATTCGGTGCCTATAGTATTTACCTCGTTTGTAAACTCCTCTTTATCTATCCCTTCCTCTAATTATACTATAGTAACTCGTTTCGTAGGCTAGCTATTCTTTAGGTAGACTTTATCGGTTGCGCGGTAGCTAGAGCTATAGCAGCGAAAATAGCGAAGCTGTTCGGCGAGTTTCTATCGGCCAGCTTCATCGAGGCGATTAGGAATATCCTGCGGATCGTACTATAGTCCTTTCTAGCTAGTCGGTTTAACGGTAGTAGGCTTTAGTGCGTAGTTTAAGTCGGGATTAGTAACGGTGTTCGGTGTCGCGTATAAGCTAGTTTATTAAGTAACTAGACGCGAGCGCGGAGCAGGATATCGAGAAGCGGTCTACGATAGCTAGAACTAAGATTCGCGGGTAAAATTATAATGGATGCTGAGCAGGTTTTACTCGATACGGCGTAAATCCTCGAGGACTGTAGAAGTATCCGTGTAGCGGTTAGCTAATAGCGACTTTGAATATCGGGGAGACGCTATTTACAAGAGTGTTCGGATTCGTTCGTCTTCCGGTGTATTTAAACGAGCCCAGAGGGTAGTAAGCCGTTAGTAGTACGTAGTAACGTTCTCGTTTCGTTCTTGCCGAATGCTCTTCATTACTTGTCGCGCCTTCTCTTCCAGGGACTATATACTAGAGTAGTGTTCTAGCTTAATAAACAAGCTACTAGTATCTATACGAGGCCGATTTACTACCCAGTTCCTCATAATATCGAATACTAGATATAAGAGCTAAGCGACGAGGAAATCGCATATCCGTTTCTACGAGCCGAAATATACTAGGTAGTCCTCGAACCGTTATTTAACATCGTATCGCTAAGCTCGATATTTTTCGGGTTCCTAACCGTTATACTTGTCCTTAATGTCCTTCGGCCGTTTACTAAATTAAGTAGTGTCGCTAGTTAACCGACTAGACCTAGGATCGAATCGATTATACGGAGTACTAGTAGGGTAATAGCTAAAGCGATAATAAGAATCGGGCGTCTAACGGGGCGGGACTCGTTAAGTAGTAAGCGGGGGAGGGAGGTCGTTATCCGAGTTAGTAGTAGCTACTACTATGAAGTCCGGATTACGCTAGGAGAGTTATTCATGGAGCTTAGTGTTTTCTTCCTGTTTCGCGAGGAGCTAGTCCTGTAGCTAAGAGTAGCTATCCTTCTAAGCTTATAAACGGCTACCTCGCTTCTTAGTTCTATACTACTCGCGAGCGAGTATATCGCGAAGATTATCGAGTTCCCTCTCTAGCTATAATCGTTCGTTCTTTTTATGCTGCTAAGCTAAGTGAACCTCTTGCTAAATACTCGTTTTCTTGATAATATAATCTAGTATCTCGAGTGGATTAATAGTATCCTTATACTACTTAGTAGGGATAACGGTACGATTCGACGGGGTATCGATCTTAGAATAGTCGGTTAGGGGGGCAGATAGTATAGCGGATAGTAGGGGGATATTAGTAGCTTCTTAGTCGAAGAGGGAACGGCTACTTTTACCCTTGCGTAGCTCTAGTTTTCTTATTTTTGAAGTAAGGCTTTCGAGCTGGAATTAGTAGTAGGAGGGGTCTTCGTTTTCGTCTTCGCTAGTCATGCGGGATGAAGCCCGGCTTCTCGTTATAGGTCCTCTATATCGTAGAGGCTGTAGAGGGGGTTCGGGATTCGGTAGAGGTATCGTCGTAGTAGTAGTTACGGCGCTAGGGTTTTCCGTCTAATGTCTACGTCGTCGTCGTCGTCGGATATCGAGGTTCGTCGTGGCTTAGTTTATTTAAGACTCTAGATTGTAACAGGGTCTAGCGGTAAAAGCTTGTATTGAATATCTAAAATCTAGAGTATAGAACAAAAGGAGGGAAGTAGGCGTCTACGAGGTAGTAAAAGCTAGCGCCCTAAGCTCCTACCTATATAGAGTGTCGTGGTTACCTTCGCCGTATTAACCGGCGAAGCTTCGGCTGCGGCTTAGGTTCGGACTATAGTAGTTATTGCGGTAGCGGCCTAACAAGGAGTCCCGTAAACTAGGGGACTCGTTCGTCTAGTACGAGGTATTTAGCCGGGGCCGGGGGGTAGTAGCCCCTATTAGGGATTTCCGTAACCTATATCTCGTAATCGGAACTAGTATAGAGTTCGTCCCGGATTAAGGTAGAAGTTAAGGACGTAGCTAGCGTCGTATATTAGCGCCCCGGCTTCCCCGATATAGTCTATACCCGTCGCGGACGTCTACTAAGTAAAGAGGGTACTACTATTACCCGACTAGGCCCTAGGCTCGAATAGCTCGTAGCGGACGTTAAAGTCTCCCCCGATAAGTATAGGGGAGGTAGGCGCAAGGGAGAGTACGTACTCTAGAGCTTCCTACTACCGGGGCTATTAGTAGACGTTTAGTACGCTATACCTATTAACGTTTACCTAGAGGAGATCTCTAGACACGCGGGGGTAAATAATAGCGACGTATAGCCTATTACTTTCAAGATAGTATATAAAGACCCGGGAGTAGGTAGCTTCCTAGTCGTCTAACTCCCCCTAGGATTCTACGGGGGAGAGGAGGGAGTAGGCGGGGTAGTTCGAGGCCTAGTTCCCTATAGAGGTATAGGGTTCCTAGACGTAGAGAAGATCGATTCGCTACTCGAAGGTAAGCTAGAGAAGCGCTATATAGTACTACGGGCTACGTCCGACGTTAGCCTAGTAGACCTATAGCGTCCGTAGTATATTCGTTCGGGTATACGGTATTATAGATTAGCGTCTAATATATCGTAGTCCGATTCCTAGGTAGTTTTAGGGGCGGGTTAGGAGGGTAGAGGGGTAGATACCCGAGTTCGCGCTATAAGTTAGCGGACGTTTATATTTCCTACTACCTACGAGGTAGCCCTCTTAGGCCTCCAAGTAGGCTTAGCGGGGGGAGTAGTTAGGCTTACGCCGGCGGGTACCGGAACTACCCGGATAGGCGGTTCCGCGGATACCTACGAGGAGTCTATAGACGAGTCTATAGGTACCTATAACGGGGTAGTCGAGTCCGTAGGCGCTTAGGACGGGGCGGTAAACGCCTACGAGGAGCTCTCTATAGCGGATTCCGTACCGCTATAGTCGCTATCGCTATACGTAGCCCTATAGCTCGCTATACCGAGGCGGCGGACCTACTAGAGGTCCTTCTTTATAAGAGGTCGGATTACCCCGTAGGATTTAAGAGGTACTACCGGGTAGCGCGCGTAGTTCGAGGGGAAGGGACTATAGTAGTTCGCGTACTACGGGGGTCGGGAGTAGGCGGCGCTAGAGGGGCTATCGTAATCTTACGTCTTCTTCCCGTAGTTTAAGTACCTAGGGTTCCTAGTATAGTTCGGCCCGGGGTAGTAGCCCTAGTATCCGGGGTTATATAGCGTAACCTAGGGCGTCTTCTTAATCTCCCTAGAGAGATTACTCTTAAAGATACGGAACGGTTAAGTAGGCGTAGTAAAGGATACTACCTATATAGCGAAGCCTTACGAGTCCGGGCCGTATCGAGAGATCTAGTAGTATATAGGGTCTACCTAGGTCTAGGATCGGATCTCGGAGCGTACTATATCGAGGTCTAGGACTAACCTAGAGCTATCGTAGGCGGTAATAGAGCTAGGGATACGGGGGAGCGCGTAGTTTACCTAGGCCTAGGGGATAATAGCCGAGTCGGCGTTAATAGCCCGGAGTATAAGCTTACGGTTTTCCTAGGCTATAAGGTAGTCCCGGATTTTAGCGCTAGCCGGGGTAAAGGCCTATCTAGTCTACGTAATAGTAGCCTTCGGGAGGTCGTCTAGCGTAATCTTAGTAGCCTCGTAGACTACCTTACGGATAATAAAGGGCGCGATACCCTTAAGACGTTCCGTAGTAGGTATAGTAACTAGGATACGCCCGTCCTTAGGTAGTAGAGGCCGAGTACGGGCCCGGGCTAGGCCGGGCTTCGGAGCTAGTATTATAGAGTTTTCCGGTAGGTTTTTCGCGGTCTCCGCGACGCCCGCCTAGAAGCCGGTAGGCTACTAGGCTAGAGGTAAGGCTATAGGAGAGGGTAGCTTATAGCCTATTACGAAGGCCTAGAGTTATACTATAATTAGGCGCTAGAGTTTCCGAGCAACCTCGATAGTAGTAGGGTTAGTAAGGCTTTTAGCGTAGTCGTTAAAGGCCGAGGCGAAAAGCTCTACGGTGTCCTAGTATATTATCTACTCGCGTCTAGCGTTTAGTACCGTCTAATATACGGCTTTAGAGGATGAGGGGAAGTGTGAGCCTGTGAGGTTGATTGGGGTAGGGTAGGCCTAGTTCTAGATCCGGACTCTCTTTGAGGAGGACTAGAGGTAGTTATAGCCTAGAGACTCGGGGTCTAGGTCGCGGGTGTAGCCGCTAGGAAGGCCTAGCGGCCGTAGAGGAGTATCTCCTATCGCCCTAGGCGTAGAGTCTAGGGGAGGAAGAGGTTATCGTATACTTTATAGGCGTCGGCGAGTACTATAGTAGTACTAGGCCCTTAGTAAGGTATACCTAGAATCTAAGGGAAGAGGTATTCTCGTCTAGTATAGGTAGAAAAGACGGAAAGATAAGCGGAGCTAGATAATAGTAACTCGAGTATACTAGTAGCGCGAATCCGTCGTCGGACGTTCGCGGAAGAGGACTAGGGTAGGTATCCCCTAATCTAGTAGAGTATACGATAAGATAAGATTAAACTTTAGACTATTTACCCGTACGGGGTTATAATACTATACTCCCTTATCTTACGATTATTACTATTAACTATTATATAATACCTATAACCTTTTTAAATAATATTAACTTTGTTAAGCCTACTTAATATACTAATCTACTAACTCGATGTATAAAAGAACCTACTCCTAAGCCTCTACCTATAACTAATTTTACCCCTATGTTCATTCACGAAGACCTAAAACACGGGCGCGGCCGGTTACCTCCTTACGTCCCTACTAATAACCTACTTAGTATCTTCTAGCTCTTCTTTATAGATAAAGTTATCCGCGATATTACCGATAATACTAATAAGAATACGTAGAAGTTCTTTAGTAGTAAACCTAGTAGCTTATAGCTATAGTAGGATACCTATATATAGGAGTTATATACCTACCTAGTAACGCTCGTATATATAGGAATCTATAATGAACTAAACATTAAGATATACTAGAATCCTAATACTATAAAAGAGCTAATCTATAAGATCCTTACTTACTATATTAGCCTTAAGCGCTAATAATAGATTAAGCGCTTTCTCTACCTAGATCCTCTCTCGCTAGCCGAATCTAACTACTACTATACTCCCTTCGAGAAGATCTAGAAAACGTCCGAATTACTAAAGCGTATATTTAACTAATACTATTAATTAATTAATTAATTTAATTTTACGTCTACTAGCGCCGTAGCTAATAGGCTCCGTTACTAAGACCTCCCGTAGAGTACTTTAGACGCGCTATGTAATAGGCTTACGCGCCGTACTTTCGTAGCGACGCCGCCTCCGAGGATAATAGTCGTAGGAGCTACTACGGATAGGCCGCGCTCGACTAGTATCCGCCCTATTAGGTAGGCGGTATTCTATAAAAGTTTCTATATATAGGACGTATATAGGGGAGCCGTGTTTATACGCGGCTAAGGCGCTAGGAAGGAGATTCCTCTAGAGTGCGCCGGGTAGAGTATAAGAGGGTAATACTAGGGGGGAAGTATAGCGGAGGGGGGGAGAGGTATAGGTAGAAGGGAAGAAAAATAGAAAGGTAAAGAGCGACTAAGGTAAGTTATAGTACTACCCCTAGTAAATTACCGTAGGCAGATATCCGTGTAGAAGGCCGTAGCCTCTAGGTACGCGGCGAAGCGCGTCGGGGTACGAAGGAGCCGTACTAGTAGCGCCTAGCCGGCCTTTATAGTAGTCGGGGGACCCGTAGGGTCCTTAGTAGGCTATCTACCGAAGGAGATACGCGCTTTAGGGTATCGTACGATGTAGTCTAGTATCTTAGGGCGGCCGTAGGAGTAGTCGAGGTTAGTATCCTCGTATCGGAACTTCTTATAGTACTAGCTAAAGTCCCCGTATAAGGTGTAGGTAGTAAGGTATCTCACTAGTATAGGCCTAGTTAGGGCGAGCGCCTAGGGTACGTCTTTAGGGTTATACCTAAGGTTCTACCTACGGTAGTACTAGCTAAGTCGTAAGGAGGTAGTAACCTACTACCTCTAAGCCGTTACGCGTACTTAACTACGGCTAATACTTTTAACTCTAGATAGTATCGGGCGAGTAGCTATACCTATCGGTTCTATCTTAGTCCTAGCTATAGCGTTAGTAAGCCCGTCCGCTATTTCGTTCCTAGGGATCCTTATATACCTAGTTAACTATCGGACTTAGATCGGGAGGCTATCTATTACCGAGTATACGCTTAAGAACGCCTACTATAAGGGTTTCGAGGCCGTACTACGTAGGCCCTAGATAACCGACGTACTATTAATATAGAGCTAGATTACTAACTACTAGTAGGGTAGTATAAGTACGCGCTAGAGGCCTCTCTAAGTACTAACTACTTCGGCGTTAAATACGTAGGAAAGGCTATTAAGGCGGCCTATTAATTAATTAATCGAATTTTACGTCCGCTAGTACCGGAGCCGATAGGCTCTAGTACTAAGACCTCCTATAGGGTACTATAGACGCTTTAAGCGAATGGATTATACGATAAAATCGCTACCTTCGATAACGATAGTCGTAGGGGCTACTATAGTTATACCGCGCTTCTATAGAGGCCCGCCCTATTAGGTAGGCAAGGCTCTAGGCTTTACTATCTATCTACAAGGTATATATCGTAGAGGGGGCCGTTTTACGCGGCGGGAGCGCCGTATGCGAGGGGAGGAAGCCCTCCTATGTTGCGCCGGGTAGAGTATAAGTGTATAGCCTAGAGGCTATAGCGAGGGAAGAGGGGTAGGGGGGAAAGTAGTATAGGTAAGGGAAGGTAAGGAGTAACTAGGGTAAGCGGGCCTACCCCCGGGTAATTATTAGGGGTAGATATTAGAGTAGAAGGCTATAGCCTCTAGATACGCAGCGAAGCGCGGGGGGTTCTTTAGTATCCGGGTAAGGAGAGCCTAGCTATCCTTCGTAGTAGTCGGGGGTCTAGTAGGATCCTTAGTCGGCTACCTACTAAAGGTATTATGTATCTTCGGGTAGCGTACTAAGTAGTTAGGCGTTTTAGGCCGTCTATAGGAGTATTTAACCTACGTATCCTCGTAGTAATACTTTCGATAGTACTAATAGAAGTCGCTATATAACGTCCGGGTAGCTAGGTACCTCGCGAGGACTAGCCGGGAGAGGGTAAGGGCGTAAGGTTCGACCTCCGGGTTATAGCTAAGGCCCTAGCGGCTATAGTACTAGCTAAGCCTATAAGCGGTAATAGCCTACTATATTTAAGCGGTTGCGCGAATACGGCCGCGGCTAATACTCTTAACTCTAGATAGTATCGGGCGGGTAGCTATACCTATCGGCTCTATCGTTATCTTAGCCGCGGCGTTCGCGAGCGCGTCTACGGTCTCGTTACTAGGGATCCTTATATACCCCGGGGACTACCGTACCCGAACGGGTAGAGTGTCTATCACCGCGTATACGCCGAGGAAGGCCTACTAGGAGGTCTTCGAGGCCGTCCCTTATAGGCCCTAGATTACCGAAGTACTATCTACGTAGAGCTAGATAGACGTCTAGCGGTAGGGGAGCCTTAGCGCGTACTAGAGGCCGCGCTACGCGCTAATCGCCTCTACGTTAAATATATATAAGAGGCTATTAAGTCGTCTAGTATCTTCGGTAAGGCGCTATTATCCGTAGTAGATCGTATAGCTATAGGCTACCCGCTTAGTCCCTTCGTACTATTATTCGGTGCCGTCCGAGAAGACGGTAAGTATATCCGGGGGGAGTACCTTCTACTAGTCTATAAAGGCCTTAGCCGCGCCCTCTTTCGTCTAGCCTTCCGTAGGGTTAGTGCGGTAGCTAGGGGAGTAGTAAGGCGCTATAAGCTATAGACGGGGGAGCTACGGGAGCGTTCGTGCTACTCGCTATACGCGGGAGCGCGGTTATTAGGTCGTGCCCGCGCCCCTACCCCTAGTAATAAGGGTAGGTTCCGCGCGCCGGGTAAGGGGGTAGGAGGCGTCCGTAGTACGGAGGTGTCTCGTAAACCGCTACTTAATATCCTCTAGGGTAACCGCCGCCGTAGGTAGGCCGGCTTCGCGGAAGAGGACCGGGGTAGGCGTAGTCCGCTAGATAGGTAGAACGGCTCGCGCTACTAGGGTAAGCGTGCAGTCGAGCGAGGTAATATACTATCCTACTCGGGTACTAACTATCCTCTACCCTAATACGCGGCTAACTCCGGCTTATTTAGAGCGGCCTTTATACTATACCTCTACGCCGTAGAGAAGCGTAGGGAGGATATAGGTTACTATAACCTTACGGAGCGCCGCTACCGGGGGCCTATAGGTAGTATATACTAGTCCCCGGAGGTGCTAGCTAACTTTCCGGGCTACTACTACCCTCTAAGCGACGTACCGTCGGAACGTAAGTTTTCGATCGAACTATACTCCGAGCTACCGAAGGGTAGGTTAGCTACCGTCTCCCTTCTACGGTACGGGGACCGGGGTTATAATATAATTAGGGCTAACCTCGTAGCGTAGGTTTAGGTTACTATTACGCCGGGTAAGGTAGATTATTTCCTCTTTTTTAGGCGCGAAGACCTTATTTTCTAGGCCCTAGACTTATACCTAGGCGATATCTACTACGATGCGGGTAGTAGTATCCTCGAGCGAGTACTTAGCCCGGTAGAGGTAGACGTTATCCGTATAGCCGAACCGGAGATTCGGCTCCTAATAGAGGAGCTCTACTAGGTAGAGAGTATATAGTACTAGGGATAGTAGTAAGCCCTATAGCGTACCGCAAGCTACTAGGCGGCTTTCCGTAACCGCCGCGCCTAGGCGGACCTATATACTACGACGCGTAAGAAAACTACGCGTAAGCTCGAGGAGTTTCGTATACTAGCCCTATTATACTATACGCCGGAGTAGGTGTTACGGAGTAACACTAATAGAGACGTTATAAGCGAGTTAGGTAAGGATACTACGGACGTTATAGACGTTACGAGCGAGTTAGGTAGAGATTAGATTAGATTATTAGCTAGCCGAGGTAGTCTATACGTATAGTACATATAACCTTCTATCGCGCGTAGCCTCCTACGAGGTTCTATAGCTAGAACCTCGTTATTAATCTTATCCTTTACTCTATCCTACCCTACCTACTCGTTTAGTAGCTAGGGATCCTCTCCGCCGTAATAGTAGGTTCTAGCTACTAAATCTAATCGTATACGGGCTAGAGTTAGCTCGTAGACGATCTCTCCCGATCTAGTATAACCTTCTACCGAAACCCTTACTTACGATCTACTACCGCCCGCTACCGATTTAACCGAATAACCGAGTAACCGACTAAATAATAGAGGGTAAAGAGTAGAATAACGTGCGCCCTTACTATCCTACGGTTATAGGAACGCCTTAGCCGTTTAGTAACGCCGTAGAGCTTAGAACGGCTATCGCGAATAACCTAGCTTAGATGTTTACTTAGATTAATACGCTTTACGATAAAGCTAACGACGACTCCTACCTTCTTGAATAAAGGAATACGGAGATTATAGAAGGCGCTCTCTACGTTAGGAATCTAGAGACGGCTACCTATATCCTATAGGATACTATTAATAGGGGTAGTAATACTACTATAGCTACTACTACTACCGCCGCTACTACCGCCGCCGATAACGATCTAGATAAAGGCCGTAAAAAGATTAAGATTAAACCTTTAAATAGCTTAAAGGAGGGTTATATAGGGTTTAAGAATCGCGCTTAGATAAAGTTCTTACCCGAGTATAAGTACTACGCTACTAAGTATACTAAGCTAGGATACGTGATTAATAAGCTAGGACTAGTCGGCTTTAAGTAGATCTCTCTAAGGATCGAGAATAGTATTTTTACCTTTAAGACTATAGACGAACTATAGTCGCTCCTAGACTAGGCTTTTAAGGATCCTTAGCGTAAAGCTAATACCGTCCGCGAGATCTATAGGTTAAAGATAAAGAACCGAGAATTTAGCGACTTTATTACTAATTTTCGCCGCCTATAAGGAGAGACTAGCTTTAGTAATAATACGCTTATAGCTATCCTTTAGGGTAATATCTCCTACGAACTTTAGACCTTACTCGTTAACTACGATATTCCGGACATATTAGACGACTTTATTAACTTACTCGTAAAGCTCGACGCTAAGTAACGTACCCTTAAGGAGATTACGCGTTATAGTAACTATAAACCCTATGTCTCTACTCCTATAGCTATAGCTACGGCTATAGCCGTACCGCTACCTCCGTCTCCTACTATAGCTCTAGCTAACCCTAATACTATAGATCTATCTACGGGACAACGTAGACCTCTAACGCCTACCGAGCGTAAGTATAGGCTCGATAATCGCCTCTATCTATACTACGGTAGCCTAGGCTATATCTCTAACGGCTACCCTAATCGTAGTACGCGTATCGCGACGTCTACGATTACGGTTAGCCCTACGCCTACGCCTACGCCCACGCCCGCGCCCGTAGCTCCTACCGCTCCTTATAACTAGGGAAACTAAGTACTCCTACCTAGCGTCGCGGCTAGGAGTCCCCTTCGACGATATTAGTCTCTATTTCTGCCTCTAGTACTACTTCTTATAACTAGTACTTTATTCTACCTTATACCCTAGGTAGCCTTATTAATATAGAGTCGCTTATTAATAGTAGTACTACTAGTTTTAGTTTTATTAATATTACCTTTACGTATAAATATAACTTCCCTATAATCCCTTTAAAATACTCCTAGGAGATTCGAGTTATCGATAGACGCTCGATATCCTTAGGTACTATTACCTACCGTGTTTTTATATCCCTGTCTATTAGTAACTACTTCGAGAAGAACGTTCCCTTCTACGTTACCTCGCTAGGTGGATATTCCGTTATCCTTAGCCTCCCCTAGATAAGGCGCTATTAAGTATAGTTTAACTAGTAGAATAACTTATTACGATTCGCCGAGTACTACGCTAGAAACTATACGAACGGTACTCCTATTACTCTAGTCTTAGCTATCGATTTACGTACCGCACCCGAAGTACCTCCGACTATTTAGGACGTTTTATCTAAACTACCTCCGACCTTATTAGTAATGTCCCTCGTACCGTTCTCGCGCTTTTTAAAAAAGTAATAAGATATTCAAGTATTCGCTATATCTCTACGCGATATCGAGAAAGCGGTATCTACTAAGCCGAAAACGGATCCCGCTACTAAGCTTCCTACTAAGTACTACGAGTTTCTAGATGTCTTTTCCCGTTAAGAATCCGATAAGCTACCTCCGTATATAACTATCACGGAGTAATACTAAGTTAGGAGGATAGGCAAGTAAGTAAGTAAACGACGTCCGTACGAGTTGTATAGATCCCTAACGATCTAATTTAGTTAAGCTAAGCGAGAAGGCCTATGCGCGTATAAGCCGATACTTACTACTCGCTAGCGCCTCTTATTATTCTATACCTAGACCTCTTCGTTAAATCTAGCTCTTTACTCCGTGTTATTTGTTTTATGTTCTAGGACCTCGTAATATTAAGTCTAGGTCCCTAACCGTTACAAACGATTATCCGTAGCTAGAGATAGCTTACGGGTACCTTATAACTCCCTACCCTCCACCGATCGACTTACGATACGACATGTCGAATAATAATAACGACGGATCTACGGGTAGAGCTACTAGCGTAGCTCTCTACCCTAATACTCCTATACTACCGGTCGGGTTCGACGACGAATAGAGCTTCCGCTACGCGCTCGAAATAGATATCTCCGGAACCTTTAGATGGATTATAGCCCTAGCTAACAAGGCTAATTAGGACGCGTACACCCTTAAGACGGCTAGGCGAGAAGTCACCGCCGCCCTTACCTAACGAGAAGCCGATCTAGGCTGTATCTAGGTCCTCGAAGCGGGCGACACCCTAACCGAACTACAACGCCGCATCTAGGAGCTCTAGGTAGGTAATAGGGCCTTATCCGACCTAGTCGACCGGGGCGCGGGTGCTAACTATAGCTCGATAGGGGGCCGCGATAGGATTAAACTAGATAGCTTTAATAGTAAGAAAGCTAGCTACCGTACTTTCCGAAACAAGATTCTAATACTTAGCTCTACTCCCGCCGCTAAAGACGAGCACTTTATCTTACTATATACTTTAGGTAGTTAAATTAATACGAAGTTACTTATTAATAGTAGTACTACGGGTTATACCTTTATTAATGTTAATTTCGCGTAAAAACATAACCTTCTAACGTCCCTATTAGATATCCCTTAAGAAATCCGTATTATCGATAGGCGCTCGATATCCTTAGGGGCTATTACCTATATAGTCTCCCTACCTCTAGCTATCTATAATTACTTTAAATACCGCGTACTATTCTATATTACGTCCCTAGGTAGGTACTCTATTATCCTCGGCCTCCTATAGATAAGGCGTTACTAAGTATAATTCGATTAGTAAAATAACTCGCTACTCTTCGCCGAGTATTACGCTAAAAACTATATAGGTAACGCTTCGATTACTCCTATCCCTACTATAGACCCCCGTACCGCGACCGCCGAGTTAACTACGTCTAGCCCTAGTATCTTGACTATAACCCTCGCTCCGTTTACTCGGCTTCTAAAATAACAAGGTATTTATAGGATTAAGTAAGCGATCTAGCTCAAGTAGAGTAACAATTAGGGACGGTAATTACGGTAGTAGGAGCTACCGCTAGGGCAGCTAGGGTAGCTAGGGCGGCCCTAGGCTACAAGCTAAGGAGGTTACTAGCGCGGTACTACGTACTAGGTATACTAGAATGCGCCCGGAGATTGTAAAGATCGGATAGAATAATAACATTATATTCCTACCCTCCTAGTATAAAGATTAGACGGTAGTAGCTAGTTTTTATCCTCTATAGAATAATTTATCCTCTTAAACGTACATAGTAGCTGCGAAACTTTAATTAAGTATAGTAAGGCGAATTACTAAGTTCTTTTCACGCGTTTCTATAAGCTTAATTAACCTACCTATCTAAGGTTCTATTACGGCTCTTAACCTCTCTTTCCAAATAATATACCTAAAATAAGAGTAGGTACTGCCTAAGGGGGTAGTACTAATCCAGATAACTAGCTACTAAGTAATAAAGATTCCTTACTACCTCTCGAGGTATAAGATTACCTAAACTAGCTAGCAGAATAAGAACAAGAGATAGTAGTAATAAGAGCCGAACTAGCTAAGATAAGGACTACGTTTACAGCCTAAAAGCTAGCACCCGCTAGCGAGTAGTCTCCTAGTAGTAAGTAAGAGGAAGAGTCTAAGGAAGAAATAGTTACCTTAGGACCGACGAGAGCTAGGTAAGTAGCACGAGGAGCTATACGCGGGCAAAGCTCTCTTTCTCTAAGAGGAGAACTAGTATCCGGACTGAGACCGGACGATAATCGATAACTAAAAGTACTCGAAACTATATTTAAAGAGTTTATATAGAAGTACTCTACCTCTATAGTTAAGTAACCGAATACTTAGTAACATCGCGCGATACCGGATACCGCGCTTATCCGGTAAATAGAGCTATATAGGGGTGAACCCTTACTAAAATAGAAGGATTTCCGCTTCAAGATAGCTAAAAGCAAGTAGCTATAGAACTCTAGCTAGTAGAAACAATAGTAGATAGTACTACGTAGTACTCTTACTATAGTAGGCTAGGAGAGCGAGTATAAGTATAGAGGATTAACTATTATTAATAAAGAATCCTTATCTATAGTAATCCTACTTAATACCTTAGGTCCGGCTAATATTATCGTATTAAGCTATACTAGCCGTAGTATAGCTATACTATCCGCTTTACGTAACTCTTCTAAAGTAAGCGAGAAGTATAGGTACCGCGAGAACTCCTGGAAATTACGCGCTATAAAATAGACTAGGAAAGAAGCTACTAAGTACGTTACCTAGTAGTAATTCCTAGTATAAGAAGTAGCTATAGATAATCCGTCTATTACGGATAAATCCATAAGAAATAACTTCCTATACTTAATTAAGTAAGATAAGTTAGTAGTATAGGTATATAAAATCCTTACGGAATTAAACGTTACTAATATCACCTTATTCACCTATTATAAGCGGTTCTTACATGAGTTTAAATCCACTAAAACCCTAGGAGGGGGCTTAGTTTATAAGATTAGTAATAGTAATAGATAACTATAGAAGAAGAAATCCGGCTTTAATTGCTGGAACTATAGTAAAGTAGGCTATTTGAGTAGAGATTATAAGAGCGAATAGGTTAGTAATAGCTATACCTATAGGCTAAAGAAGAAGGGTAATAAGAAGGAGAAGGACTAGAAGGACAAAGGTACCTAGAAGGACTCTCTAAAGGAAGAAAAGAAGGATGAGAAGTAGAAACCTAGTAGTTTTCACTTAACTATAGTTCTGCAAGTCTATTTAACGTTAAGATAAAGCTCTAACCTACTTTTCGATACTAGAAGTAACGTAGATGTTATAAATAATTTAAGGGACCTAGATCTAGCCACTATAGTTACTATAGGGTCCTATCCGGTAAGTACTAGCGCTAGGCTAGTATATACTACCTATATAGGAACTGTAAACCTTAAGATTATCTAACTAGGCTATAAGGACGGTTCTAAGTATAAGGTTGTTTCGCTTTTGAATACCCTGTATATCCCGAAATTTCCGGTCAAGATACTCTCTAGAGAGCTTATGTATAGAGCTAGGGGTAGGATCGAGAATAATGTACTAATTAGGCCTACTAGAGAGAGGATTACTAACCTTAATCTAACCTAGCGCGGCTACCTACTATAGTAGTATAGAGAACCGGAACTACTAAAGACCCTAGTACTATCCGCATACTATATCTTAGTAGGGGACGTTACTAGCTTTGAAGTTAAACACTTAGCTACGGTTTTAGCTACCTATAGACGAGATAGAAGTAAAGGTGGAAGTAGTAATAGCGAAAATTTCGAAATTTCCGCTAATACTTACTAGATGTCTAATAAGCTTACACGAATACTTATCTTATAGTATAGAAGATTAAGCTACTATAGTATTAAAAGGCTGTAAAAGATAATTAAATCCACTATAGGTATAGATATAGATACTTCCCTACTAGAGGCGATTCCCTATAAAGCTTATAACTAAGTAAAGATTACTAAAATCGTTAGCAAGGATCTATTTAAGCTAGTAAGCTTTACTAGAGAGGTTATATACTTTAATCTTAGAGAGATTAAGCTAGAATCTATTAATAGTAACAGGTATTTCAGTCTACGAACTAACTAGTTTTCTCGCTTTAGGTAGTTCACCGCGTATAAGTAGAAAAAGGACGTTCTAGCTAACCTTAAGTATACCGTAGAGGCACTAAACCTCTAGATTAGCGGATCTCGACGCGTGCTACGTGTGTATATTAATAGCGCTCGAGAACTAATTATAGAAGGTGTTTTAAATAAGCTTACGGATTTTAAGCTTTTCTGTAAAACTAACTATATTGAACTAACTATTTCTGCGCCTTATAACTACTATTAGAATAGTATCTTAGAGCGTGGTATACGGGTTATTTAGGATACTACGCGGGTAGTGTCTATATAGATAAGGGTTCCCTTATACTTTTAGGATCGCCTTATAGAGGGTGTAACTTACACTACTAACAGAACTACTTTAAGTAGTATCCCTATGTTAGAGATACCGCACCAGCGGTTGTTTAACTCCATCCTACGCGGAGTAGGCAATAGGGGCGCTAATAATAGGGGCGCTAATAATAGGGGCGCTGAAAATTCTAGTAAAAAGCCGGATATCTTATACTTACGGATTTTAGGCTTATTATACACCGCGCTCGTAGAGTAAGTATACCGCGTAAACGCGGAGAAGCTAGAACCGCGTAGTATTAAGGGGATCTTCCTTAGGTATACTAGAGGGTATAACTACTATATCTAGGCTCTAGATAGGAGCCGCTAGATCCGGATACTGAACGTTATTTTCTATAAGGATATAGTAGTCGCACTATAGTAACTTACTAAACTAGTAAAAGTACTATATACGGTAGATCCGCGCGACGTAGTAAGATTACTACCGCCGGTAGTATAACGGCGACTTCGCTATCGCATAAGTAAACCGAAGGGGAACGTGAAAAGTAACGATTTAAATACCGTTATAGAAAACGTTACGGACGAGGAAGGCCACCTTCGGCCTAAGCGAGGCCGCCTAAAGAAGCTATATAAAGACGTGTATGCGCCTAAGCTATTTACACCGGATAAGACGTTTGTCTACGCTATAGAGTAGGTTAATTAAGAGGACGATAACGAAGGATTTAGTACCTTTATAACCGTAATATCCGGGATAGGCTTAGATAATACCCTAGTATTTACAACCGTAATAGCTAGCGCTAAGGCAAAAGAGTAGAAAGAAGCTTGTTTTAAAGAAATTAAGTAGCTAATTAAATTAGGAATACTCGAGTTTATACCTTAAGTAGAAGTAGGGAACCTTATTTCTGCTAAATAGGTGCTTAGAAAGAAGTACCTAGTTAGTAGATCTCTAGATAAGTATAAAGCGCGCTTAGTTACTAGGGGGTTTACATAATAGTTTAGAATCGACTACTTCGAAACGTCGTCTTCTATAGCGCGGATAGTAAGCTAGAGAATTATACTTACTCTAGCCGCTATCTATAACTAGCACGTTGTATAGGTAGACTTTATTAGAGCCTACCTAAAGGGATTACTTAATAAGCTAATCTATATAAGACTCTTCCTACTTCTAGAGGAGTATATATAGTAATCGGGTATACCGCTACCTACTAGCTAGTATAGAGGCTATATGATTAAGCTATATAGGCCTATCTATAGCCTTAAGTAGTTAGGGGCGGAATAGTAGAAGTATATCCGCGCCTAGCTTACTAAAATCGGTATCTACTTATTAGAAGTAGATAAGGCTGTCTATACCTTAGTAACGGAGAAAGAAGGTATAGGTTTAGATAGTACTATACCGCCGGAAGGTTTAGATAGTACTATGCCAAAGGTAATAGCCGTTTCTTACGTCGACGATTTTCTACTTTTTAGGCCTAATAGGTAAAGAATTAACTAAACAATCGCTACTCTCGGTAAATTAGTTAAGCTTACTAACCTAGGTAATACTAAATAGTACCTAGGAGTCCGTCTAAACAGATTAGATAGAAGTATTCTCCTAGATTAGGAGTAGTATACTACTAAAGCGCTAGAAGCGCTCTAGATAAGCGATTATCGAACAGCTAGTATACCTTTTAAGCCTAGTAACCTAGTAATACTAATGCCGGATGATGAAGCAGTTTTAGATGCTATTGTTAACTAGTCGATTGGGCACGAATTTCGCTATCTTCTAGGAAAATTCAATTTTACTACTAATATAACTAGACCGGATTTATCTTTTACCGGATTAATATAGGTAAGAGTTATAAGTAAACCCACGGCTAAGTAGCTATAAGGCCTTAAGCGGATTCTACGCTATATTAAGAGGCTACCTAGGCTTAGTATTAAGTATTAAGTATAACACCGCTATAAGGAGAAGTTCGGAAAATTGGGCTTGTATGGAGTTTATAACTCCTCTTACGCTAGTAATCCTTCCACCGCTAAATTAAATAGTAGGGTAGTCTTCTTTATAGTAGGAGGGCCTATAAGCTAGAGCTCACGCCTCTAATTAATAGTCGCGCTAGGTATAACTAAAGCTAAGTTGTCACGGAGTGACACTAATGCAGACGTTGTAAACGAGTTAGGCAAGGACGCTGCGGACGTTAAGAGCGAGTTAGGTGGAGATTAGATTAGATCATCAGCTAGCCGAGGTGGTCTGTACGTATAGCACATATAACCTTCTGTCGCGCGTAGCCTCCCACGAGGTTCTGTAACTAGAACCTCGTTATTAATCCGATCCTTTTGCTCTGTCCTACCCTGTCTGCTCGTTCAGTAGTCAGGGATCCTCTCCGCCGTAATAGTAGGTTCTAGTTTCTTAAGTCCTCGAATCCGATCGTCGTATAAGAGCTAGAGTTAGCTCGCAGACGATCCCTCCCGATCTAGTGCGACCGTCTACTAAAACCCTTACTCACGACCTACTACTACTTGCTACCGATTCGACTAAACAACCGAGTAACCGGCTAAACAATAGAGGGTAACGAGCAGAATAACGTGCGCCCTCGCTATCCCGAGATTATGGATTCGCCCTAGTAGTTTAGTAACGCTATAGAGCTTGGAACGGCTATCGCGAACGACCTAGCTTAGATGTTCGCCTAGATTAGCGCGCTTTACGATAAAGCTAACGACGACTACTACCTCCTTAAGTAGAAGAACATAGAGATTATAGAAGCCGCTCTCCGTGTTAGGGACCTAGAGACGGCTACCCGCATCCTGCAGGATACTATTAACAGGGGTGGTAGTACTAATACTACTACTACTACCGCCGCCGATAACGAACTAGATAAAGGCCGTGAAAAGATTAAGATTAAACCTTTCGATAGTTTAAAGGAGGGTTATATAGGGTTCAAGAATCGCGTTTAGATGAAGTTTATACTCGAGCACAAGTACTACGCTACCGAGTACACTAAGCTAGGATACGTGATTAACAAGCTAGGACTAGTCGGCTTTAAACAGATCTCTCTAAGGATCGAGAACGGCGTTCCTACCTTCAAGACTATGGATGAACTATAGTCGCTACTGGACTAGGCTTTCAAGGATCCTTAGCGCAAAGCTAACGCCGTCCGCGAGATCCACGGCTTGAAGATGAAAAACCGAGAATTCAGCGACTTTATCGCTGATTTTCGCCGCTTACAAGGAGAAACTAGCTTTGGTGACGACGCGCTTATAGCTATCCTCTAGGGCAACATCTCTTACGAGCTTTAGACCTTGCTCGTTAACCACGATATCCCGGAAAAGCTAGACGACTTTGTCAACCTACTCGCAAAGCTCGACGCTAAGTAGCGTACCCTTAAGGAGATTACGCGTTATAGTAACTATAAACCTCGTATCCCTACTCCCGGAGCCGCTCCTATAGCTATAGCCGCTACTATACCGCTACCTCCGTCTCCTACTATGGCCCTAGCCAACCCTAACGCTATGGACCTGTCCGCGGGACGACGTGGACCTCTAACGCCCGCTAAGCGCAAGTATAGGCTCGATAACCGCCTCTACCTGTACTGCGGTAGCCCAGGCTATATCTCTAACGGCTGCCCTAACCGCGGTACGCGTATTGCGACTTCCACGATTACGGTCACCCCCGCGCCTGCGCCTGCGCCCGCAGCTCCTACTACTCCTTATAACTAGGGAAACTAAGTACTCCTACCCAGCGTCGCGGCTAGGAGTCCCCTTCGACGATATTAGTCTCTATTTCTACCTTTAGTACTACTTATAACTAGTACTTTATTCTACCTTGTACCCTAGGTAGCCTTATTAATACAGAGCTACTTGTTAATAGTAGTACTACTAGTTTTGCCTTCATTGATGTTACCTTTACGCATAAACATAAGCTTTCTATAATCCCTTTAAAGCACCCCTAGGAGATTCGAGTTATCGATAGACGCTCGATATCCTTAGGTGCTATTACCTACCGTGTTTTTGTATCCCTATCTATTAGTAACTACTTCGAGAAGAACGTTGCCTTCTACGTTACCTCGCTAGGTGGATATTCTGTTATTCTTGGCCTCCCATGGATAAGGCGTTATTAGGTACAGTTTAACTAGTAGAATAACTCGTTGTAATTCGCCGAGTACTACGCTAGAAACTATACTAATGGCACTCCTATTACTTTAGTTCTAGCTATCGACCTACGTACCGCGTCCGAAGCGTCCCCGATCGTTCAGAACGTTCCATCTAAACTATCCGAAGCGTCCTCGATCGTTTAGAACGTTCCATCTAAACTACCTCCGACCTTATTAGTAATGTCCCTTGTACCGTTCTCGCGCTTTTTGAAAAAATAACAAGATATTCAAGTATTCGCTACATCTCTACGCGATATCGAGAAAGCGTTGTCTACAAAGCCGAAAACGGATCCGTCTACAAAGCTTCCCACCGAGTACTACGAGTTCTTAGACGTATTCTCACGCTAAGATTCGGATAAACTACCACCCTATCGTCCGTATAATCACGTTATACCTCTCGAATTAGACAAATAACCACCTTTTGGACCCCTATACAGCATAAGTTAGGACGAGTTAAAGGTGTTAAAGAAGTACCTTAAAGATAACCTTTCAAAAGGGTTCATCCGAGTAAGTAGCTCTCCAGCTACCGCACCTGTCCTTTTCGTCAAAAAGCCGGGTAGAGGACTACGTTTTTATATAGACTACCGGGGTTTAAACGCTATTACTATCAAGAATCGCTACCTACTACCCTTAATCCGCGAGACCCTCGACCGCCTAGGTAACGTAAAGATATTCTCCAAGATCGATATTATCGCCGCTTTCAATAAGCTCCGTATAAAAGAGGGCGAGGAATAGAAAACGGCGTTTCGTATACGCTACGGCCTTTTTAAATCTTTAGTGATGAATTTCGGGTTATATAACGCACCTAGATCCTTTCAAAACTACATTAACGACGTCCTACGTCCTTATCTTGATGTCTTTTATACCGCCTATATCGACGATATCCTCATTTACTCGGATAACATGGAACAACATAAAAAGTATATCGCCGTAGTTCTATAGAAACTACGCGAAGCGGGTCTACAAGTAGATATCGACAAGAGCGAATTTCATACTACAGAAGTAAAGTACCTCGGCCTAGTAATATTAACGAAAGGTATCTACATAGATCCCGCGAAAATCTCAGCTATTAAAGAATAGAAAACCCCTACGAACGTTAAAGACGTGTAAAGCTTCTTAGGATTCGCTAACTTCTACCGTCGCTTTATTCGAGATTTCAGCGATATCGCAGCTCCATTGACTCGATTAACGCGAAAAGATATACCTTAGTACTAGACTAGCGATTACCAGCGAGCATTCGACACATTACGCGACGAATTTAACGACTATACAATACTCGTATACTTCGATCCAGATAAAGAAATTAAGCTTGAAATAGACGCGTCTAATTACGTGAGCGCGGGAGTACTCTCTTAACGAGATGAAGCAAATATCCTACGACCTATAGTATTCTTCTCTAAAAAGCACTTAAAAGAGGAATGCAACTACGAGATCTACGATAAGGAGCTTTTAGCTATCATCCGGTGCTTCGAAGAATAGCGCGCTAAACTCGAGGGAGCTACTTTTCCGATTAAAGTTATTACAGATTACAAGAATCTGGAGTATTTTACTACTACAAAGCAGCTTACAAGGCGTTAAATGCGCTGGAGTATTTTCCTCTCACGCTTTAATTTCAAGATCACGTACCGCCTAGGCCGTCTAGGAGCCAAACTAGACAGCCTTACACGACGATTAGGAGATCTACCTATAGAAGGGGGGGGTAAAATCGATGAACGCATCGCTTATTAAAACCAAGTGTTACTAAAACTACACTATTTTAACGCCTCCTCAAGTACCTACCCTACTCCAAGCGCCTAACTTACTCCTATAATATTACTACCTAACGATCGAGAACTACCCGACGACCAAGAATTGCAAAACCTCTTCGATTAAGCGTATAATTCGGATGAAAAAACAAAAGAATACATCCGTCTTATCTAATTAGGAGTTTAACGTTTAAAAGAGATATTACTCGCAGACTACTTAGTAAAGGACAACCGTTTATTCTTCGGAAATCGCCTTTTCGTGCCAGATCACGATCAGCTTCGCTTGTTTCTAATCAAACGCTACTACGACGATCCACTTATAGGCTATCTAGGGAGAGAGAAAACCACGAAATTACTCTTGCGCGACTATTACTAGGTGGGCGCACATCAGACGATTACTAGATACGTTCGAAACTACGACACCTACTAGCGTGCAAAGGCATCTCGAGACAAATACTATAGCCAAATCAAAATAATACCCGCACTAGAGCATAGATAGAAGGATATAGCCATGGATTTCGTGGGAGAACTTCCCGAAAGTAACGGATTTAACGCTATTCTAGTAGTCACTAATTAATTATTAAAGATAAGACATTTAATACCCTACCGCACGATAACATCGGCTATAGTATTAGCGAAACTCTTCTTTACTAACGTTTTCAAGCTACACGGGTTGCTAGACACGATTATTAGTAACAGAGGAACCTAGTTTATATTAGATTTCTGGAAATACCTCTGCCAACGCCTCGAGATCTCACTAAAGTTATCCACAGCCTACCACCCTAAGACAGATAGACAAACAGAACGTTTCAACGGCGTTATAGAACAATATCTACGAAACTACGTTAACTACCGACAGGACGACTAGGTAGATTAGCTGCCTATAGCGGAATTCTCTACAAATCAGCTTAATTCAGCTACTACTAACCTGTTACCTTTTACAGTAAACTACGGATTCAACCCGCGATTCACGATTGCACCTCCAGGAGACGTAGAAACATTAACTCCTAACAGTCGAGCCTAATTGCAACTATCGGGCGACTTTATACATTAGATAGAAGCAATCGACGAGTACCTTAGCGAACACATAACGTACGCGTAATAGATATATACTGAACAAGCTAATCGAAACCGTGCTCTAGCACCTCGATACAAAGTTAGAGATAAGGTCTTCCTACTTACTACTAACATCTAGACGGAACGCGCTTCGAAAAAGCTAGACTAGAAGAAGCTAGGACGATTTAAAATCCTAGCTAAAGTATCGCCTTAAGCATACCGCTTAGACCTCCCACCCACGATGAAAATCCATCTAGTCTTCCATACCTCGTTACTTCGCCCTATAGCTATAGATCCGTTACCTAGCTAATAATAACCTCCTCCTCCTCCTATTATCATAGATAGAGAGGAAGAGTACGTTATTGAAAACATAGTCGGATCGCGATACAACAAGAGTAAAAAGCGTTTCGAATATAAGGTATAGTAGGTAGGCTATAATCGTGCAAACTAGGAGCTAATCGACCACTTAGATAACTCACGAGCCTTGCTTAACGAGTATCACGATAAGTATCCAAACGAGCTAGTACTAGACGAGATAGCGGCGGAGCGCCGCCTTAGAGGGGGGGTAGTGTCACGGAGTAACACTAATACAGACGTTATAAACGAGTTAGGCAAGGACGCTACGGACGTTAAGAGCGAGTTAGGTGGAGATTAGATTAGATTATTAGCTAGCCGAGGTGGTCTGTGCGCACAGCACACACAACCTTCTATCGCGCGTAGCCTCCCACGAGGTTCTATAACTAGAACCTCGTCATTAATCCGATCCTTTTACTCTGTCCTACCCTATCTACTCGTTCAGTAGTTAGGGATCCTCTCCGCCGTAACATAAGTACTACGCGCTATTAGAAGCTACTAAGGAAGTAGCCTAGATCCGGATGTTCCTTAAGGAACTAAACCTAATACTAGAAGGACTACTACTACTACTAGGGGACAACACTAGGGCCCTTAGCTAGGCAGGTAGTCTACTACTAAAGGTAAAGCGCTACGTGAAGGTGCGCTATAGATTTATAGATAGTAAGGAGAAGTCTAGGGCTATAAAGGTATAGTACGTTAAAACTGCTAGTAATATAGTAGATATCCTCACTAAGCCCTTAGGGCTATAGATACATGAAAGAGTAGTTAAGCTACTAGGTCTTACAAGCGAGTAGGATAGAGAGGTTAAGGTTTCTAAGTTATACTAATAACCTGTTCGGTTTATAGTATAGGGGCGTATAGGATTAAGTAAGCGATCTAGCTTAAGTAGAGTAACAATTAGGGACGGTAATTACGGTAGTAGGAGCTACCGCTAGGGTAGCTAGGGCAGCTAGGGCGGCCCTAGGCTACAAGCTAAGGAGGTTACTAGCGCGGTACTACGTACTAGGTATACTAGAATGCGCCCGGAGATTGTAAAGATCGG
>ML978715.1:26778-41638 GCA_010015785.1 Saccharata proteae CBS 121410 | reverse complement strand
ATACTACGCTCTAAATAGCGGCGTAGCTAGGGCTATAGGCTATCTACGAATACTATGGAATAATCTACTAAAAGGAGAGAATAGTCCATAGGACAAGGAATAGATAGTCCTATAGACAAGGCAAGACAAAACAAGAAACAAGTAAGTAGGACACGTAATAGTACCCCCCCGAGAAAAAAGGGGTCGTCCCGACTCCTCTATTAGTTAGTTAAGTAGTCGTGTAGGCTTCTGCCTTAGCCGACCACGTCTAGTTAGTAGTAGTGCTCGTGGATCGGGAGTAATAGCGTCGTTCGGGAGCAAGGGCTAAGCGGGTAGTTAGTCCTAGACAACGTTATAGAGACGTTCGTCTAGTGCGAAATTAGAATCCAGAACAGGTAGTCCGCGAGTCTACTTATAAGCACAGATAAGGTACTTAGGCAAGCGATCCTCGCGCGTCTAAAGGTTACGGTTATCGTCGTAGTCCCTAAATTTAGTAAGATATTCCGTAAAAAACGGGCCACGGCTACGGCGCGTACGGCGTTAGGCTAGTAGTCGCTCGATGACTGTCTAATCGTTAGGGTCGGGGACAGGATCCGGAGTAGCGCCACGTCCAAATAGGTTAACTTCCCCTAGTCCACGCTCGATCTATTCCACCGAGATCACGGGGTATATCTTATAATAGGTAGGCAAGTCGAGCTCGACGGCCTTCCCATAGCCGGTAATCCGAGTAATAGGAAATAGCCTAATCCGTTTAATACCGAACTTACCCCTCTATTCCGGCGCGGTGCCTAGAGTAGTGTACCCTTTCTTCAGGTTTTTCTTAACATTAATGTAAACCATGTCTCTAACCTAAAGCGTAAGGGGTTAGTAGGCCTAATCGAAACGTTTCTTCATGCGGAGATTAGCCTAAACTAGCGAATCGGTAGCTTCGTAACGGAGAAGTTAACGATAACTAGCTAGATTATCTTCTATATCGGGAGGGAGCGGGTGAATAAGGTCGAGTTCTTCGCGGACCTTTCTGCCTATAAGATACTCGTTAGGTAATATCTCTATAGATACGTTACTAGAGTTATTTATCTGTCTATAGATAATAGGAAGGATATCTACCTAGTTATCGTGGCTAGCGGTTAGCTAGAATCGCAAGGCGATTTCGATCGTTTAATTCGAGCGTTCGCTTTATCCGTTACTAGCTAGATAGTAGGCTATAGTGATATAGAGCTCGGTTCCTAGGCGTTCGAAGATAGATCGCTATATATCGGAAATAAACTTAGTATCTCGATCGGAGATAATAGCCGCAGGTATCCCCTAGTACGTAGTAGCGCTAAGGAATACCCCGGCCTATTTAGCTACGCTCTAGTCGTTCCGGCCCGGGAATACTAGCACTATACGCGAAGCTTTACAAGTAACGGACATAAAAGCGTTGTATCTAACGTACTTAGGTAGACTTACCACGATATCGATAGTTAAAGTATAAAAAGGAATATTCGTGTAGGTAATTAGCTTTAACTCGCCGAACGGTTTATAACGGGTTATCTAAGCCGAATTATAGGCCGGACATTACTAGATATAGCGGGTAAGGCGGCGAGTAAGCTTACGAGTATAATACCCGACTCGAAGACGTTCGTAAGCGCGGTTAAAACTACAATGGGATAGGTTATCGTAAGCGAAAGAAAACAGATTAGCCTACATCGATTTAGGAATATAAAGTCGCAAACGCTAATCGTTAGTATCTACATAATATACTAAGTCGTCGCGTAATACGAAGGGCACTCCGGGCTAGGGATCGTCCGTAAGAGTAGAGATAATAGAGGAGATATAGCGGTCCGTCTTATAAGCTATCCGTAAGCGCTCACGAAAATCCTTAGATATCTTAACAACGGATGTATAATAGGTGGAGACTCCGAGCTACTAATCGACGTACCGATCGAGAATCTCCTTAAGCCCGTATTCTACAAATAGCTAGGGCTTTCGTGGCAAACGAGATAGCGCATCGGGTACTACATACTCTTTACTAGGGCGATATCGAAAGTCTAGATTAAACCTAGAAAGGTACATCGATGAATATACAAGACGAAGATTTATCTTATCCGTTAAGGATATAGAAAGAGAGGTTTACTTCGCTATCCTAAGTACCGCAGTATAGTTAGTGATAATAATAGTCGGTCGATTAGATAAATTAATAAATCGTCGAGCCTTAGTTACTGTCTAAACTATACCCGTAACTTTAAGCTCCGTAGGCTAGTAGCGCGTTTCCGCCGGAGTAAGAAGGCGGCTAAGGAATATAATCGGCTAAATATCCTTCTAACGAATAGAATCGACGGTCTTCGGATCGCTAACCGTATAATAGACTATAGCGCTAATACTATACCGGCTAGTGTCAACGTCGATGTAGAGCTAACGGTGAAGATCGAAATAGACTAGAATAGGATTCTCTGCGAAAGCTTTCTGAAGTTAATTGAAAGCTGCGAGCAGATAAGGTTCCGGCTCGACTATCGTTTTACTAATATAGCTAGTACGCTCTACGCGAGTAGCACGCGCGCTTAAAGGCTTAAGAGCCTAGAGCTTACGCTAGTAGAGCGGAGCGGAGATAAGCGCGTAATCCCGAATAAAGCGACGAAGCTATCTAGTAAGGCATAAGTAGTACTCTAGGTCCTTTACTATTTCAGGAAAGCGTATCTCGGATATTACGTTAAGCTTAGCTTAGCTTATTGCAACACTAAAGCTATTAACCTTTTGACTAAGTAAGGTGATGGATGGAAAAGCAATCGTAGATTTCTAGGGAGACAGGGTAAGGCCGGTTGTCTGGAGTACCCTAAAAATCGTATCAAGATAAGTAATGTGTTCACTAAAGGATTTCGAGAATATGACGATATCATCGATATAGACGCGGTAAAAGGAGCGAAAGTCCTTAAGTAGTGTCTTAACACGACGTTAGACGAATAGCGGAGCATTCTTGTACCCTATAAGAGTAACCTTGAATCGTTCTATACCGCGGTATAAAAGAACAGAGAACTTATAACGATCCTCTAGTACTACTAGCTATTAATAGAAGAATTAAAGTGCGTCTACTACAGTAATAAAGGAAGCCCTAGTAACCGCAGCGATGATATCCTCTTGATTAGGAATAGGCTAGGCGTTAGTAATAGTAATATTATTAAGTCCGCGGATATTAACTACTACCCGTCCTTTTCGAACAGGACTATTAGGCGTGTTAGTAACGCGCTAAACGACGAAGACGGGGAAACTAAATAGAGTAGGCTCATTAGACTATTCTATCCGGTTTTACTCGCGTAGCTTATTAAATTTCTCGTTAACTAAGGCTTGTTCTTTTAGTCCTAACTAATAGACCTTATGGGCAAGCTTAGCGCTAGAGAGTTACTAATCCTTAATAAGCGGAATACGTAGCTATTAATCTTAAGGAATGTTCGCAACACAGCCGTCGTTAGTGAAAAGATACTCGTACTTCCGCACTAGAGAATTAATCTAGTGAATGGAATTACCCCCAGAATTATAGGCTAACGCGCCGAGGTACACCTTCTTCTAGCGTAAGACGTTAGTCGTAGTAATACGAAGAGACTTATTAGGCTTAGTAGGAATACTAGCTCGATCGATTTTTTCATTAACATAAGACGTTAATACCGTTAACTTGTCGGATCCGGAAGCCGTTAGTTTTTTAAATCCTACTAGTCGTACGTCGGCGGAGTAGCTATAGTTTAAGAGAACGTTACTACCGTACTAGCGTATACATAGTTATCGCGATCGACATACATAGCACCTTCCTCGCGATATTCCTGAATAGTACTAAGCGGTGTATACGCGCGAAGAGTATATAGAGTAGCTATAGTATTAGTAACTAGTATAAAACCGACGTTAGTATCTATAAGATAATAATAAGATTAAATACCGTTATAAACAGGCTTATTATCCGGGTGGAAAGTATAATCGCAAGCGCGTCGGATCTCGTAAGGTTTCGAAGCTAAGATCGGGATAGACGCCGTCGTAGAGGGCGGTATCTATACGGTTCGTGCGGCTTTAACTATATACTTAGTAGGTAGTTTAGCGAGAGTTTATAACGGAGCAACGAGACCGTCACACGCTATAATTACTAAGGTGCGGTTATCGAAATCCAGAATTATTCTAGTATTATTAAGGACGTTAGAGCTAAGAAGTATCTTAGCTAGAAGAACAGGAAGGACGTAGATTTCGATCGGTATCCGTACCGTAGCGGGTATTCCGGCAAGACGACCTAGAACGTAGAGGAAGGTCTAAACGTATTTATCCGTAGTAATAACTTAATCACCGATAGGATTAAGACGAAGAGGGACGTTAAGCTTCTTAATTAAGTAACTCTAGCGGAGGAGGTAGGATCGATCTCCGAGAGTAGGTATATATCCTAAATCTATATATAACTAAATGAAACCCTTATTCCGCTAGATAGAAGCGGTAATAGTTACAAAACGCTATAAACAGTGCGCTTAACTAGGGTTAGTAGAAGGGACACTACGGGTATTAACGAGGCGAGAATAGGCTAAAGCAAAGCTAGCCTTAGAGGACGATAATAGTTTATAAGAACTATAAAGGTAGCGATATAGTTCGTTTCGTGATTCGAATATAGCTTAGTAGGTACGGCACTAAGGTAGTACGGATAGATCGGGCTAAGCGTAATAAATACTAATAAAAGTAGCTATAGCTCCCTCGTCCGGGTTAATGTAGGTATCGTCGTCGATAGCTATTTCATTAAATACTTCCTTAATCTTACTATACTCTTTAAACCCTTAAGCGCCGTCTATATCGCTATAGTAAGCGCGCTAGGAAGTACGCTAGTTATATAGCTAAGGCTAAGAAGGGTATTAATCGGTTCGACCTTACGCACGATTCCTATTACTATTACGATTACTAAAGGCGGCGGCTGAATTACCTCTACGGGGGGATAGCACCGGCGCCGTAGTAGTAGTAGAAGAGGCCGTGGATAGTATAGGAAAGGTTAGGAGCCGCTAAGGAGAAGTAGCGGGTAGACGGGTAGGCTTAGCTACTAAGGGTTAGTCGTAAGGTTAAGTTATAGTATCGAGATATAGCTAGGAGTACAACTAAAAAGGGCGTATAGTACTACGACTACGATAACCGCCACGACTACGAGAAGGAGTAGGCGCGAAACGACGCTGTCTAATATAGTCCTAGGTAATCTAAGGCTAAGAACGCTAGTAATTACGTAATTAGCGAAGAAACTAAGCGACGGTAGTAGTTTCGGTGGGGTAAGGAATAGCCGTAAGGAGTATAGGATTAATCTTAGTATAGAGAATACTAAGCTATATTACCGGATCGTATATTAGACCGGCGCGAGCGGTACGAAGGAAGGACTAGATAAAGGTAGCTATATTAACCCGGGTAATAGCGTCATTAAGTAAATACTAGAGGTAGAGAAGACGCTCTATAGTATTAGCCGTAGGCTCCTTGAATTACTTAATTAGTGCCTTGTAAAACCTGTTAATCGGGGTAAAGCGTAAAACGTCGCGTTAATTATCGTTAATGCCACTAGTATACTATTCAACAGCAGCTCCGCGAAGAGTTTAGGATATATTAATTTTAACGATATCTTCTCCCCGAACTATAACATAGTTTTTGAGCCTTTCGATGAAGAAGAAGACGTCACGGATAATTATATTAGTACCGACTTGAACCTAGGCAGCGTTAGGATGCGCGGTAGTGACCGGAAAGTCGGGTTAGAAACAGCTAACCTCCTGGACCCGAAAATAGCTAGCGTGGCCCGTCTTCTCTCGCTCGGGTCGATCAGGACGGTCGAGGCGCTAAGAACAATCGCGTTTAAAACGCTAAGCGCGGTTATACTCGAAACGTTAAGGACGGTCGTCGTTAAACCGGTTATAACGGGTAAAGTCCTTATCCGTAGGATTAGTAGGTAGTATAGAGTTCCGATCTATAGTACTAAGCTTGCGATTAATCTTAGTATCTATATCCCGATTAATTATATCGAATTTACGTTCGATACTTAGATTTATGTTCCGTATAGCCTCCGTAATCTAGGCCAAGGTTATACTATCGTCGCGCTAGCTAGCCTAACTACCCTAGCTTTCGGACAGCGGGGGAGGATCCGTGTTAGACATAGGCGTAGATCGGTAGATTAGGCCTATAGTAGTAAGGAAGTGTTGTACTAAACGTCTGAAATAGGCGGGGTTAGTAAGCCACTCTAGTAGATAGGGTGGCTTAGGGGGTTATTTCGTGGAACGTGAGGAACGCTTAGGAGGCGTAGGAGGCGGTTACTCGACGAGTAGCCGGTCGAGTAAAAGCTAATAGTCCGGAAAAGGTACAAGAAGCGTGGGATAGACCTTGGAGAAGGCAGTAATTTAATACCTAAGCTTTACGGTAGACTAACGAAGAGACATCCTAGGGAACGAGAGTAGTAAAGTAGATATAGTCCTTAAGGCGTAACAAGTAGAGGCTTGTAGTTTGCGAGATATGTATACTAGCGTGCACGTAGCTATAGGCGCAAACAATCTATACGAACAACACGGATAGGAGCGACAAGCGAGGACAATACTAGAAGGGTAGGTAAGGTAGGTCTTCTTTATACAGAAAACTTTTTAAGCGGAAGGAAAGGAGGACAAAAGGTAGTGTAGTATAAGTAATACTACTAGTACTATTCTTAAGGAACGCGCTAGTACTTTTAGCTAGTACGTCGATCCGAAAGAGACTACGATTTTATCGCGGCTACTACTATCACGCGGTAGTAGTGATAACTTACGATAGTGCCTAAAGACAAGATATAAGTAGATAGATAATAAGGCTAGAGCCTCTAGCTATACTACGCTCTAAATAGCGGCGTAGCTAGGGCTATAGGCTATCTACGAATGCTATAGAATGATCTACTAAAAGGAGAGAATAGTCCATAGGACAAGGAATAGATAGTCCTGTGGACAAGGCAAGACAAAACAAGAAACAAGTAAGCAGGACACGTAACAGGCTATAGCCGTGCCGCTACCCCCGTCTCCTACTATAGCTCTAGCTAACCCCGATACTATAGACCTGTCTACGGGACGACGTAGACCTCTAACGCCTACTAAGCGTAAGTACAGGCTCGACAATCGCCTCTATCTATACTGCGGTGGCCCAGGCCATATCTCTAACGGCTACCCTAACTGTAGTACGCGTATCGCGACTTCCACGATTACTGTTAGCCCTGCGCCTACGCCTGCGCCTACGGCTCCTACCGCTCCTCATAACTAGGGAAACTAAGTACTCCTGCCTAGCGTTGCGGCTAGGAGTCCCCTTCGACGATATTAGTCTCTGTTTCTACCTTTAGTACTACTTCCTATAATTAGTACTTTGTTCTACCTTGTACCCTAGGTAGCCTTATTAATATAGAGTCGCTTGTTAATAGTAGTACTACTAGTTTTGCCTTCATTAATGTTACCTTTGCGTATAAATATAAGCTTTCCATAATCCCTTTAAAGTACCCCTAGGAGATTCGAGTTATTAATAGACGCTCGATATCCTTAGGTACTATTACCTACCGTGTTTTTGTATCCCTATCTATCGGTAACTACTTCGAGAAGAACGTTACCTTCTACGTTACCTTACTAGGTAGATATTCTGTTATCCTTAGCCTCCTATAGATGAGGCGTTATTAGGTATAGTTTAACTAGTAGAATAACTTGTTACGATTCGCCGAGTACTGCGCTAGAAACTATACTAATAGTACTCCTATTACTTCAGTTCTAGCTATCGACCTACGTACCGCGTCCTCGATCGTTTAGAACGTTCTATCCGAACTACCTCCGACCTTATTAGCAATGTCCCTTGCACCGTTCTCGCGCTTTTTGAAAAAATAACAAGACATTCAAGTATTCGCTATATCCCTACGCGATATCGAGAAAGCGTTATCTACTAAGCCGAAAACGGATCCTACTACTAAGCTACCTACCGAGTACTATAAGTTTCTAGATGTCTTTTCCCGTCAAGAATCCGATAAACTGCCTCCGTATAGAACGTACGACTATTCTATTCCTTTAGAACCTAGTAAACAACCTCCGTTTGGACTACTCTATAGCATGAGCTAAGATGAGCTACAGGTCCTGAAAAAATACCTGGAAGAGAACCTATCGAAAGGATTTATCCGAGCTAGTAGTTCTCTAGCTACCGCGCCTATCCTCTTCGTTAAGAAGCTAGGTGGTGGCTTACGCTTTTACGTGGATTACCGTGGCTTAAACGCTATTACCGTCAAGAACCGTTATCCCTTGCCTCTAATCCGTAAAACCCTTAATCGTCTAGGTTATACTTAAATCTTCTCTAAAATCGATATTATTACTACCTTTAATAAACTCCGCATGAAAGAAGGAGAAGAATAGAAAACAGTATTTCGTACACGATACGGCTTATTCGAATCCTTAGTAATAAACTTTAGCTTATATAACGCACCGGGATCCTTTTAGAACTACATTAATAACGTTCTCCGTCTATACCTCAATATCTTCTATACCGCCTATATTAATAATATCCTTATTTATTCGGATAACATAGAATAACACAAAGAATATATCGTAGTAGTTCTACAGAAGCTCCGCGAAGCTAGCCTCTAAGTAGACATCGATAAGAGCGAATTCCATACTACCGAGGTGAAATACCTAGGCCTAGTGATATCGATAAGAGGTATCCATATAGATCCTGTAAAAATCTCAGCTATTAAAGAATAGGAAACACCTATAACTATTAAAGACGTTCAAAGCTTCTTAGGATTCGTAAACTTCTACCGTCGCTTTATACGTGATTTTAGCGATATCGCTGCCCCGTTAACTCGATTAACTCGGAAGGATACACTATAGTACTAGACAGAAGACTACTAACGAGTATTTAATTCGTTACGTGATTAATTTAACGAACAAATAATACTTACGCATTTCGACCTAGGAAAAGAAATCGAGCTCGAGACAGACGCGTCTAATTATATAAGCGTAGGGATACTATCTCAGCGCGACGAAGTAAACGTCTTGCGACTAGTAGTATTCTTCTCGAAAAAACACTTAAAAGAAGAATATAACTACGAAATTTATGATAAAGAGCTTTTAGCTATTATCTGATACTTCGAGGAATAGCGTGCCGAACTCGAAGGAGCTACTTTCCCGATTAAGGTTATTACGGATTATAAGAACCTAGAGTATTTTACTACTACTAAGTAGCTTACAAGACGTTAAATGCGCTAGAGTATCTTTCTTTCACGGTTTAATTTCAAGATTATATACCGCCTAGGACGCTTAGGAGGAAAACTAGACAGTCTTACTAGAAGATTAGGAGATCTGCCTTAGGAGGGGGGTAAAATCGACGAACGCGTCGCTTATTAAAACTAGGTATTACTAAAACCTTATTATTTTGAACTCGCGACCGCTTAGCTCGCTCCTACAACGCTACTCCCCGACGACTAGCTACTTCTAGACGATTAAGAACTACAAAAACTCTTCGACTAAGCTTACGACTCTAACGAGAAAACTAAAGAATACATCCGTCTTATTCAATTAGGAGCTTAACGTTCGAAAGAAATCTTACTTACAGACTACTCGATCTAGAACAACCGTCTATTCTTCGGAAAACGTCTTTTTATACTAAATCACGATCCGCTCCGCTTATTCTTAATCAAACGATACTACGACGACCTACTCGCAGGACACCTAGGTAGAGAAAAAACGACAATATTACTCCTACGAGACTACTACTAGGTAGGAGTACATTAGACGATTGCTAAGTATATACGGAACTACGACGTCTACTAGCGTGCAAAAGTATCCCGAGACAAGTACTATAGTTAAATCAAAATAATACCCGCACTAGAGTATAGATAGAAGGATATAGCCATGGATTTCGTAGGAGAACTCCTAGAAAGTAGCGGGTTTAACGCCGTCCTAGTAGTTACTAATCGATTATTAAAGATAAGGCATTTAATTCCTTACCGTACGATAACCTTAGCTATAGTACTAGCGAGGCTCTTCTTTACTAACGTTTTTAAACTATATGGACTACTAGACACGATTATTAGTAATAGAGGAACCTAATTTATGTCAGAATTCTAGTTACACCTCTGCTAGCGCCTTAGTATTGCGCCAAAACTATCCATAGTATACTATCCTAAGACGGATAGGCAAACTAAGCGTTTCAATAGTATTATAGAGTAATACTTACGAAACTACGTTAACTACCGGTAGGATAATTAGGTAGAATAGCTACCTATAGCGGAATTTATAGTAAACTAGCTCGATTTAGCTACTACTAATCTTTCGCCTTTTGTAGTAAATTACGGATTTAATCCACGATTTACAGTATCTCCTCTAGAGGTACTCGCTATAGAAGCTTTAACTCCTAATAGTCGAGCTTAATTACGACTTTCAGACGATTTTGTATACTAGATGGAAGTAATCGACGAATACCTCGGCGAATATATAACGTATATATAGTAAATCTACGCTGAACAAGTAAATCGGAACCGTGCTCTAGCACTACGGTATAAAGTAGGAGACGAGGTATTCCTACTTACCTTAAACATTCAGACGGAACGCGCTTTAAAGAAGCTAGATTAGAAAAAGCTCGGCCGCTTTAAGATCCTAGCTAAGATCTCACCGCAAGCGTACCGTCTAGACCTCCTACTAACAATGAAAATCTATCTAGTCTTCCACACTTTACTTCTCCGTCCAGTAGGTATAGATCCACTACTAGGTTAACGACAGCCTCCGCCTCCACCTATCGTTATAGATGGAGAAGAGGAGTATATAGTGGAAAAGATAGTTAGATCGCGGTACAATAAAAGCAAAAAGCGATTCGAATACAAAGTATAATAGATAGGCTATAACCGTGCTAATTAGGAGCTAATCGATTACCTAGACAACTCACGAGCTTTAGTCGACGAATACTACGAAAGATATCCAGATAAACTAGTACCGGACGAAATAGCGGCTAAACGCCGCCTTAGAGGGGGGGTAGTGTCACGGGGTAACACTAATATAGATGTTGCGAGCGAGTTAGGTAAGGACGCTATAGACGCTATAGACGTTACAGACGTTACTGCGAACGAATTAGGTAAAGATTAGATTAGATTATCAGCTAGCCGAGGTAGTCCGTGCGCGCAGCACATAGCTTTCTTGCGCGCGCAGCCTCCCACGAGGTTCTGGCCAGCTAGAACCTCGTCATCAATCTCATCCTTTGCTCTGTCCTGCCCTGCCTACTCGTTCAGTAGCCAGGGATCCTCTCCGCCGTAATAGTCGGCGTATATTAGGTAATTACTAGATACGTACGAAACTACGACGTTTACTAGCGCGTAAAAGCGTCTCGAGATAAATACTACGGCTAAATTAAAATAATACTAGCTCTAGAGTATAGATAGAACGATATCGCTATGGATTTCGTTAGAGAACTACCCGAAAGTAGTAGTTTTAACGCCGTTTTAGTATTTACTAACTAATTATCGAAAATAAGGTATTTAATACCTTACCGTATAACTATATTAGCTATAGTATTAGTAAAACTCTTCCTTTCTAATGTTTTCAAACTATATAGACTACTAGATACTATTATTAGCGATAGAGGTACTTAATTTATGTTAGATTTCTAGAAATACCTCTACTAACGCCTTAGAATTTCACTAAAGCTATCTACGGCTTACTATCCTAAGACGGATAGACAAACGGAACGTTTTAATAGTATTATAGAGTAATACCTACGAAACTACGTTAATTACTAGTAAGATAATTAGGTAGAATAGCTACCTATAGTAGAGTTCTCTACTAATTAGCTTAATTCAGCTACTACTAACTTATCGCCTTTTACTATAAACTACGGGTTTAATCCATAGTTTATAATTATACCCCTAGAAGATATAGAAGCTTTAACTCCTAATAGCCGAGCCTAATTATAACTATTAGACGACTTCGTATATTAGATAGAAGTAATTAACGAGTATCTAGGTAAATATATAACTTATACTTAGTAAATCTACGCTGAATAAGCTAATCGGAACCGTGCTCTAGTGCTACGATATAAGGCTAGGGATAAAGTCTTTTTACTTACTACTAATATTTAGACGGACCGTGCCTTAAAGAAGCTAGACTAGAAGGAGCTAGGCCGATTCAAGATCCTAGCTAAGGTATTACCGTAAGCGTATTGTCTAGACCTCCTACTAACGATGAAAATCTATCTAGTCTTCTATACTTTACTTCTCCGCCTAGCAAGTATAGATCTACTACTAGGCTAACTATAACCTCTACCTCCTCCTATAGTTATAGATAGAGAAGAAGAGTACGTCGTGGAGAATATTATCGGATCACGGTATAATAAGAGCAAAAAACGATTCGAATATAAGGTATAATAGAAAGGTTATAACTATATAAATTAGGAGCTAATTAGCTATCTCGATAACTTACGTGCCCTAGTTAATAAATACTATAACAAGTATCTAGACTAACTAGTACTAGACGAAATAGCGGCGGAGCGCCGCCTTAGAGGGGGGGTAGTATTACGGGGTAATACTAATACAGACGTTGCGAGCGAGTTAGGCGAGGACGCTATAGACGTTATAGACGCTGTAGACGTTACTACGAACGAGTTAGGTAAAGATTAGATTAGATTATTAGCTAGCCGAGGTAATCCGTACGCGTAGTATATAACTTTCTTATACGCGTAGCCTCCTACGAGGTTCTAGTTAACTAGAACCTCGTTATTAATCTTATCCTTTACTCTATCCTACCCTACCTACTCGTTTAGTAGCTAGGGATCCTCTCCGCCGTAATAGATAGTATAGAGTAATAGTACGACGGCACGAAACGAGTAGCCTATAGCTACGCGATCTACTAAGGATAGTAGCGGATTATAGAGGGTATAGGCCGCCTTAATAGCCTCTCCTACGTGTTCGACGCGGAGGTAATCGGTGTATAGCGAGGCCTCTAGCACGCGCTACGGCTCCTATACCGCTGGATAACTATATAGCTCTGCGTGGATAGTACGTCGGTAATATAGGGCCTACGTAGGATAGCCTCGAAAACCTCTTAGTAGGCCTTCTAGATAATAAAGATTACTAGATTTATAGCTATCTAGGATACTACGAGAAATATAAGGTAATCTACTATCTAACCTGTGCTTTAGAAGAAAGTACGCTACCTAAATCGCGCTTTAGTAACTACGTAATAATAGGAGAAGGCGTGCCTAAAAGGTAAGGCTACCTAAGTATTAAGTTAAGCCCTTACTAATGCGCTCTATTAACGTTCCCCTAGAATTAGTACTATCGTCCGTCTATATCCGTCGTATCTCTTAGTATTTAGCTATAACGTCTTTCTAAGATATAATTATAGATAAGTAGTTAACTAGGTTAAGTTATCGTATAAATTCTATATATTTAATATAATTAAGTACTTTAGTAAGTCCGTTAGCGGCTTACTATAGAGTACTAATCCACTCGATTTTAATCTTACCGTCCTAGATAGCTTCCCGGATAAAGTAGAAGCGTACCTAGATATATTTTATATAACCGTTAGTACTATTAGTTCGCTTTATAATATTAATCGCGGGTATATTATCTTCGTAGATTATTACGGGGAAGGTTTAATTAATTAATTAATTAATTTAATTTTACGTCCGCTAGCGCCGGAGCTAATAGGCTCCGATGCTAAGACCTCCCGTAGGGTACTATAGACGCGTTAAGCGATAGATTTATACGATATAATCGCTACCTTCGATGACGATAGTCTTAGGGACTACTACGGTTATACCGCGCTCTATAGAGGCCCGCCCCGTTAGGTAGGTAGGGCTCTAGGTTTTACTATCTATCTATAAGTACATAGAGGGTGCCGTTTTACATAGCGGGAGCGCCGTATAGGTAGGTAGAGACCCTCCTATATTGCGCCGGGTAGAGAAAGCGGGGGGGGGGGTAAGGGTAAGGGGGAGAGTTTAGAGATTAGAATAGGTAAGGGAAGGTAAGGAGCGACTAGGGTAAGTGAGCTTACTCCCGGGCGATTATCGGGGGTAGATATCGGATTAGAAGGCTATAGCCTCGAGGTAAGCGGCTATTACGAGTAGAGCCGCGATCTAACGATTAAATAGATTAACTATAATATAAGAAGGTTTCGATAAAGGAGAAGAGGAACCTTCGTATAATAGAACTATGTATAAGTATACTATAGGTCACGTAGCTTAGCCGAGAGGCTAAGCCGAGTCTAGAATCTAGGGTCTAGTAGCTAGACCTATAATAATACTCCCCTCCTCCTCCGTTATACGTAGTTGCATTAATAATAAAAAAAAACAATTCCGTCCGTCGCCGTACGAGTACGTCCTTGTACTTTACCTAGCTCTAGGTAGTAGTACGTACTAGTACGGGTTCCGGAAGGTTCCTTCACCTACGGTCTAGGTATAAAAGGTTCCTCCTACCTAACTTCCTCCGTCTCTTTTATATCTTACTCTAATAAACCTCGCTCCCCTCCTAGGTAAGAAGGTCCGGCCTTAGGTAGAACGTACGATACTAATGTCTTAGTAGCCTCTACTATAGCTACCCCCTTCGTTCCTAACGAGGCTACTAATACTACTCTTGTAGTAATCCTAGATAACTAAGCCTTAGACCGTACGAGGAGCGCTAACTCCCTTCTCGCTCGTCGTAGACCTAAGGTAGTTAATAAGGGTAGCGCTACGTACGGCTAGTTCGCCTTAACCGAAGCTAGTAACCTAGTATTCTTTCACGTATACTATACTAGTAAGTAGGTAAGGATAAGATCTTCTAGCGTACGACTTAAGCTAATTCTTCTTTTAGAAGCGCGTCTAGTAGTACCCGTATTATGCCTTCCTTATTAAGCTCGATACTACTAGTACCCCCGAGATTAAGCTCGCTTAGGTAGGTCCTTCTTTA
>ML978715.1:0-24051 GCA_010015785.1 Saccharata proteae CBS 121410 | reverse complement strand
TCTAGGTCTATCTTAATCCCTTCGCCGGCTCGTACGATAAATCCGAGGTATTTCGTCTCTTTTACTTCGAACTCGTATTTCCTAATATCTAGATATAGGCTAGTATCCGATAGCTTCTAAAGGATCGTCTTAACTTTCGTACGGTAGTCCTCGAGTGAACTACTTAAGTAGATAAGTATATCGTCGATATACGCCGAATAGAAGCTATCTAGGTACTCGCGGAGGGTCTAATTAATATACTTCTAGAAAGTACTTAGGGTATTTACTAATCTAAACGGGGTAACAAGCTATTCGTATAATCCGTACCTCGTACGAAAAGTAGTTATCTACTCTTTACCCTTAGTAATCCGGATCTTATGGAATACTACGCTTACGTTAAGCTTCGTAAACTACGTAGCTTTCCTAATTTATACGAGTATCTCGTGGATTAGGGGAAGCGGGTACCGATCCTTCTTTATAATAGCGTTTAGTACCTAATAATCTACGTAGAATCGTAGGCTACTACTCGGTTTTCGTACGAAGAGTACGGGGGCGGTAGTAGATAAATAGCTAACGCGGATAAAGTTCTTATTAAGTAAATCCGTAAGCGTTTTCTTAAGTACGACTAGCTTATCCTAGGATATGTTATAGAGGGGCCCCTATAGTACCTCCGGCTCCTTCCCGTCTTATCGTACGAGCTTAATATCGTGGTCTATACCCTACCTACGGTAAGGCGGTAGGGACGTTATATTCTCTAGTTCGAAGAGGTTTAGGAAGTCGTAGTACTAGGTTAGGAGCTTCGTACGGGGGTTAATAGCTTTCTTAGGTATAAGAGCCTTTTAGATATCGCCTATCGTGACGGCGAAGACGTTCGTAGCTCCCTTTATACGGCGGTTTCTACGTAGGAGCGCGCCTATAGTAGAGGCGTAGACCTATATAACGTCGGATTTAGGGTAAGGTTTCCGTTCCCTATCCTAGAGTCTTACTCCGCTCGTACGGACAAGTAGCTTCCCCCGTCGAGAGTCTATTCGTACGTCGTAGTAGTCTAACTACGGTTTCCCTAGGATAAGGTCGTACCCTAAGTAATTAGGGATTACGTAGAAGTATAGTCCTTCCTCTAAGTATATCTCGATATCGATACGCGCTCGTACGACGCGGTCGATCTATTCTTCTCCTCCCGTCGCCCTACGAATAAGTTTAGGCGTAATACTAAATATAGGTAGTCTATATTATCGTACGAACGTTACGCTAATCGCCCTATAGCTTAGGTAGCTATTATTAATTAACGTATATACCGTAGCCGTAAGGTTAATTATTACGTATATAATAAAGGGACGGGAGTTTATACGCTCTTTATTAAAGTATAGCTAGTTAAATAAATACTTTATAGATTTTATATAGTCTATCCCTCGTTCGCGTCTTCGTACGAGGGTTATACTTTTCCCGACTTATCCTTCTCTTCCTCTACGAAGCCGGTTTCCTTAGTCGCAGCGACGCGTACGGGCCGCCGCGCTAGGAGCTACGGATAGTTACGTACGACGTAGCTATATTCTCTATATCTAAAGTAATCGCTATTATCTATTCTCTTCTATATCTTATCCCTACTAACCTATCTCGCTTACTCCCTTCTACTAGTTATCCTTCTAGTTAGTCTTCCTATACTTAGCGCCTAGATACTCGTATAAAGCGCGGTAGCTTTAGTCTACTAATCTATTACGTCGGAGTTAGCGGCTATAGTAGTCTAGACGATAGGTTAAGTCGTACGGTTACTATTCCTCGACTAGAGGCGACGGATAGCCTTAAGGTCCTTGTTAACTTCGCGAAGTTAGTCGTAGTAGTCTTTATACGACGTAGCCCGTTAGCTTCCGATTATCCCTTCTATTAGTCGTACGTTAATTACTATCTAGAGTAGGGCTTTCTTCTAGTTATTATCCTAGGCTAGGCTACTAGCCTCGATTATAACCTCGTTAAACTCGCTAAGAAACTCGCCTAGATCCTTAGAACCTTGTTTAATCGAGTTAACTCGTACGAGAGCCTTCTCTTATCGTTTCGGGTCGCCGAAGGTAACGTTAAGGGCGGCGAGAAATTCGTAGAGGACGAGGGGCTAATTCGGCTAGTCCTTCGTACGTAGCTATAGGGAGATACGTTAAGCTACTTTTCTAGAGAGCCGGTTAAAGGCGTACTAGACCTTTTTAGCGTCCGAAGTAAAAGCTCCTACGTTAATTATAAACTTCGTACGGAGGTTTATAATAAAGGTAGGGTACTCCTTCGGGTCGTCGTACGAATACCGAGTAAGGTCTAGGAACCTCGGGCGTATCGGTCCGGTCGGGTACTAGGGGATAATAATAGGCTAGGTAGGCGGTTATTATCTACCCGGTTATCCGTTATATAGCTAGTTACGTAGATTATAGAGTTAGCCTCGAAGGTTATTAATTTCGGCGATTTTTTAGGCTATCGCCTTAGGCGTTAATTCCGTACCTAGTATATACGGAGGGAGTTATTATTCTTCTATCGTACGAACGTTTCGTTAGGGGCGCCTAAACGAATTATTCTTTTAATAATCGAAACCTAATATTACGGGTAGAGCCGCGATCTAACGATTAAATAGATTAACTATAATATAAGAAGGTTTCGATAAAGGAGAAGAGGAACCTTCGTACGATAGAACTATATACAAGTATACTATAGGTTACGTAGCTTAGCCGAGAGGCTAAGCCGGGTCTAGAATCTAGGGTCTAGTAGCTAGACCTATAATAGAGGTAGACGTTATCTACGTACCCGAATCGGAGCTTCTAGTCCTAGTTAAGTAGCTTGGCTAGGTATAGGGTGTATAGGACTAGGGAGAGAGGAGACCCCTAGGGGGTACCGCATATAACCGGGCGACTATCCGTAGTTACCGCGCCTAGGTAGACCTACACGCTATACTATATAAGGAAGCTACGCGTAAGTCGTAGTAGGTTCGGCGGCTAGCCCTATTAGGCTATACGGCGTAGGAGGCGGTTCCGGAGGAGAGCGTTAAAGGCGCCCTAGATATCTATCGTAACTATCGTAACCTCCTTACCGGAGGCCTAGGCGGTTTCTACGTTATACGTAAATAAGGCTATAAGGTCCGTAGCTAAGCGCTAGGGTAGGGCGCCCCCGTATTATAGGCTAAGGACTTAATAGCCTATAGCTAGGAATACGACCCGACGGGCTACGAGGCGTTCGAGTCCTTTACCTAGGTAGGATAGTAGGGCGATAGGGCGCTAGGAGCGTAGGGAGGTACGATCCTTCTTACCTACTTTCGGGATTATAGCTACCTCCGCTAGCTTCTAGGGAGTAGGAAAATAACTAAGCTCGAGGTAGCGCTAGTAGAGGCGCCGTACGGTCTCCCCTAGGTCCGCCTATCTAGCTTTAAGGAGGCGTATAGTAACACGGTCGGGGCCTAGTAAGGTACTACTTACCCCGATTACGGACCGCTCGGCCTCCTCTAGAGAGACCTCTATAGCCTACGGAATATTCGCTAGTCCGTCTATTAGGTCCGGGGTCTTAGGGAGGTCGTCCTCGCTAGTAAACCGGTTAAGTATAGCCTCCTATAGGGCCGTAGCTTTCTCTTTCGGGTCCGTAAGGAGCTAGCCCTTATATAAGATAGGGGCCTTCTACTAGTTCTAAGAGAGCTTATACTAGCCTACTACTACGTATAGGTCCTAGTCGCTAGTTAAAGTTCTAAGAGAGCTTATACTAGCCTACTACTACGTATAGGTCCTAGTCGCTAGTTAAGTTAGAGATCCTATCGCGCTAGTATACCCTCTTAGTATTTCGCACCGTAGTAAGAAAGGTACGTTTTTCGGGTATAGGCTCCTAGAGGCCTAGAAGGGCCGCCCGGCGGAAGGCCTTATAGTATAGGTAGTATTCGTCCGTCTACTATAGGGCGGAGCGGCCGCCCTAGCGGCGAAGTCGGCTAGCCCCCTTAATAGCCTACGAGACCGTAGTAGAAAGGCGCCTAACTATATCGTCGAGTTCGGCTCCGGTCTAATAGAGCGCCGGATTAGGGAGCCCCGTTAGTCCGAGGGTAAGGAGTCCCGTAAACTAGGGGATCCGCTCGTCCGGGACGAGGTACTTAAGCGGTACGGGGCGGTAGTAGCCCCGGTTAGGGATCTCCGTAACTTAAGTAACGTAGTTAGACCTAGTATAGAGCTCGTCCCGGATCGTAGTAGATATAAAGGGGATATTAGAGAAGGATAGGTCGAGGACGTATCCCGCGTCGTATATAGGTACCCTAGCCTTACCGATAAAGTCTATACCGGTGTTAGACGTCTACTAGGCTAGGAGGGTTCCGCCGTTAGAGGACTAAGCCCCCGGCTCGAAGAGTTTATAGTAGGCGTTAAAGTCGCCCCTAATAAGGGTAGGTATAGCGGGTATAAGGGAGAGGACGTACTTATAAGGCGGGTAACGCCGGACCTCTACGGAGTAGACGCTAAGTATACGAGGAGTATACGTAGGTTAGATACTGTCTATATTAAGGGCGTAGTAGTAAGGCTTAGCTCGCTTAGTTTAGTAAGTAAGGGTAACCTTTAAAGGAAGCGCTAGCTAAGGAGGATAGGATTCTTTATAGGTTATCGTTATAATAGAATCTAGACCCTTTAGTATCTAATTACTCGTCCTATCCCTATATATATACTACTCGGGCGATACTCTAGTGTTTAGTCTTAGTAGGCCTATTATAGTATAACCTATCTAACCCTCGGGGTTATAGCTCGTAGGGCGAGGGAAGGAACTAAACGAAACGAACTATCGAAAGTACTATAATACCTTACGTATAGAGTATAAGCGCCGTACGCGCTACGATTCGATAATTAAGCGAAACTAAATAATAAATTAAAAGAACGAAGAAACGCGACCGTAAGAAGCTCGAAGGCTCTTACTACGAGAAATAACCCTTACACGATAAACGTTATTAACGAAACTAAACCTAAGATTAAAGAATTAATAAATAGCCGCGGGCTATACGTATAACATACGTATACTATACGTATACTATATACGCGCCGCACGTAGTACGTAAGCGTAGCGGATGTTCTACCGATAACGTCTCGAAAGATAATAACGTCCTAAAGTTAATATCTCGTAAACTAGGATAACGGAGCGAAGACTTAGAAGGCTATATTAGCCTCGAGAAAGCGATAGCTACTCACGATAAAAACTATAAGGATATAAGGAATAGTAGTTATTACGATAACTATAGAAGCTATCCTAAGGGGTATTAAGATAGTAGAGGAGTAGGCTAAGCCTAAAACAAGAACGTAAGAGCACGTAAGTAAAGTACGCAATATATATATATATATAGTATACGAGCTACGTATAAGCTAGTTCTAACATTATTAGAACGACTAGGAAAACACTCGTAGGGATAGAAACTAGGAGGGGCCACGCAAGGTATAAAGTACTACGCCTAAATCCTAAATAGGATCCGATCTAAAGGAGTTAGAATAAAGGATAGATCGAACCGTAGTAGTAATAGTTTAACCCTAATAGAATAAGCGTCTTAGGTGTTTATTACGGCGGAGAGGTTCCTAGGCTACTAAACGAGTAAGCTAAGTAGGGCTAAGTAAAGGATAAGATTAATAACGAGGTTCTAGTTAACTAGAACCTCGTAGGAGGCTACGCGCGCAAGAAAGCTATGTACTACGCGCACGGACTACCTTGGCTAGCTAATAATCTAATCTAATCTTTACCTAACTCGTTCGTAGTAACGTCTATAGCGTCTATAGCGTCCTTACCTAACTCGCTCGTAACGTCTATATTAGTATCACCCCGTAATACTACCCCCCCTCTAAGGCGGCGCTCCGCCGCTATTTCGTCTAGTACTAGTTCGTTTAGATACTTTTCGTAGTATTTATTAACTAAAGCACGAGAGTTATCTAGGTAGTTAATTAGCTCCTAATTAGCACGATTATAGCCTATCTATTATACCTTATACTTAAAGCGCTTTTTACTCTTATTATACCGTAATCTAACTATCTCCTTAATAACGTATTCTTCTTCTCTATCTATAATAATAGGAGGAGGTAGAGGTTATCGTTAGCCGGGTAACGGGTCTATAGCGGCTAGCCGAAGTAGTAAGGTATAGAAGACTAGATAGATTTTTATCGTAGGTAGGAGATCTAAGCGGTATGCCTAAGGTAATACTTTAGTAAGGATTTTAAATCGGCCTAGCTTCTTCTAGTCTAGCTTCTTTAAAGCGCGTTCCGTCTAAATATTAGTAGCAAGTAGAAAGACCTTATCTCTAACTTTATACCGAGGTACTAGAGTACGGCTTCGATTAGCTTATTTAGTATAGACTTACTACGCGTAGGTTATATATTCACCGAGGTACTCGTTAATTACTTCTATCTAACGAATAAAGTTATCTAATAGTTATAATTAAGCTCGACTATTAGGAGTTAACGTCTCTACGCCTCCTAGAGGTATAATCGTGAATCGCGGATTAAACCCGTAGTTCGCTACGAAAGGTAATAGGTTAGTAGTAGCTAAATCGAGCTAGTTTATAGAAAATTCAGCTATAGGTAGCTATTCTACCTAGTTGTCCTAACGGTAGTTAATATAGTTTCGTAGATATTATTCTATAACACTATTAAAACGTTCTATTTATCTATCTATTTCAGGGTAGTAGGCTATAGATAGCTTTAGTGAAATCCCGAGGCGTTAGTAGAGGTATTTCTAGAAGTCTAATACAAATTAAGTACCCCTGTCACTAATAATCGTATCTAGTAATCCGTATAGTTTGAAAATATTAGTAAAGAAGAGTTTCGCTAGTACTATAGCCGACGTTATTATACGGTAAGGTATTAAATACCTTATCTTTAATAATCGATTAGTAACTACTAGGATAGCGTTAAATCCGTTACTTTCTAGGAGCTCTCCTATAAAGTCCATAGCTATATCTTTCTATCTATACTCCGGAGTAGGTATTATCTTGATTTAGCCGTAGTACTTATCCCTAGATACTTTTACGCGCTAGTAAACGTCGTAGTTTCGCACGTATCTAGCGATCGTCTAATATGCGCCGACCTAGTAGTAATCTCGTAGGAGGAACAACGTAGTTTTCTCTCTACCCGGGTAGCCTACTAGTAGATTATCGTAGTAGCGTTTAATTAAGAAGAGACGGAGCTAGTCGGAATCTAGGATAAAAAGGCGTTTTCCTAAGAACAAGCGATTATTCTAAACTAAATAATCCGCGAGCGAGATCTCTTTTAAGCGCTAGGCTCCCGATTAAATAAGGCGAATATATTCTTTTACCTTTTTATCTAAATCGTAGGCTTAGTCGAAGAGTTTTTATAGTTCTCAATCGTTTAGAAGTAGCTCCTAGTCGTTAGGGAGTAGCGTTATAGGAGTAAGTAGCGTTATAGGAGTAAGTTAAGCGGTCGTAAGTTTAAAATAATAGGGTTTTAGTAATACCTAGTTTTAATAAGTAACCCGTTCGTTAATTTCACCCCCCTCCTAAGGCAGATCTCCTAATCTTCTAGTAAAACTATCTAGTTTTCCTCCTAAGTATCCTAGGCGGTACGTAATCTTGAAATTAAAGCGTAAAAGAAAGATACTCTAGCGTATCTAACGTCTTATAAGCTACTTAGTAGTAGTAAAATACTCTAGGTTCTTATAGTCCGTAATAATTTTAATTAGAAAAGTAGCTCCTTTAAGCTCGGCTCGCTATTCTTCGAAATATCGGATAATAGCTAAAAGCTCCTTATCGGAAATCTTATAGTTATATTCCTCTTTTAAGTATTTTTTAGAGAAGAAGGCTATAGGTCGTAGGATATTTACATTATCGCGTTAAGAGAGTATTCCTACGCTTACGTAATTAAACGTATCCGTCTTAAGCTTAATTTCTTTATCTAGATTAAAGTATACGAGTATAGTATATTCGTTAAATTAATCGCGTAGCGTGTTAAATACTCGCTAGTAGTCCTAAGTCTAGTACTATAGTATATCTTTTCGAGTTAGACGGGTTAATAGTATAGCTATATCGCTAAAATCGCGAATAAAGTAGCGATAGAAGTTAGCGAATCCTAAGAAGCTTTAGATATCTTTAATATTCGTAGGAGGCTTCTATTCCTTAATAGCTAATACTTTTATAGGATCTATATAAATACCCTTCGTGGATATTACTAGACCTAGGTATTTTACCTTAGTAGTATAGAATTCGCTCTTGTTAATATCTACTTATAGACCTACTTCACGTAGTTTTTACAAAACTATAGTAATATTATAAGGCGGGTAACGCCGGACCTCTACGGAGCAGGCGCTAAGCATGCGAGGAGTATGCGTAGGTTAGATACCGTCCGTGTCGAGGACGCAGTAGCAAGGCTTGGCTCGCTTAGGTTAGTAAGTAAGGGCAACCTTTAAAGGAAGCGCTAGCTAAGGAGGATGGGATTCTTCATAGGTTATCGTTATAATAGAATCTAGACCCTTTAGTGTCTAATTACTCGTCCTATCCCTATGCATATACTACTTAGGCGGCACTCCGGTGTTTAGTCTTAGTAGGCCTATTATAGTAATGTAAGGCGGGTAATGCCGGACCTCGACGGAGTAGGCGCTAAGTATGCGAGGAGTATGCGTAGGTTAGATACCGTCCGTGTCGAGGACATAGTAGTAAGGCTTAGCTCGCTTAGGTTAGTAAGTAAGGGTAACCTTTAAAGGAAGCGCTAGCCAAGGAGGATAGGATTCTTTATAGGTTATCGTTATAACAGAATCTAGACCCTTTAGTGTCTAATTACTCGTCCTATCCCTATGTATATACTACTTAGGCGGTACTCCGGTGTTTAGTCTTAGTAGGCCTATTATAGTATAACCTATCTAACCCTCGGGGTTATAGCTCGTAGGGCGAGGAAAGGAACTAAACGAAACGAACTATCGAAAGTACTATAATACCTCGCGTGTAGAGTATAAGTACCGTACGCGCTACGATTCGATAATCAAGCGAAACTAAATAACAAATCGAAAGAACGAAGAAACGCGACCGTAAGAAGCTCGAAGGCTCTTACCACGAGAAATAACCCTCAGACGATAAATATCGTCAACGAAACCAAAACTCAAGATCGAAGAATCAACAAATAGCCGCTGGCCACACGTACAACACACGTACAACACACGTACAACACACGTACACCACACGTACACCATACACGCGCCGCACGCGGTGCGCAAGCGCAGCGGATGTTCCGCCGACAACGTCTCGAAAGACAACAAGGTCCCAAAGACAACATCTCGCAAAATAAGACAACGGAGCGAAGACTCGGAAGTGTTATCACCTTAGGCTCAGAAAAATCATCCAGACTAGACTCGAGGCGAGGAGACATACCGCCTATAGACAGAGTCGAGAGGAAGAAGTAACTAAATAACTAAGCACACGCGTTACGCCTAAGAGGCGCATGCGAAATACACGCGGTGTAGTAGGTTACAAAAGAATACTAACTAGATTCAAAAGTACTACCCTCGACAAAAGATAAGATAAAAGCATTTAATATGCCTCGACAAGATAAAAGAACATATACACACCGCACGAAAGATATACCGTACATAGAATCTACTACGATATAACGTATATAAGATACGAAGGTCTACCAAAATTCATACGAGACACGAATAATCCATTCATAATAGAATAATAAGGCATAAGATTACCGCGCACGTAGGCTACACGAGGTACGTACGTACTACTAATATTCCATTCTTAATTAAATAATAAGGTAATAGAGTACCGACTTAGTTCGCAAAACGGAATACGAAGGTCTATAGAATTTTAATATAGCGCACGAGGCTCGCAAGAGCTACGCACAAGAGACTAATATTCCACTCCTAAAGAGTAATAAGGCAGACAAGTACTAATGAAATTCGTAAAGACGCGGAGAATCTATTCTTAAAAAGTTAAATAATAAGGTAGATAAATACCGACAGGATTCGTAAGATACGAAAAGGTTCCATTCTCGACAGAATAATAAGGCATAGGTATACCGTACATGAGAATCGCATGAGCTGCGAACATCTACTAGAATTTATATAAGATATAAATATTCCGTTCTCGGTAGAACGATAAGGCAATAATAAGCCGCGCGCGCGAATCGTATAAGCTACGAAGGTGCGAAGAACCTATTCTTGATTAAATAATAAGGCAGAGCAGTACTAACTAGCTTCGTAAGATACGAAAAGTCCTATTCTTAATTAAATAACGAGGCGATAATACGCCGCATATAAGTTTCGCATAAGATACGACTATACTATTCTTGATTAAATGATAAGGTAGAGAAGTACCGAATAGCTTCGCAAGATACGAAAAGTCCTATTCTTAATTAAATAATAAGGTAATAATACGCCGTATATAAGTTTCGCACGAGGTACGACTATACTATTCTTACTAGAATAATAAGGTATCGAAATACCGAAAAATGTTAGAATAGTTATAGAAGCGTTACTCTATACCGCACGAGGTACGAAGAAAACCTAACTATATACCGAAGAATCTCGGGTTCTTGAATAAACAATAAACAGAAGGTACTAGACCTACGAGTCGCACGAACTACGTATAAGTTACGCGAGAGCTTTAGACATAAAGCTAGAGGCGGTAGTAAGTATAGATAGTATCCTAGCGGCCTTAGACCGTTTAAGGTCTTGCACGGAAGGTGCTTAAGAGTCTTGTATAATACGCCTGCGATGCGCGCGGACTACTTGTAAAAAGAGAATAATTGCAAAATAACTACCCGCGTAGACGAAGGCTAGCCTAAACCGGGGCAGCTTACGTAGGGATAGCTAGCGGAGCGAGAGGATCCGCAAATAAGCTTAGCTTATACATAAGTTAAGCGCAGCTTACAAGGGTGCTCGTATAGACGTAGGGAGATCCCTCCTACTAGTACTACTAGATACATATAGTACGTACTATACTCGAGCAGAAATACTAAGTATTACTATAGTAAGACTATAGTATAAGTATTACAAGAGTATTCGGGCTAGAATAGAGGGACGCCTTTAAAGCCAGACTAAATCGCACCCTTAGAGTATAAGCACCGTATAAGTAAGTAGCTAGTGTTTACTAGATAATAACAGTTGAAAAATAAAGTACTATAGACGGCTATACGCGTCTATAGAAGCTAATATTAAGAACTTCAATAAACGTACTTGACTATAGAAGATAGTAGGACACTTTAGCTTAGCCAGAACAACGTATATTTACTTAGAGAGGTTAAAAATACCTAGAGAAATATAGAGTCTAGTAATAGACTATAAAGACAGAGAACTCCGTAGAAAAAGTATTACGTAAAGCGTGAACTACGAGAGATATAACTTAGCGAGTTATAAAAGCTAAAACAATCCCTATTTAATTTTAAATACAAAGTATAAAGCTTACTGAAATATATTTTATAGAATAAACAGACTTGCGATGTTAGTACGCGTAGGATGCGGCACGTATACGCGACTAATATATCCCGAAGGATATCTTTAGAGAAGCTAAAATGTAATAAGTATAAGTAAGCGTACTTAGGAAGTATCCGACATACTAAGGGCGCACGAGGACGAGCGCCTAGAGGGGGAGCGTATCTAACCTCCTATAAACCCCTTCCTAATTAGAGAAAACGCTATACTAATATACTACACTAAAGCGTTGTATAATTAACGCACGAGCTACGCAAGAGCTATACGTGAGCCAAAGATAGTACCGCATAAGTAGGCAAGAAGGTTAATAAAGACTAAGCCGAAAATAAAGAACGAGCCGGAGAAGGCAAAAGAGAAGGTAACCTAAACTAGGGAGTAGAAAGTGCAAAAGACTTCACAAGAAACAGCTAATACAGACCGCATACGGCACGCATACGAGGAGCATAAGGGCTATTATAATAGGCAGGAAAAGAATTACTAATTAATTTAAGCTAAGAATTAAACTCTAAGCCGCCCCGAACTCTAAGAAACTAAGCTATTCCACCAAACTCTAAGAATTTAAGCTATTCCACCCAAATACAATTAGATTATTTCCACCGCATAAGCAACTCATACTCTCCGCACCCGAACCTTAGGACTCCGGGCCTTGCCCCTACCTCTACTAGATAGTACCTAGCCTATAGCACGCGACGGTCGTATACTACGACTCTACTATAAAGGCGCAGTCTATATCGAGGATGTAGTAGATATCGTAGATGCGGATCTAGCACGACGTATAGGAAGAGTAGCCGGAGTACGTAGAGTAGCCGGACTAGGCTAACTAAGCGGAGTAGATAAGGTAGGCGGAATAGCCGGCCTAACCGAAGAAACGGTAGTATCCTAAGTAACGGATTAAGATAGACTAGTAGAATAATACTACGAGAAGTTAGCTATAGCGCATATAGAGCGTATACGTCGCGTATAAGGAGTATATAAGGTACTCACGCGTTCTATCTACTTACGAGTAGCACGTAATTCCTTATTACGGACCTAGCTTAACTTATTTCCCTCACGCTAAGCGATTAACTATAGCTATATAAAGTCTATATTAGACCTAGGCCTTAATATACGGCTATCGAAGAGGCTACCGTTATTATTCACCGAATCGCGGTAGTATTAGAGCTCCCGGGTAAGCTTACGCTAAGCGCTAGAGTAGTTCAAGGCGATTTAATAGTAGGTAGCTAGCTTATCTACATTATCCTCGCTAGCTATACTCCTACGCACCTCGTACTCGGCCTTAAGCGTAGTAACGCGCACGATGCGGCTATACATCTAAGTAGGAAGCTAAAAATAAAGTCAGTAAATCGTAAGTAAGATATAAGATGTAAGATATAATACGTATAAGTAGCGCATAAGAAGCGCATAAGTAGTTCATAAGAACCGCATAAAGAGCGCATGTTAAAGACATAAGAAATACATCGTAAGAGTAAGAGAAACTATCCAGAACAGCATAAAAAGTATATGCAAGGTATATAGATAGCGCATAAGAACCGTATAAGTAAAGTATATAGGGCGTATAAGTAAAGCTGGAAAAGAGCTTATATTTAGATATCTACCGCGACGGCCCGCCGAGTAGGTTTAATAACGAAACTAGCTCCGATTATACTCCCTACTATACGTAATAGATTACGTATATCGAGCGTAGAAGACGCGCGATATATCCGTATTACGGTTATAGACCTTATTAGTGTTACTCTAGATCTAGCGAGTAGTTACCTCGAGCTCTATAGTAGTAACGTCGCCGTAGTAATAGAAGGTGACTATAGTATTAGTTAGAAATAACAGAAGAACCGTTACTAGAGGAGGTAACGAAAGAAATTAATGTTAAGGATAAGGACTAAAGGCAGAAGAAAAAGGGTCCTAATATACCCGCAAGAAGCTAAAAGCCTTACTCCCACGTCTAATTATACGTGTAGAGCATATAGCCTTAGTAAGGATCACGAGCGATTAGTAATAAGAAGCTTCATTAGAAGGTAAAACAGTAATAAGGAGATTTATCAAAAGAGTAAACAAGCGTTAGAGTTATCCATATACGATACACAGGCGATCCATAAGCGATCCACGAGCGATTATGAACGATTAGTGATAAGAAGCTTTATTAGAAGGTAAACAGTAATAAGAAAGATTCATTAATAGCTAATAAGTAATACGAAAGGTATCTATATGCGATACACGAGCGATCCACGAGTAATCCACGAGCGATCTATAGGCGATCCATAAGAGATCCACGAGCGATTAATAATAAGGAAGTTTATTAAAGTATACGAATAGTAATAACAAGATTTATTAACAGTTATAAGTAAAAGACACGCAATCTACTAGAGGATTACAAGAGCGATAGTCTACGAACTATATACGATAGGTATATACTTAAGATACTAGAGAAGTATCGGACAAGGGTAATTAGGCCCGCGGGACGCTAGCCCTAGAGGGGGAGCGAATATAAGGCGGGTAACGCCGGACCTCTACGGAGTATGCGCTAAGTATACGAGGAGTATGCGTAGGTTAGATACCGTCCGTGTCGAGGACGTAGTAGTAAGGCTTGGCTCGCTTAGGTTAGTAAGTAAGGGCAACCTTTAAAGGAAGCGCTAGCTAAGGAGGATAGGATTCTTCATAGGTTATCGTCATAATAGAATCTAGACCCTTTAGTGTCTAATTACTCGTCCTATCCCTATGTATATACTACTTAGGCGGCACTCCGGTGTTTAGTCTTAGTAGGCCTATTACAAATATATTCTTTATACTATTCCAGGTTATCCGAGTAAATAAGGATATCGTTAATGTAGGCGGTATAGAAGACGTTAAGGTAAGGACGTAGGACGTTATTAATATAGTACTAAAAGGATCTAGGTACGTTATATAGACTAAAGTTTATTACTAGGGATTCGAATAAGCCGTATCGTATCCGAAATACCGTTTTCTATTCTTCTCCTTCCTTTATACGGAGTTATTAAAAGTAGCGATAATATCGATTTTAGAGAAGATTTTAGTATAGCCTAGACGATCGAGGGTCTCGCGGATTAGAGGTAGAGGGTAGTAGTTCTTAATAGTAATAGCATTAAAACTACGGTAATCTACGTAGAAGCGTAAACTACTACCTAGCTTTTTAACAAAAAGGACGGGTGCGGTAGCTAGGGAGCTACTAGCTCGGATAAACCCCTTTAATAGGTTCTCCTCTAGGTATTTTTTCAAAACTTATAGCTTATCTTAGCTTATACTATAGAGCGGTCTAAAAGGAGGTTATTTACCTAATCCTAAAGGGATAGAATAGTTATATACTCGATATAGAGGTAGTTTATTAGATTCTTAGCGGGAGAAGATATCTAAAAACTCGTAGTACTCTATAGGTAACTTAGTAGATAGATCCGTTTTCAGCTTAGTAGATAACGCTTTCTCGATATCGCGTAGTAATATAGCGAATACTTAAATATCCTATTATTTCTTAATAAGGCGTGAAAACGGTGCGAAGGATATTACTAACAAGGTCGGAGGTAGTTTAGATAAAACGTTCTAAACGGTCGAGGATACTTCGGGTACGGTACGTAAGTCGATAGCTAGAACTAGAGTAATAGGAGTACCGTTTATATAGTTTCTAGCGTAGTACTCGGCGAATCGTAATAAGTTATCCTACTAGTTAAACTATACTTAATAGCGCCTTATCTATAGGAGGCCGAGGACGATGGAATATCTACCTAGAGAAGTAACGTAAAAGGGGACACGATGCTTAAAATAGTTACCGATAGATAGGGGTAGGAAGACACGATAGGTAATAGCGCCTAAGGATATCGAGTATCTATCGATAACTCGAATTTCCTAGGGGCGCTCTAAGGGAATTATAGAGAGGTTATAGTTTTACGCGAAGGTAATATTAATAAAAGTAAAACCGGTAGTACCGCTATTAATAAGTAACTTTATATTAATATAGCTACCTAGGATATAGGGTAGGACAAAGTACTAATTATAAGAAGTAGTATTAAAGGTAGAAATAGAGACTAATATCGTCGAAGGGGACTCCTAGCCGCGACGCTAGGTAGGAGTACTTAGTTTCCCTAGTTATAAGGAGCGGTAGGAGCCGCGGGTGCGGGCGTAGGCGTAGGCGTAGGGCTAACCGTAATCTTAGAAGTCGCGATACGCGTACTATAGTTAGGGTAGCCGTTAGAGATATAGTCTAGGCTCCCGTAGTATAGATAGAGGCGATTATCGAGCCTATACTTACGCTTAGTAGGCGTTAGAGGTCTACGTTATCCCGTAGATAGATCTATAGTATTAGGGTTAGCTAGAGCTATAGTAGGAGACGGAGGTAGCGGTACGGCGGCGGCTATAGCTATAGGAGCGGCTCTAGGAGTAGAGATACGAGGTTTATAGTTACTATAACGCGTAATCTCCTTAAGGGTGCGCTACTTAGCGTCGAGCTTTACGAGTAGGTTAATAAAGTCGTCTAACTTATCCGGAATATCGTAGTTAACAAGTAAGGTCTAAAGCTCGTAAGAGATATTACCCTAGAGGATAGCTATAAGCGTATCGTTACTAAAGCTAGTTTCTCCTTATAGGCGGCGGAAATTAGCGATAAAGTCGCTAAATTCTCGGTTCTTTATCTTTAACCTATAAATTTCACGGACGGTATTAGCTTTACGCTAAGGATCCTTAAAAGCCTAGTCTAGGAGCGACTATAGTTCGTCTATAGTCTTAAAGGTAGGAACGCCGTTCTCGATCCTTAGAGAGATCTATTTAAAGCCGACTAGTCCTAGCTTATTAATTACGTATCCTAGCTTAGTATACTTAGTAGCGTAGTACTTATACTCGAGTAAGAACTTTATCTAAACGCGATTCTTAAACCCTATATAACCCTCCTTTAAGCTATTAAAAGGTTTAATCTTAATCTTTTCGTAGCCTTTATCTAGATCGTTATCGGCGGCGGTAGTAGCGGTAGTAGTAGTAGTAGCTATAGTAGTATTACTACCCCGGTTAATAGTATCCTATAGGATACGGGTAGCCGTCTCTAGATCCCTAACGCGAAGAGCGCCTTCTATAATCTCCGTGTTCCTATAATAGGCCTACTAAGACTAAACACCGGAGTGTTGCCTAGGTAGTATATATATAGGGATAGGACGAGTAATTAGATACTAAAGGGTCTAGATTCTATTATAACGATAACCTATAAAGAATCCTATCCTCCTTAGCTAGCGCTTCCTTTAAAGGTTACCCTTACTTACTAAACTAAGCGAGCTAAGCCTTGCTACTACGTCCTTAACACGGACGGTATCTAACCCACGTATACTCCTCGCATACTTAGCGCCTACTCCGTAGAGGTCCGGCGTTACCCGCCTTACATTCGCTCCCCCTCTAGGGCTAGCGTCCCGCGGGCCTAATTACCCTTGTCCGATACTTCTTAAGTATCCTAAGTATATACCTATTATCTAGGTTCTATAGTCTAGCTATTAGTAGACGTATCTCGTATAAACTACTCTTACGGCTTATACGCGGTATATATATAGTTCGTAGACTATCGCTCTTATAATCCTCTAGTAGATTACGTGTCTTTTACTTATAATGAACCCTATTATTACTAATCGCTCGTAAATCGCTTATAGATCGTTTATGTATCGCTCGTGTATCGTATATAGATACCTTTTGTGTTACTTATTTACTATTAATGAATCTTATTATTACTATTCGTATGTTTTAATAAACTTCCTTATTATTAATCGCTCGTGGATTACTTATAGATCGCTCGTGTATCGCATAAGGATACCTTTTATATTACTTATTTACTATTAATAAATCTTCTTATTACTGTTTATCTTCTAATAAAGCTTCTTATTACTAATCGTTCATAATCGCTCGTAGATCGCTCGTGATCCTTACTAAGGCCATATACTCTGCACGTGTAATTAGATGTAAGAGTAAGGCTTCTAGCTTCTTACGGGTATATTAGGACCCTTCTTCTTCTACCTTTAGTCCTTATCCTTAACATTAATTTCTTCCGTTACCTCCTCTAGTAACGGTTCTTCTATTGTTTCTCTTTTTCTCCTACTATTAATTTTACCTTACACTCCTACTCTATATATCCGGCTAACATAGTTACCTTCTATCGCTACGGCGACGTTACTACTATAGAGCTCGAGGTAACTACTCGGTAGGTCTAGAGTAACGCTAATAAGGTCTATAACCGTAATACAGATATATCGCGCGTCTTCTACGCTCGATATGCGTAATCTATTACGTGTAGTAGGGAGTATAATCGGAGCTAGTTTCGTTGTTAAACCTACTCGGCGGGCCGTCGTAGTAGATATCTAAATATAAGCTCTTTTTCTACTTTACTTATACGCCCTATATACTTTACTTATACTATTCTCTTGCGCTATATATTTGTCTTGCATATACTTTCGTGCTATTTAGGTAGTTTCCCTTACTCTTACTATGTACTTCTTATGTCTTTAATATACGCTCTTTATGCGGTTCTTATAAACTACTTATACGCTTCTTATACGCGTTATATCTTACTTATAGTTTTTACTAACTTATTTTAGCTTCCTACTTAGATATATAGCCGCATCTTACGCGTTACTTCGCTTAAGGCCGAGTACGAGGTGTGTAGGAGTATAGCTAGCGAGGATAACGTAGATAAGCTAGCTACCTACTATTAAATTACGCTAGACTACTTAAGCGCTTAGCGTAAGCTTACGCGGGAGCTCTAATACTACCGCGATTCGGTGAATAATAACGGTGGCCTCTTCGATGGCTATATATTAAAGCCTAGGTCTAATATAGACTTTATACAGCTATAGTTAATAGCTTAGCGTGAGGGAAATAAGTTAAGCTAGGTCCGTAATAAGGAATTACGTACTACTCGTAAGTAGATAGAACGCGTAAGTACCTTATATACTCCTTATACGCGACGTATGCGCTCTCTATACGCTATAGCTAACTTCTCGTAGTATTATTCTACTAGTCTATCTTAATCCGTTACTTAGGATACTACCGTTTCTTCGGTTAGGCCGGCTATTCCGCCTACCTTATCTACTCCGCTTAGTTAGCCTAGTCCGGCTACTCTACGTGCTCCGGCTGCTCTTCCTGTACGTCGTGCTAGGTCCGTATCCACGATATCTACTATATCCTCGATGTAGACTACGCCTTTATAGTAGAGTTATAGTATACGACCGTTACGTGCTATAGGCTAGGCACTATCTAGTAGAGGTAGGGGCAAGGCCCGGAGTCCTAAGGTTCGGGTACGGAGAGTATAAGCGACTTATACGGTAGATATAATCTAATTAGAGTTAGGTAGAATAGCTTAGTTTCTTAGAGTTCGGGGCGGCTTAGAGTTTTAATTCTTAATTCAAATTAAATTAATATCCTAGATTAGTAATTCTTTTCCTACCTATTATAATAGCCCTTATACTCCTCGTATACGTACCGTATACGGTCTATATTAGCTATTTCTTATAAAGTCTTTTATACTTCCTGTAAGGCGGGTAACGCCGGACCTCTACGGAGTAGGCGCTAAGTATACGAGGAGTATGCGTAGGTTGGATACCGTCCGTGTCGAGGACGTAGTAGTAAGGCTTAGCTCGCTTAGTTAGTAAGTAAGGGTAACCTTTAAAGGAAGCGCTAGCTAAGGAGGATAGGATTCTTTATAGGTTATCGTTATAATAGAATCTAGACCCTTTAGTATCTAATTACTCGTCCTATCCCTATGTATATACTACTTAGGCGGTACTCCGGTGTTTAGTCTTAGTAGGCCTATTATAGTATAACCTATCTAACCCTCGGGGTTATAGCTCGTAGGGCGAGGAAAGGAGCTAAACGAAACGAACTATCGAAAGCACTATAATACCTCGCGTGTAGGGTATAAGTACCGCACGCGCTACGATTCGATAATCAAGCGAAACTAAATAATAAATCGAAAGAACGAAGAAATACGACCGTAAGAAGCTCGAAGGCTCTTACTACGAGAAATAACTCTTATACGATAAACATCGTTAACGAAACTAAAACTTAAGATCGAAGAATTAACGAATAGCCGCGGGCCATACGTATAACACACGTACACTAAACATACACTATATACGCGCCGCACGCGGTACGTAAGCGTAGCGGATATTCTGCCGATAACGTCTCGAAAGACAATAACGTCCTAAAGATAATATCTCGTAAACTAAGATAATAGAGCGAAGACTCGGAAGGCTATATTAGCCTTAAGAAAGCGATAGCTACTCGCGATAAAAACTATAAGGATACAAGGAATAGTAGTTATTACGATAACTATAGAAGCTATCCTAAGAGGTATTAAGATAGTAGAGGAGTAGGCTATACCTAAAACAAGAACGTAAGAGCGCGTAAATAAAGTACGCGGTATATATATATAGTATACGAGCTACGCGTAAGCTAGTTCTGATATTATTAGAACGACTAGGAAAACACTCGTAGGGATGAAAACTAGGAGGGGCCACGCAAGGTACGAAGTACTACGCCTAAATCCTGAATAGGATCCGATCCAAAGGAGTTAGAACAAAAGGATAGATCGAACCGCGGTAGTAATAGTTTAACCCTAATGGAAGAAGTGTCTTAGGTATTAGCCGGGTATCTATAAGCACGGCCTAAGAGGTTAATACGAGAACGTAGCAAGAACGCATGTAATACATATACGTAGCGCACGAATAAAGATACTAAAAACTACTAAAAAGCTAGGAATTCCGACAAGAGTATCTTATAGAGCTAAAGAGTTAAAAGGGAGCTACGTACGGTATAAAGTACTACGCCTAACTTCTGAACTAGCTATAGAAGCTTACAAGCATAATGGACTAAAGTGTCTAAATCGTTCCCCGAGCATCGACAAAATCGAAACTATATATCGAATTTATACATAAACGCCTATATACGGATTGCAAGAGCTATATGTAAGTAACGCATAAGGGGTATATAAGCTGTAAAAAGGCTAAACTACAAAGCGGCCCTAATAACTTTGAAGTATTATTACCTTAGGCTCAGAAAAATCATCTAGACTAGACTCGAGGCGAGGAGACCTATACCGCCTATAGATAGAGTCGAGAGGAAGAAGTAACTAAATAACTAAGTATACGCGTTACGCCTAAGAGGCGTATACGAAATACACGCGGTATAGTAGGTTATAAAAGAATACTAACTAGATTCGAAAGTACTATTCTCGATAAAAGATAAGATAAAAGTATTTAATATACCTTAACAAGATAAAAGAATATATATATACCGCACGAAAGATATACCGTATATAGAATCTACTACGATATACCGCATATAAGATACGAAGGTCTACGGAAATTCATACGAGACACGAATAATCTATTCTCGATAGAATAATAAGGTATAAGATTATCGCGCACGTAGGCTATACGAGGTACGTACGTGCTACGGATTTCCTATTCTCGATAGAATAATAAGATAATAAAACGCCGACCTAGTAGCGTACGAGGCTCGCACGAGCCGCGTACTAGATATAGATATTATACTCTAGAAGAGTAATAAGGTAGATAAGTACCGACGAAATTCGTAAGATACGAAGAACCTATTCTTGAAGAATAATAAGGTAATAGAGTACCGACTTAGTTCGCAAGATGAAATACGAAGGTCTATAGAATTTTAATATAGCGCACGAGGCTCGTAAGAGCTACGCATAAGAGACTAATATTCTACTCCTAAAGAGTAATAAGGTAGACAAGTACCGATGAAATTCGTAAGACGCGGAGAATCTATTCTTAAAAAGATTAAATGATAAGGTAGATAAATACCGATAGGATTCGCAAGATACGAAAAGGTTCTATTCTCGATAGAATAATAAGGTATAGGCATACCGTATATGAGAATCGCAGGAGCTGCGAACATCTACTAGAATTTATATAAGATATAAATATTCCGTTCTCGATAGAACGATAAGGTAATAATGAGCCGCGTACGAGAACCGTATAAGCTACGTAGGTGCGAAGGACCTATTCTTAATTAAATAATAAGGTAGAAGTACCGACTAGGATCGCAAGATGCGAAAAGTCTATTCTCGATAGAATAATAAGGTAGAGAAGTGCCGACTAGGTTCGTAAGATGCGAAAAGTCTATTCTCGATAGAATAATAAGGTAGAGAAGTACCGACTAGCTTCGCAAGATACGAAAAGTTCTATTCTTGATTAAATAATAAGGCGATAATACGCCGTATATAAGTTTCGTATAAGATACGAGTATACTATTCTTGCTAGAATGATAAGGTATCGAAATACCGAAAAGTATTAGAACCGTTATAGAAGTGTTACTCTATACCGCACGAGGTGCGAAGAAAATCTAACTATATACCGAAGAATCTCGGGTTCTTGAATGAATAACAAACGAAACAAAGGTGCTATACCTATAGGTCGCACGAACTACGCATAAGTTACGCGAGAGCTTTAGATATAAAGCTAGAGGCGGTAGTAAGTATAGATAGTATCCTAGCGGCCTTAGACCGTTTAAGGTCTTGCACGGAAGGTACTTAAGAGTCTAGTATAATACGCCTACGATACGCGCGGACTACTTGTAAAAAGAGAATAATTGCAAAACAACTACCCGCGTAGACGAAGGCTAGCCTAAACCGGGGTAGCTTACGTAGGGATAGCTAGCGGAGCGAGAGGATCCGCGAATGAGCTTAGCTTATATATAAGTTAAGCGTAGCTTATAAAGGTACTCGTATAGACGTAGGGAGATCCCTCCTACTAGTACTACTAGATGTATATAGTACGTACTATACTCGAGCAGAAATACTAAGTGTTACTATAGTAAGACTATAGTGTGAATGTTATAAGAGTGTTCGGCCTAGAACAGAGGGACGCCTTTGAAGCTAGACTAAATCGCACCCTTAGAGTATAAGCACCGCATAAGCAAGTAGCTAGTGTTTACTAGACAATAACGGTTGAAAAATAAAGTACTATAGACGGCTATACGCGTCTATAGAAGCTGATATTAAGAACTTCAATGAACGTGCTTAACTATAGAAGATAGTAGGACACCTTAGCTTAGCTAGAACAACGCATATTTACTCAGAGAGGTTAAAAATACCTAGAGAAATATAGAGTCTAGTAATGGACTATAAAGACAGAGAACTCCGTAGAAAAAGTACTACGCAAAGCGTGAACTACGAGAGATATAACTTAGCGAGTTATAAAAGCTGAAACAATCCCTATTTAATTTTAAATATAAAGTATAAAGCTTACTGAAATATATTTTATAGAATAAACAAACTTGCGATGTTAGTACGCGCCTAATACGGTATATATACGCGCCTAATGTATCCCGAAGGATATCTATAGAGAAGCTAAAATGTAATAGGTATAAGTAAGCGTACTTAGGAAGTGTCTAATATACTAAGGGCGTACGAGGACGAGCGCCTAGAGGGGGAGCGTATCTAACCTCCTATAAACCCCTTCCTAATTAGAGAAAACGCTATACTAATATACTATACTAAAGCGTTATATAATTAACGTATAAGCTACGCAAGAGCTATACGTGCGCTATAAAAGATAGTAAGAAGGTCGACAAGGACTAAGCCGAAGATAGTAAGAAGGTCGACGAAGACTAAGCTAAAGATAGTAAGAAGTACGATAAAGACTAAGCTAAAGATAGCAAGAAGGTTAACAAAGACTAAGCCAAAGATAGTACCGTATAAGCTACATATAAGCTGCGCGGAAATACCGTATAAGTAGGCAAGAAGGTTAATGAAAAGACTAAGCTGATAATAGTAAGAAGGTTAATGAAGACTAAGCCGAAAATAAAGAATAAGCCGGAGAAGGTAAAAGAGAATGTAACCTGAACTAGGGAGTAGAAAGTGCAAAGACTTCACAAGAAACAGCTAATGTAGACCGCAGGCGGTACGCATACGAGGAGTATAAGGGCTATTATAATAGGCAGGAAAAGAATTACTAATTAATTTAAGTTAAGAATTAAACTCTAAGCCGCCCCGGACTCTAAGAAATTAAGCTATTCCACCGAACTCTAAGAAACTAAGCTATTCCACCGAACTCTAAGAATTTAAGCCATTCCACCTAAATACAATTAGATTATTTCGACCGTATAAGTAACTTATACTCTCCGTACCCGAACCTTAGGACTCCGGGCCTTGCCCCTACCTCTACTAGATAGTGCCTAGCCTATAGTACGCGACGGTCGTATGCCACGACTCTACTATAAAGGCGTAGTCTATATCGAGGATGTAGATATCGTGGATACGGACCTAGCACGACGTGTAGGAAGAGTAGCCGGAGTACGTAGAGTGGCCGGACTAGGCTAACTAAGCGGAGTAGATAAAGTAGGCGGGATAACCGGTCTAGCTAAAGTAACGGATTAAGAGAGGCTAGTAGAATAATACTACGATACTATTAGAGCGTATGCGTCGCGCATAAGGAGTATATAAGGTACTTACGCGTTCTATCTACTTACGAGTAGCACGTAATTCCTTATTACGGACCTAGCTTAACTTATTTCCCTCACGCTAAGCGATTAACTATTGCTATATAAAGTCTATATTAGACCTAGGCTTTAATATACGGCTATCGAAGAGGCTACCGTTATTATTCACCGAATCGCGGTAGTATTAGAGCTCCCGGGTAAGCTTACGCTAAGCGCTAGAGTAGT
>ML978714.1:1785139-1871303 GCA_010015785.1 Saccharata proteae CBS 121410 | reverse complement strand
ACCCTAACCCTAACCCTAACCCTAACCCTAACCCTAACCCTAACCCTAACCCTAACCCCTAACCCTAACCCTAACCCTAACCCTAACCCTAACCCCCTCGAAGATAGTTCTACATAGTTATATCTTTATTTCAAAACATCGAGCTCTATAGAATTAAGTATAATAACGCTATATATATAGTCTTATTATAAGGAATTATATTTCAAGATAAGCTATAAGTAAGAAGCTTATAAAAAATTATAGATTTAAGGATATACTATACTTTCGTATATATTAATTATTAAGTAAATACTAGGGTAAGGACGTAGAGATATTAAGACGAATATACCTAATTATAAGAGTACTATTACTTATATCCGTAGGCCGCGTCGATAAGTAATAGACCGTCCCCGAGTACATCGGTACTAAAATCTACGATAAGCTTAAGTTAATAGAGTTAGCCCATAACGAGCTCTTCTTCATCGAGGTATCACCTCGAGTGTTCTAATCGCGACCTAGATCATGGCCATGACGGCTCAACCCGTGTCGCGCCGCTTAGCATCTAGGATCCTAACTGTTCAACAAATAAAATTCTGTTTTCGGCGTTTCATCCTAGACAAGAGAGCTGATACTAGCATAAGCGGAAGATCACTGCTGTATAAATTCAAATGACAAACTCCATTGGCTATCTATCTTCTGTCACACAGCAGTGCAATTGAAACAGCTTGTTCGTGTCAAGTCTCAACACTCTGAGCCCGCACCATGCTCGCGTACAAACCTTGCCTGCTGAGCAGTTCCTGGTGCTTGCCAGTTTCAACAATATGACCGCGATCAAGGACGTAGATGACATCTGCATGACGTATCGTACTCAGGCGATGAGCGACTGCTACGGTCGTACGGCCTTTGGATGCCTTTGACAGTGCATCCTGAACAACGCGTTCTGAAGCCGTGTCGAGGGCTGATGTTGCCTCATCCAGTAGCAAAATGCGCGGATTTCGTAAGAGTGCACGCGCGATAGCAATGCGTTGGCACTGGCCGCCTGAAAGGGCGGCTCCCTTGTTTCCAACCCTCGTCTCGAGACCGGCGGGCAGCGAAGCCACCAGTTCGTCTAGTGCCGCATCCTTGCATGCTTGCTGTAAAGCATTTTCGTCGTTTCGAGCGCTTCCAGGAGCCCCAAGCAGCATGTTCTCGCGTAGACTTCCTGAGCACAGCATCGTCTCTTGACTCACCAACGCCACATGACTGCGAATTGAGGAGACGTCTACGTCCTTGATATCCTTACCGTCGATCGAAACAGTGCCTCGTGCTGGGTCATAGAAGCGCTCAAGCAGGGCCAAGACCGTACTCTTACCACTCCCGCTTGGACCGACAAGAGCCACGAATTGGCCGGGCTGAACCGTCAGGGAAACGTCAATCAGCGCTGGTCGTTCCGTGCGCGTGGAATATGTGAAGCTAACGTTGCGTAGCTCGATGGATCCTTGGACGAAACCGAGCTGGGAGCCATTACCTGCATCGATAAGAGGCTTGGTCATCATGATCTTCTCGATAGTGTGGGCAGCACCAATGGCTTTGGCTCTGTCTGCAGCAACTGCAAGTGTACTGCCTGCGGATTGGGCGCCGAATATAACGGTTGAGTAACAGACGAAGAATTGAAGCATCGAATATTCGCCACTGACCATAAGTCTGCCACCATACCAGAAGCATAGAGCAAAGGAGCAGTACACCAGCGCTTGTGACGCGGCAAAGAGCACCGATGATCTGGCGGTGGAGATCGCATTCGTGCGCGATTGGGATATAAGGGTGTGGCGAAACTTGTCGAGCACAGTCTGCTCCAGTGTGAATGAAGCCACCACTCGAATGCAGCTGGCGGCTTCGACGGCGTAACTTGTCGCAGATGAGTAAGAAGCAGCGGATCTCTTCTCGTTTGCGTTGAGGAAGGAAGTGCGCAGATGTCCCGCAGCCAGCAGCACAGGAATCGTGGCCGAGCAAACAAGGCCGAGTTTCCAACCAAGGGCGCATGCGACGATGAAGCCTGAGAGAATAGTGGACGCCCCTACAAGGAGCATGCCCAGCACGAGACCCCCGAGACCTTCCAAGTCTGCTGCACGTGCAGACAAGAGCACACTGAGAGCTCCTGCTGAGTGCTCAGGCGCATCGAAGAAAGACATGTCCTGGCGGAGCAGGTGCTGGAATAGAGCAATGCGTGCTCGACGTACCAGTCTTTCCGAGCAAAGAGACAGAATGATACCTTGTCCGCTCTGTATGATGATCCCGATGAATGCCAGCATGAGCATCATCCCTGCCCAGAAGTTGACATCATGCCTGAGGCGGGGGTAGTCAAAGGCATTCTTGCTGAAAGCCGCTATGCACTGAGCCAGTCAGCTGACACGTCATGAGCATGATGGATATCCAGACGATGAACTTACAGCGGAGAGGATGAAGGATTGCGTGGTGCCGGTGCAACCCAAGAGGATGGAGAGGATGAAGCCGGCGAGCAGAAGTGTGCGGTCTTTGGCTCGGAGGTCGGAGACAAATCGGATCGACGTTGAGCCGGAGCCGTCTTCACCCCCGCCGCCGACTGCATCCTTGTCGACATCACCATCCATCTTTTCATCCATGATGCTGCCCGGACGAGAGCCTTCGAGCTGAACCTCATCGTCATGGCTTTTGAGATCATCCTCGTCGCTTTCACCTTCATCGACCGCTAGGCTCTGTGCCTCGAGGAGACGGAAGAACTCGCCCCTGTTTTCAACCAGCTCCCCGTAAGAGCCCTGCTCTACGACGCGACCACGACCCATGACGGCAATACTGTCAGCGTCTTTGACCGTTGCGAGGCGATGAGCGATGATCAAGTTAGTGCGTCCTTGCATAGCGGTTCGCAAGGCTGCTTGCACCGTCCGCTCCGACACTGGATCCAGTGCCGAGGTCGCTTCGTCCAGCAAGAGAATGGCTGGATCTGACACGATCGCCCTGGCTATGGCAATCCGCTGCCTCTGTCCACCTGAATGATCACGCAGAAATGTCAGTACGGATGGGAAGGACCAATTGATCCTGTGGACGACATACCTGAAAGCATTGAACCCCGCTCGCCCACGCGTGTCTCGTACTGGCGCGGAAGACGGGCAATGAAGGCATCTGCGTGGGCCAACTCAGCAGCGCGTCTCACCCTCTCTCGTATAGAGTCATCAGGCTCATGTTCAAAGCGGGAACCGACCAGGCCATGACCAATGTTCTCCGAGATTGTGTCGTCAAATAGAAGAGCGTCTTGGCCAACGACGGATATGTGCTGCCTCAACCAGCGGAGGTCAAATTTGTCCAGAGCCTGTCCATCAAGCGATACGATTCCGTTGGTGGGCTCGTAGAACCGCTCGATCAGGCTCACCAGGGTGCTCTTCCCCGAGCCCGAGGGACCCACGACAGCAGTGGTCTGGCCCGGCGCAACATCGAGATCGAACCGGTCGAGCACGAGGATGTCAGGCCGGCTGGGGTAACGGAAGTCGACGGCCTGGAAGCGAACATGCCCTTGCAGGTGGGTTGGCTTCAACTGATCTAGCCTGTCCTGGCCTGCTGGTGGGTCCGCATCGATGGCCCGGCAGATCCGCCCGGTAGCCGCCAATCCATCCGCCACGGCCCGCACCGTCGGACCGGCAAAGCCCAAAGACACGGTACCGAGGAGAACGGCTGAGCGCCTCGTTAGCAAAAAACGTACGAGACGAACGTCGGGAACAGTGTGGCCCCTACTCACCGAGCAGAACGATCATCACGTCGGCCAGTGAAAGGTCGCCAGCCACCAAGAACCGTGAGCCCTGCCAAAACGCGAGCGCGTATGCGAGGAGCATGACCCCTGTCACCACAGCCATCATAACGGCCGCGTACCCCTTTTCCAGCACCCGCGGCCGCCGAGCCTCGAGCAGCTGCGCCTTGTATTGGCTGCCCCGCTCTTCCTGCGCACAATTGGCCGCGGTGCCCCGCATGTCACTCAACGTCTCTGTCGCCACTGTTGCCGCCATTGCCTCCGCCTCTGTGCTCCTGTTCGTGTACTTGACCATTGACTGGGCGAACGCGCCCACAACCAGCACAAATGCCACGAGAGTCGAGCTGAGCACGAGGGTAAGCTTCCAGGAGAATGCAAAGCCTACCGCGAACGCCGTCACCACCGTAGACACGGCGCCGATAGCTCTTCCCAGTTTCTCAGACAGCGCAGTTTTGAGCAGCTCAGCATCAGTGCTGATTCGAGTCGCCACTTCGCCTGAAGCGTTCTGCTTGTCAGAGAGACCGGCAACGCCTTTGTTCAGTAGTGCAGCCAGATACCGTTCCCTGTGATTCACGAAATCAGTCGCTCGAGTCTCATCTCACTGATGCCCTTCGACTTACTCACCTCACTCTGCAAGTGATACGCTCTCCAGCGATCGTCAGTCCGACCGTCGTGACGTAGACTGTAACAAATTCTGCAATGGCGAGGTATACGAAGTACAACGTGTAGTGGTCCAGCTCTCCCGAGAAGCTTCCTGCGTTGCTTGAGGTCTCGACTTTCTCAAATTCCCCCGTCATCTTGCCGAAAACGATGGTCTGGCGAGAGTTCGTCCAAGTCAGCACAGTGATCGAATCGATATCGCAGCGCTACCTACCATCAATGGCATCAACGCTCCGCCGACGACGGCTGAGACCAAGGAGATCAGTACAACAAGTCTATCCGTGTTATCTGATGCATTCCAGATCTGTGTTGGTGGGCATCGTCAGCAACGAAGACATCCAATACTGCACTTGCAGCTGGACTTACAAGTCTGGAAGCACCACTGTCATCTTCGTTGATTGCTTCTTGCTCAGGGGTTGCTGCTCCAGAGTCCTCTGCTGTGCCTTGGACAGCAAGCACCGTGCCATTCGCCGGCTCCGCCTCGCTCTTGTGGCCCCCGTCGGCCATACGTAATGCGGGCGGTGAATGAGATATGAGGATGCACCGCGAGCGGTTAAGAATTACGACACACGATTCGACTTATATGCAGCCAGAGACGCGCGTTGAAAACTTTTCAGTTGCAGTATACAGGGATGCGCCTTCGTTCGCTTAGGTACGGAATGCGCAAAAATGGAACACCTCAGCCTTGTTCAACGCCAACACCCGTTACCTTTACCGTATCCCCATCAACGAACGTCATGCACGGTCAGTGTCGTCTGTGGGGGCTGATGGTAGCTCTGGCTCCGCGGTCAGAAGATGTGGTATCGTCCGGGCCCGCCAGGGCGGATCTGATCTCCGACCGACCCACTGAGGCTTGCAGTGGAGTAAAATCAACGTGTCCGGCAGACACGCACACTCGAAGTCGGACGCTCCTCAGTCGGGCATCGCGCGCCGGCTGATTCGATGGATGTGAGGCATGGCGGGATTGATGATCTGATTGATGCGAGAAACTTTGGCCTCAGCCGTCCATTGGCGCAATTGCCACCGGTACCCTGGCCTGATATGATGCAAGACTCAGAGAGCAAGAATCCAGGAACCGGAAGCCTCGCCAACAAGCCCGATCCTTGGCCGACACACGTGAGTTTCTTCATTGGTCCCAGGCTGGTCCCAGGACATCAATAACCGTAAAGCACGCCCTGCATGGCAACGGCTTGACGGTTGGAGCGGCGCTGACAGCCTGCCCTACGAACCACTCGCGAGACATTCGCTTCGAAACCCGAAACCCGGCCTGGTCCGCCCCGGGACCCCACATACAGAATGAGGCCACCTGTGGAGACATCGGACTGTTTGGTCCCTGTCCGGTCCCTTGATCAGGAGGGCAACGCTCCATGTTCCACTCGACCGAGCCTTTGCAAGAACTGTGGCTTCGCCAACATGCTCGTCACGGCCATTTTGGGCCGAAGTCCCTGCTCCGTGACCCTCGAAAAGGAATTCCGGGATCGTTTGATCGTAGTCAGGCCTCCCGGGGTTGCGAAGACAAGCTCTCGCCAACATGTCAACGTGCCAGTCCTCGGCGTCTTTTCTACAACGGACATGCCAAGCTGAATTTCTATGGGCCCCTGTCAGGCTTTCGTATTTCGTACTGACTCTTAGGAGTTTCTAATTTTGCTTCGTCTGCTACAGGCTCGCCTCGCAATGAGAAAAAAAAAAGAAGAGAATAGTCTTCCAAAAGAAATGCACTCTCTCGTCAACTTCTAAACCCGGTGCTGAGCCCCTTTCTCGTAGCTTCAAAGGGTTCTCGACGCTTTTCTCCTTCCTTGTTACAGGGTGTCCGTTGACGCAGCTTTGCAGCTGCGGAGTCCGAGCTCTCGGAACTGACAGGCTCAGATGTTACTTCATCCGTAGACCGAAGACATCTAGACCAAGTTGTGTATGCACGAGAATTTCTTCTGCATGCTTCCAGCTCAGTGACATCTCCCTAACCGTTTAAAGCCGCAACACATTATCGGCCATTCGCTGGATATGTTCCCGCGTGGCGTCAGACCCACAAGGGGATCATCAAAGTACATTTACAGGGCCGAACAAGTTCCATGCCCGGAAATATCCTTCTGGACCTCCCCTTCGGGTCGAGAGCGATGTTCATGCTCACTTCAAAATGGTAAGAAAATCCTGGCGAAACGCAAATCCTGCTGATAAGGTTGCATTCGGGCAAAGACGAGTTGCCGAAAATGGCAATGCACTGCCAATACGTCAACCGGACGGGCTCCTTCGATTCCAGTAGGTAATGGGTTTGCCACCACGGCCGTGTATGCCCAGTTACCCAAAGGTATCTTCTCGTCAGTACAATAAATCTCGGCTACGCGTCCTGTACTATCAGGTGACTCGGATTTAGACGCTCCACATCGGCTGTCGTTTACAGTCTTCCCATTTTACCCCTTTAGGATTCAATCCGTCACGCTACTGTGACTAAATCCACTTATCCAAGACATTCCAAAAAGAATGGAAACTAGGGCGCCACCACTCAATTGGGTACACCGAACTCTTTTCTCCATTCCTTTTCAGTTTTCTGGGCACCTTGATGAGGACGAATGAGCTGAATCGAGGCTGTCCGTTCACTGCAACGATCCTTGACTCAGTTTCACGCATGGAACCACCTGGGATATGTTACGCTGTCCAAGCGATCCGACACGAGTATTGGGCCAGTCACTCGCTGACGAAATCTAGGTGTGCACGTACACGTTCAAGTGGTTGAAATCGAGAGCTACCACAGTGTCCTCGGAGAACATGCACGCCCATGTCCTAACTCTTCCAACCCTGGTATAGCACATCGGTGTTCTCCGTATGAGTGTTGCGACTCCGTACCGGCGTCAATGAAGTTTTTTTTCCGTGCATAACGCGTGATGGTAGCTTCGACCGATTGCCGAACAGGAATGCTTTGTCTTGTGAGTATAAGAAGCTGGGTGTTTGAATCATTTTTATCTCCACATCCATTTTGGACGCTTGCATCGAATCTTGAATCATATTACCATCCCAGATCTTGACCATCTCATTCTTGGACACCCGAAGCCAAGAAGAATGGAATCTTCACGTGGAAAAGAGCCGGCCACCCATGACCGCCTTATTACCCAATTCATTGCGCATCACTGTCAGACCCGCCCAGATGCAGAGGCTATATGCTCCTCTGGAGGGGAGTCCATGTCTTACCGCATCCTTGAACGTACGTCCTCGCTTCTAGCAGAAACACTGACAACACAGGGGGTTGGTCCTGAGGTGATTGTACCATTATGTTTTGAGAAGTCGACTTGGACAAGTAAGTGTACCATACCAGTGTCTGTTGCCTACAGCTGATGATTTTGTACAATAACAGCCGTCGCCATCGTTGCCGTGCTCAAAGCCGGAGGCGCCTTCGTACTTCTGGACCCTGCGCATCCGACAGAGCGGCTGAAAACGATCATCAGTAAATGCAAATCCCAGCTAGCCATCACGTCACATGCATCCCAAGAACGCATGTCCCAGCTCTTACCGCAAGTGCTGTGCTTGGACAAGCACATCCTAAGCCGACTTGAGCATGCATCCACTACACCAGACCAGGTGGATCGATCGAACGCACAGGCGAGGGCAGCTTCGCCGACAAACATCGCATACGTGGTGTATACTAGCGGAAGTACGGGACAACCCAAGGGAGCGGTCATCGAGCATGGGTCTTTCTGTGCCGGAGCAGTGGGACATGCGCGCGCGTTTGGCATGGATGAGTACTCGCGTGTCGTTCAATTCGCTTCCTACAACTTTGACGCATCCATTACCGAGATCCTCACCACACTTGTGGTCGGGGGCACCGTATGCGTCATTTCGGATGCGGAGAGATTGGACCCAATCGCCTTCACTGCCGCTGTGACAAAGATGCGCGCCAACTTTGCGCTCCTGACTGCGTCGTTCATCACCGCGTTGCCAGTCGATGGTTTGACAGGCCTCAAGACTCTTGTTCAAGGTGGAGAAGCCCTTCCTGAACTGGTTCAGGAGCGTTGGGCAGAGAGAGTTGTACTGATGAATGCATATGGTCAAGTGGTAAGTCCATCAAGTTCTTCGGTTCCTGCATTGCCGCATCACCCGAGCATATAAAACCTATGCATGAACCACGTGCTGGAAATTGTACAACTCCGATCCTTGGGTACTGCCGACTGTTCGTCGTGCATGCAGCTGATCCACACTCTTCATCCCTGCGCGACGGCTACGGAGTAAATATCGTCCCCAATGAACTAACAGTGATGCAGGAAGCATCTGTTGTGTCCACTTGCACTGCACGGATATCTCCACAGTCAAGCTGCAGGAGTATCGGAAAAGCCATAGCAGGTCGTTGCTGGGTGGTGAATCCTGACAAATACCACGAGCTCACTCGACCGGGCGAGATCGGAGAGCTTCTCGTTGAGGGGCCCCATGTGGGCAGAGGCTACCTGGATGAGCCTGAAAAAACAGCGGCTGTGTTTGTCAGTAGACCGAGGTGGCATACCGGACTCTACCCAAAAGAAACCGATGCTCGAGCTCTCCGCTTCTACCGGACTGGAGACCTTGTCATCGAGGAGGAAGACGGTAGCTTCACTTTTGCCGGTCGCAAGGACGAACAAGTGAAGTTGAACGGCCAGCGCATCGAAATTGGTGAGATCGAACACCAGTTCACACTTGCACTACCTCCAGGCCGGGAGATTGTCGTCGATCTCATCAAGAGAAAGACGCGGAACGGTACCCATGGCATCCTGATGGGATTTGTCGCGTTGGGTCGTGACTGGACCGATGATGTGACTGCGCAGCAACTGCTCGACAAGGAAATGGCTGCGGTTGAATGTCAAGTCAGTGCCGTTCTCCCAAAGTTCATGATACCTGCGACCTTCATCGCCACGCAGAAGATACCGATTTCCATGAACGGCAAGGTTGATCGCAAAATGCTGCGCGTTCTCGGCGAAGCCCGACTTACATCGAATATCCATTCCGGAGAGCGACCCTCAGACACGCAGCCGGGAACTCAAGCCGAGAATCTCATCCGCGAAGTTTGGAGCAAAGTACTGAACATTCCGGAGAAGGATATTGATCGTACGAGTGTATTTCAGAGTCTGGGTGGAGACTCTATATCCGCGATGCAGGTCGTTTCACAAGTTGCATCGCGTGGTGCTCGAATCTCCGTTCAGCGCATCCTCCAACAGAAAACCGTCCAGGCGATCGCACGTGGCCTGGACTTGGCAACCCCGTCAACAAGTTCGAGTGAAGACGACACCGAGGATGAGATCGACGAGGATATGGGCGAACCTTTCGCCTTATCTCCTATCCAACAGTTGTTCTTCGATCTCTCGCCGGAAGGCCACAACCACGACAACATCAGCTTTCTGCTTCGTCTTCACAAGAATGTCTCCAGGAACGCTTTCGAAGAGGCTCTTGAGGCCGTGGTCACTCTCAACCCGATGCTGAGGGCTCGATTCTTCAAGCTCCAACGTGGCAAATGGTTTCAATACGTTTCTGCCAATTCTTCCGAGTCCTACACGATATCCTCCAGTTTCGGCAACGACATAGCATCTGATATCATGCCAATCATAAGGAAATCGCAGAGAAGTCTCAATATCAAGGACGGACCACTCATACGCGCAGATTTATTCGACATGAAGAATGGAAGTGAACAGCTGTTGTTCATCTGCGCACATCACCTTGTCACGGACTTTGTTTCCTGGCGCATCATCTTGCAGCAGCTCGAGGAGCATTTGAAGACTGGAACTATCTCTCGTCCGAAGAGTTATTCTTTTCAACGATGGTGCTGGGCTCAGAGGCGCCATGTCCGCAGATTGCCATCTCAGGAGTTACCTTCAAGACTACCGCCTCCGGACCTTGCGTACTGGGGCATGGAACAGGTTCCGAATGTCTATGGTGACGCGGTCACCGAAACTGTGCTGCTGGAGGAAGACCTCTCGTCTGCGATCTTAGGCGCTGCATCCAACGGCACACTTGAGATTGAGGCTGTGGACGTTCTACTTTCTGCAGTTATGTTCGCCTTCCATCAGACGTTCCCTGAGAGGGATATTCCAGCTTTCTTTGTCGAAGGACACGGCCGTGAGCCTTGGGATGACTCCATCGATCTCTCTACGACCGTCGGATGGTTCACTACTATCCTTCCGATGATTATCTCAGCAGGAGACTGCGCTAGCCCCATGGAAGCTGTGCAGCGTGTCAAAAGTCTTCGGACTAGCTTCCCAGACAAGGGCCTCGCGTACTTTGCTTCCAAGTACTATAAGCGTCGCAAACAGCCGAATGTGGTCACAGACGACTCTATGGAGATCACTTTCAACTATGCGGGCATGTATCAGCAACTTGAGCGCCAAGAGAGTCTCTTCTCCGAAGTCTCAGCGCTTACACTCATGAATCTTGACGGGTTTGGGCAGAACATGCCCCGCTTCGGGCTTGTGGAGATTCTAGGCAACGTCGAGCATGGTCGCATCAAGCTGTCTTTCACCCTGAATCGGCGGATGCGACGCCAGGAGCGTATCCGAGAATGGATGCAGAGATGTTGCAGCGTTCTGGCGCAGACAACCTCTCAGCTCTCCACCGCCCGACCAGATTTCCCGGTTCTTGAAGCGTCTGCATCAGAGTCTGCCCGTCTGATTGATCACTTGCTACCAAGCATCGGTGTGAGCATTGCTGATGTTGAGGATGTGTATCCATGCACTCCGATGCAGAATGGCATGTTGATGAGCCGAGCCAGTCAGCGGGGAAGCTACAGCTCTCAGATTTACCTTCGGGTCGAATCTAAGACCGGATCAATTGAAGTCGACCGACTCGACAAGGCCTGGCAAGCAGTCGTGGAGCATCACGCTGCTCTGAGAACGGTGTTCGTCGAGAGTCCAAAGTCCGATGGAAGCTTCGTCCAGGTTGTACTGCGACACGTGACGCCTGCGGTGATGCACACTACGAGACCCTTGGCCGAGCAAGCAGCATCATCTTGGACCATCAACAAACCTGAGCATCAACTTGTCATGGAAGTGGCTTCTCCTCGGCATGTTCTGCTACGTCTGGATATCAGCCATGCTCTGATTGATGGGAGCTCAACCCCGACTTTGATTCGCGATTTGCAGAACGCGTACGACATACATGACCAGTTCAAAAACACCCCTCGACCGATGTACAGCAATTACGTCAGACAGATCTCCACATTGGCGCATGACACCTCGCTACTATACTGGCAGCAACATCTGACTGATATTAGTCCTTGTCACCTGCCAAGATGGAGCGATGAGTCCGAAAATGTCTTGGAGCTTGCCGAGGTTCCGGATATCTGTTCCCAGGACATCATGACTTTTTGTCGAACATATGCCTTGACACTCTCGGACCTGCTCAAAACCGTATGGGCGGTTGTACTGCACGCCTATACGGGATCGGAAAGCCCAATCTTTGGATACTTGAGCAGTGGTCGCGGCGAAGAGCACGCCGATATGCTTGGTGTTTTCACCAACATTCAGCCTTGTGCTACCCAGCTTTCGTCCACCCAAAGTGTTCATGAACTACTGAAGAGGATCCAGAATGACAGCATCGATCAGATGCCTCACCGAGAGTGCCCTCTTGCTGACATAGTACACTCAATCGCCACGATCGATACGTCGCAAGATGGGCTTTTCAACACAGCAATGTCGCTACAGCGCACTTTATCTGGTGAAGAAAACAGCAGCCTCTCAGTGAAAGTGACACGGGAGATGGACCCGACTGAGGTAAGTGTATCACTGAGGCAACTTCAGCTTCCTGCAGTTTCATGTCACGGGCGTTCATTGAAGATTATTTGCGCTTTTACTAACAGATGAGCCACAGTATACGGCGACATTTCTTGCCTACGTCACGGGTAACGACGTGAAGCTCGAAGTCGAATATTGGACTTCCAGGATTCCAAGAGCTCAAGCTCTCAACGTAGCGGCAACCGTCTCCAAAGTCTTAGAGTCTATCGTCATGAATCCAGACAGTACTATTGGACAGCTTAACCTCCTAAGCCGAAAAGACAAGACCAACCTGTTGCAATGGAACCGAACCCTCAGTTCATCTGTTCCGGTGGATAGTTGCATCCATGAGATCATGGAGCAAGTCTTCGTGGAACAGCCTGATGCACCCGCTGTAAACGCATGGGATGGCAAGCTCACCTACGGAGAGCTCGATCAACTGTCTTGGAAACTTGCTGGCCACCTCTACGGACTCGGAGTTCGTCCGGAGACAATCGTACCGGTGTGCATGGACAAGTCCGTGTGGACCATCGTCGCCATGCTGGCGGTACTGAGAGCTGGTGGAGCTTTCGTCCCCTTCGATCCGGACGCGCCGACTGATCGCCTACTGCGCTTGCTGGAAGACACCGCCGCGAGCTTCGTCTTGGTGTCTCCGAAAACCATGTCGCGACTCGAAGGTCACATTCAGCAGGTCATCATTTCCCCGGCATTCATGGGAACACTCTCCGGACGTGAGTTTCCACAGACGGTCCTCCCCGAAAACCTGGCCTACATTCTGTTTACCTCCGGTTCGACCGGAACTCCCAAGGGAATCATGATGCAGCATTCACAGTTCCTGGCAAGTTCAACAAGATACGGCCCTGTCATCGGACTCAGCAACCGGTCACGCGTGCTACAATTCTCTGCCTACACGTTCGACGCCAGCATATTTGAACTCTGGAGTACCCTTACGTCAGGTGGATGTGTGTGTCAAATGTCTGATGAGCAGCGCATGAATGATGTTGCAGGCGCCATCAGAGACTTAGACGCAGACGTCATGTTTATGACCCCGACAATGCTTGGTCTCATGGAGCCGCGTGATGTTCCTAGCATCCGAACCATCATAACTGGAGGCGAAGTCATTCCGCAAGAGGTCTTCAGGATATGGGCTCCGGCTGTTCATCTGATTGAAGCGTATGGACCGACCGAGACCGCAGTCTATGCGACCTTCCAGACTGGTACAAACAAAGACTCTGACCGATTCTCCATTGGGAGGAGCTTCTGTTGCCGGGCTTGGGTCATAGATCCAGAGGAGATCAAGATCGTCCCAATTGGAGCAACTGGTGAACTCTGGCTCGAAGGACCGAGCCTTGCACGAGGATATCTGAATAACCACGCGCAAACAGCCAAGGCCTTCGTCTCCCATCAAGACTGGCTGTATCCTAGTCGAGTTCGACGATTTTACCGCACTGGTGACCTTGTTCGGTTCAAGGCGGACGGGAACCTGCAATTCGTCGGCCGCAAAGACACGCAAGTGAAGATTAGAGGTCAGCGTATAGAGTTGGCAGAGTTGGAACACAAGGCCAGAGGCGTCTTAGAAAGCTCTGTGGCAGTTGCTGCCGAGGTTGTGGACTCCAAGTTAATCTTGTTCATTGAAGCTCAGGGTCAGCCAGAAGAACTCAACCCTTCCATGGTGTCCGTCTTGGAACAAAAGCTCCCGACTCTGCTACCAAGATTCATGGTCCCATCGGCTATTTTGCCGGTCACAACTGCTTTCCCTCGATCGTCCTCCGGCAAGTTGGACCGCAAAGCTTTGCGCATCATTGGACAGAAGCTTCTGGGAGAAAGACGCACAACAAGATCTGGCGGACCACTCAAGTTTGATTTGGTTGAACAGAAGGTCTTGCAGATCCTGGCAAGGGTCCTCGGTGTTCCGCTAGCCCAGATCTCCCTCGAAGATCGCTTCTTCCACCTGGGCGGTGATTCATTCCTTGCAATGAAGACTGTTGCAGCCGCACGAGCGGAGGATCTGCATCTGTCCGTATCGGCGATATTACGGAACCCATCCGTAAGAGAACTGGCTCGCGAAGCGTCACCTGCAAAAGCTGTTGTCGACAAAGAGGAACCTAGGCCATTTCGTCTTCTCGGAGATCTCGCTGAATCAATACGAGCTGAAGCAGTCTCAGCCTGCAGTGTTGAGTCAATCGATGAGATCGAAGATATTTATCCTGTCACCCCATTACAGGAGGCTTTCGTTGTGGCGTCAGCCAAGAACCCGATGGCATACGCGGCGGCACATGTTGTGGAACTCCCAATGTCTCCTGAGTTTGATCCTTCCAGGTTCAAAACGGCTTGGGAAATCTGTGTCAGAGAGAACACGATCTTGCGGACTCGTCTATTCCAGACACTCAAGACAAAGCCACCACGGCCCATGCAGGCTGTCGTTCGACAGGTCGATGTTGACTGGGAAACAGACCATGATCTCAATCGCTACCTGAAGCGAGCTCGAAACGCGACTGCAACAACTCTGAATAAGGTTGCCATGATCGATGACAGATCATCGGGTGCAAGATACTTTGTCTGGCTTGCTCATCATTCCCTTTACGATGGGTTCTCACTCAACATTGCCTTGAGACGCGTCCACGATATCCTCACCGGGACGGTTACGATGGCAAAAACACTTCCCTTCCGAGATTACATTGAGTACCTTCACACTGTTCAAGATTCGGGCGCATCTACATCCTTCTGGAAATCTTACCTAGCCGACGCTCCGTCGCCTTGTTTCCCTCCCGCACAGGCCGGGAATGGGGACAGAAGGTCGAGCTTTTCACTCAAGGTTCCGATCCAGCCAAGATCACAAGTCACTATTGCCACGGTTCTAAGAGCTGCCTGGGCAATTTTGATGGGTGTCAATAGTGGAGGAGCGAAAGATGTAGTGTTCGGAAGCATTGTGCACGGTCGTAATGCCCCTCTTGATGGCATCGAAACCGTCATGGGTCCAACCATTGCAGCCATTCCAGTGCGGGTACGGTTCGATCGCGAAGAACCAGTTCAAAAATTACTCTTCCGCGTCCAAGCGGAGAGCTCAGAGATGATCCCCCACGAAGCCCTTGGCCTGCGGACCATTCAGTCACTCAATGCTGCGACATCTCGGGCTTGCTCGTTTGGCTGCCTTTTCGTCGTTCAGTCATCATCCCAAGATGACATGCCGTATAAGGTGTCCTCTCGGGAGATTAACCTTGGCAGCTCCTCCAGCTATCCTCTGACTGTTGTGTGCTCTCCTACCGATGGTCAGGACGTCGGAATAGAGGTCACTTACTCTGCGGAGGTAATGCAACGAACCCAAGTCGAGCATCTCATCCGCCAATTCGAGCTTCTTGTCAGCAGTTTTACCACCGCCAACTCTGCTCTGAAAATCCGAGACATCGACCTTAGTAGCATCAACACTGCCACGTCCAAAGAAGCCCGTCCCCATTGCTTCATCAAATCCCCAGCAGCTTCAGACTCACTTGCTACATCAGATACAGAGAATCTGCTTCGCAAATTCTGGGGAGAGGCAATGGGTTTGGAAGACTCACGTCTGATCAGCCGGCAACAAAATTTCTTAGCCCTTGGGGGTGATTCAATTACCGCGATGCAGCTTTCTGGCATCGCGCGGCGCGAAGGCTTCCTCCTACCAGTCGTGGACATCCTTGGCAAGCCTTCTCTACAAGAAATGGCAGTCGCCATGGCTGCTTTGGGCAGCGAGTTGGACGAGTCAAAAGTTTCTCCTGCGTTTTCACTGCTGCCCGGCTCGGCATCTTCAAGCGACCAACTTCAAGAAGCTGCCGCAGATCTTAGAGTGAACGTGGAAGACCTTGAGGACATGTACCCTTGCACACCGTTGCAAGAAGGACTCATGACAAGCTCAGATACTCAGGCTAGTGCATATGTCGCTCGACTCATGATCGATCTACCCTTGGATGATATCAGCCGGTTCAAAGCTGCGTGGGATGCTGTCGTCACCTCCCATCCAATTCTGAGGACTAGGGTCGTCCATCTCGGTGCTGCAGGTATGTTCCAGGTCGTGCTGAAACCATCTCGACCTGCAATTGAGTGGCATGAGAGTACCAATTTGGATGAGTACGTTGCTCAAGATCGAAACGTACCTATGGGTTTCGGCGATCCTCTTGTTCGTTATGGTCTCATCAAAACCACTGAAGGACTGAGTTTCATCTGGACAGCTCACCACGCCATTTACGACGGTGCTACGGTTTCGATGCTGTCAGAAGCGGTGAGCAAAGCGTACATGGGAAATGCTCTCGACGAACCACCACCCTTCAAGCGGCTCTTGAGCTATCTCACCAAACTTGATCCCGCACACTCAGACCAATTTTGGAGAGAGACATTGGCTGGAGCAAGACCAATGCCATTCCCGGTTCCACGGCTCGATGACCCGTCTACGACTGTGGACAGCGTGATCACAAGGGACGTATCTATCCAAGCAAAGCCGTCTGGCATCACTATTGCGACTCTGCTACAGGTCGCATGGTCTTTCGTTCTTGCAAGGTATTCGGGGTCTGACGACGTCGTACTTGGATTGGCACAGTCTGGTCGAATGATTTCCGTCCCAGAAATCGATCGTATCCCCGGTCCAGCCGTTACGACAGTTCCCATGCGCGTTCGCTTCGATAGCGAACAGACGATTCCCAACCTTCTCGAGACCGTGCAGAAGACAAACACTGATTCCATCCCTCACTGTCATAGAGGTCTCCAGAACATCAAACGCGTCAGCGAAGACGCCCGCCAAGCGTGTGGTTTTCGGTCGCTCCTAACGATCTACCCGAAGAAAGAAGAACAGGAGCTTGTCTTCGATATGAGCAATGGAAGAGTTGTCGAAGGAGGCGCAGCCGATTTTCACACCTATCCTCTGCTTCTGGAGTGCCAATTTACAGATTCCACGGCCCGAGTCACGGCAACCCATGACTCCAAAGTCATCGATGTGGACCAGATGCTGTGGATGATACAGCAGCTTGATCACGTCATCCAGCAGTTGACGACACCGATCAATGGATGCATTTCAATCGGCGAGATCGAACTCTTCACTCCAGAGCAAAGGCAGAAAATCAAGGCTGCGGGTTGCAACCGTGGCGAGATTGACGGTGTTCAGCATATCCAGAAATTTGTTGTCGATATTCGCAACAGAACATGGCTGACACCACCCGGTACTCTCGGAGAAGTAGCCTTGAAGGCCGATAATCAGACATCACAGCTGATACCCACTGGTGAGCTTGGTATCTTCAACTGCGATGGCTCTGTCAAGATCGTTGGTCACAGAAGGGAGCTACTGAACCTAGATGGACGTCTGTTCATAGCTCACGACATTGAAAAGCTTGTCAGCCGGTATCTGTGGGACAGAGATGTATCCCTCCAAGTCACTGAGGACATGGTCTCGCGGGGAAAGTCGTCACTGACCGCATTCGTCGCTCTTGGTGCTGGATATGTTAACGACGAGATCTCCCAGCAGCTGCTCGACGCTCTGGTTCCGAGTGCGCAAGATCAACTTGGACGGGTACTGCCCTCATTCATGGTCCCCAGCCGATGGATCCCTGTCCGATCACTACCTCCGCCCGGACTTGACGAGCGCAGTTCATCGCGTTCGGATGCCGATGCATGCCAGATGACACAAAGGTCACCGTCGACCGAGCATCCAAGTTCGGGAAGGTCTCTTGCCGCATTCGAGATGGAGTCCCGCCTTGTGTTCCTGTGGGAAAAGATTCTTGGTTTCGAGAATGTATCGCCGCACGACAGCTTCCTCCGCCTCGGTGGGGACTCTTTGGACGCGATGAAGCTTGTTGCTGCGGCCCGGCGGGAAGGCATCCAACTGACAGTGAAAGATATCTTTGACAACCCGACGATGTCTGAGATGGCGCAAGTCGCCAAGCTAATTGCGGCGCCCACCGAAAGCTTCCAAAAGATCCCGCCCTTCTCGATCATCCAGGCGAATGCTACCGAAGTAGTCGACAGTGTCGCTGCAGCTTGCCAGATTGATCCTGGTCTGGTTGAGGACGTGTATCCATGCACTCCTTTGCAGGAAGGTCTTATGGCTCTGTCGAACATGGAGCATGGCGCTTACATTGCCGAGTATGTCGTTCCACTGCCAAATGTTGAGTTGTTTGAAAGAGCTTGGAATACACTGATCGCCGCAACACCTATCCTGAGGACAAGAGTTGTGCAGACCGATAGATGGGGCTTTCTGCAGGTCGTGGTGAAAGGAGATGCATCGCTGTCCTACGGTACTTCCTTGACTAGACACCTCGCAGCATCTCGGCAGGTATCTATTTCTCCTGGATGTCCTCTTGTCAGAGCGAGCGTTGTCACCGAAGCCACCGATGCCCACTTTGTGTTGTTTGCGCATCACGCAGTATTCGACGGTTGGGCGTGGAATCTGATACTCCATCATCTACATCAGCTTTACCAAGGGAAAGCCATGCAGGTCACACCGCCATACAACTACTTCATTCAGTACCTTCACGAATCTCTGGATACTGAGGAGGCGGAGCAATTTTGGCGCTCTTACCTAGAGCATGCCGATCGAACAGCCTTCCCATCCACTTCTGTTTCCATGGTTCCGAAACCTGACGCTGAAAGCACCCGGCACATTTCTCTGGCCCAGAAGAGCAAGGAATCTGTGGGCACATTGGGATCCCTCATCAATACTGCCTGGGCTCTGCTCGTCGGTCGCTACGTCGACTCCCACGATGTGACTATCGGCGCTGTCCTTTCGGGTAGAACCGTTCCCGTCGACGGTATTCAGGACATGATCGGGCCGATATTTACCACTGTACCGATGAGGTTCAACCTAGACGGATCAAAGTCGATCTCCGAACTTGTGAGGGGCACCCAGAACATCAGCATCAGCTCCGCACAGCACATCGGCCTCCAGCGTATCCGACAAGTTAGCTCTAGCGCCCAGGCTGCTTGCGATTTCAGCAGTATCATTGTTGTTCAACCTGCGAGCGAAGACGATGACGAAGGTCCTGAAAACTTCTTCCTCCGCAAAAACGATTCGCACCTCATATCCGACTTCACAAACTACAGCCTCGTTTTTCTCTGTCAAATTCTTCCTGATGGCAATCTTGATGCCAGCATGGTGTTTGATTCACGGATAATCTCTCAACGTCAGGCTGTCCGCCTTCTTGCACAATTCGAACATGTGCTGGCACAACTGTGGAACGACAATTCCATCTCCATTGATCAAGTCGACTTCCTCAGCCCTGCAGACAAGGACGAGATTTCCAGTCATCTCAACGATCCCCCACCGACTTCGAGTGCGACACTTTGTCTTCACGATATCATCGAGTCGCATGCACTCTCTCGTCCGGACTCCTTGGCAGTTGCTTCGTGGGACGGGGATCTAACATATTCCGATCTGAACTCGCTGGCCGATAAACTTGCAACTCAGCTAGCCAGATTGGCGGACGTTGGGCCTGGCGCAACGGTACCCCTATGTTTTGAGAAATCCAAGTGGACTCAGGTCGCCATGCTTGGCGTACTAAAGGCTGGCGCAGCATTCGTGCTTTTGGATCCAGCAAATCCCGTTAGCAGATTGGAATCCATCTGCCGGAGAGTCAATGCTACAGTGGCCGTGGTATCAAAGAGTTTTTCCCACGCGCTGACTCCCTTGGTACAAACCAATATTGTCCTGGACGATAGCCTTCGAGACTCGCCATTGGAACCTCCACTCTCGGTTTCAACTAGTCCGGACTCGGCAGCATACGTTATCACCACGTCTGGAACGACAGGAGAACCGAAGGCTTGCGTGATCGAACATCGGTCCATTGTTGCTGAAGCGATGGCTTTCGCTACTGTGGCCCATGTTGATGCCAACACCAGAGCTATGCAGTTCGCATCCTACAATTTCGATGCATGCCTCATAGAGACAATCATGATTTGGGCGGCTGGGGGATGTACATGTGTACTCTCTGAGACAGATCGGAAGGACAACCTTGCTGGAGCGATCAACAAGCTCAAGATCAACTGGGCGTTGATGACGCCTTCACTTGCTGGGCTTCTGGAGCCAGAACTTGTTCCGACTTTGAGAACCGTCGTCCTTGGTGGAGAGGCTGCTACTCTGGAACTCCGTACCATCTGGGCAGATGCCGTCACCCTTCTTCAAGCATATGGGCCTTGTGAATGTTGTCCGGTCGCATGTTGTTCACCTCAACCCATGGACAGTTCTTCAAATCCGCGCAATATCGGTAAGCCTCTGCCAGGCGTTCACGCTTGGGTCATCGACCCCAAAGATCAGAACAGACTGGCCCCAGCAGGAAGCGTTGGGGAACTTCTTCTGGAGGGCCCTACCGTTGGCAGAGGATATGTTAATGAACCAGCGAAAACGGCCGCAGCATTCATCAACCCACCATCCTGGAGAGAGCGCTTCCCAGGTCAACCGCAACGATTCTACCGGACCGGAGACCTCGTTCGTCTCGACTATGCTGGGACGCTCGAATTCATCGGCCGGAAAGATTCGCAAGTCAAGATCCGTGGTATCCGACTGGAACTTGCGGAGATTGAGCATCATCTCAAGCGCCTCATGTCGATACCGTCCGACATTGCAGTCGAGCTGTGTTGCAATCAAGATCGAAAAATTTCGCGTGGCAGGCTCACGGCTTTCATTACCCTTGGAAAGGCTTTCGACAGCTCCGAGGACATTGTCGCAAGGGCACTGGACGAGGCTTTAGGTGACGTCCGAACTAAACTGACGGATTTCCTCCCATCCTACATGATTCCGAGCACATTCGTTCCGCTCCGAACCCTGCCGTTGAATCCCTCCGGAAAGATTGACCGCAAGGCTTTGCGCGAGCTGGGTTCACGGATCCAAAGCGACCATATTGAACACAGAGGAAATCAACCTTCGACCTCAACAGAACAGATTCTACAGTCCTTATGGGCGAGAGTGTTGAACATTGAAGTGGGCAAGATTCACACCGAGGCTTCTTTCTTGGAGCTGGGAGGAGACTCTTTGGCAGCAATGCGACTGGCTTCCAAGGCTCGTGAAGCTGGAATTTCCCTCGGCGTTGCTGATATTCTTCGCCAGCCTCGGTTTGCTGATATGGAATCTGCAGTTCAGCCAGTCATAGACGCTGTCGAGGTTCCCGACTACAAACCCCTCGGACTTGTTCAAGACACCGACGAGCTTAATCGATTCCTTGACAATCTCTCGATTGCGCGCTCAGATGTCGAGGACATCATGGAGGCGACTTCGACACAGAAGTCCATGACGTTGGCTTCAACATCGCTGTTCCAGGGGACGATAAACCATATCTGGCTCGATTTTGATGGGGCGGTCGATTCGACTCGCTTGAAAGATGCCTGCACAACACTGGTCAACCATCACGGCATACTGCGAACCTTGTTTGCGTTCTGGGGAGAAAGTCTCATGCAGGTGATCCTCCGCTCTTCTCAAGCGGAATTCCGGGAGCGTAAGGCGAATGACAATGTCGAAGAAGCAACCATGGAGTTTGTGGGCGAAAGCAAGCAAGGTGTAGAAAAGCTCGGTAGATCGGGGTTAAGGTTTTGCTTCATCAATCACCGAGCTGGAGGCCGCCTTGTTATTCGGGTCCCACACAGCCTGTACGACGGCATCAGCCTGCCTCTTGTCTTGGATCATCTCCGCTTGGCCTACGAGGGACTATCCATTCCAGTTTCTCCGTCGTTCACCAAGTATCTCAATGCTTGGAGATTCTTACAAGAGACAGGAGGATCAAAGACGTTCTGGCAGAAACGGCTACAAGGATCTGTCATGACCGAAATCATTGCCTCCAAGTACCAGAATCATCCTCAAGATGCCAACGGTCATCTCATGCAGCGCATCATCCATGCTCCCTTCTCTTCCAGCAAGCACACCTTCGAAACGCTGCTCCATGTTTCGTGGGCCTTGGTACTACGGGCTCTTTCTGGAAAGTCTGACATTGTTTTTGGGAGAGCTGTTGCAAACCGCAATCTGCCTATCCCTGCCTCTGACAACGTGGTCGGTCCTTGCCTCAACACGGTACCAGTGCGAGTTCAGTTTGATCGGTTCCGAACTTACTATGACCTGCTTTCCACGACCGAGAACGAACGCTTGGCTGCTCTACCCTACGAATGCCTTGAGACCGATGTCCTCATCTCGGACTGCACCTCCTGGCGCACTGGGAGCCGCTTCAGTTCTCTGCTGGTCCACAACAATTTGACCGCTGCAAAGACGTTCGACGATGGTCGGTTGCCTCACTTTGGCGGCATACCATGTTCACTGGGATGGACGGTATCCCCATGGGACGCAGCAGACGTACAGATCACGTCTACCCCAGAGACCACAACCAACAGCATCCGCATCGATCTCGTTTACGCGAAAGCCGCACTACCACAAGAGTTGGCTCAAATAATGCTGTCCCGGCTGTGTCAAACCATTGGAACGCTTTGCGAAAGCGGGGATCAGGACTTGGAGCCCACGGTAACCCAGCACAAATGCCTTCCCGTCGTCCCTGGTTGTGGTTCTCCATACTCCTTCAACGTTTCATCTCCGAACTCTCCGGCACCATCGACGCCGAGCTCCTACGAGTTGGTGTAATGAATGACGCGGACCAAACTTCTTCCATGATTCCCATGTTCATTCCCCTCTTCTTTGTAATTTGTCCTCGCAAAAGCTCTGACTGGTGTTCTTCATAATTTGGTAGCCGTGTTTGTACGCAGTTCATAGAGTGATTATTTAGAAAGCCCTGCTTTTCATTGTCAATCGCATCGCAGTCATGTGTATGGCAGTCTCCAGACTAGTTGACTGTATCATAACTTCAGATCCCATACGAAAGGCGATACCAATGAACAGTCTGTTCAATACGTAATCAATCGTGAATTGTTTTAGAACATTATGTAAATGGGGGCGCATAGGTGGATAGCTATCGTATAGAATACGGTAAGGAGAGGTCAGCAGAGCCGAAGCATATGTGGAGTGGGAGTAGCAGTGAGCTGGGGGTGATTTTTGAGAGTAATCTGAGAGTGAGGTGAAATTAACGTCAAAGCAAGGTGATGGTAGGGTAAAAATAAAAGTGAAAGTATGGATACTAGTATTAGTACAAATTAAGTGATACGAAAACTAAAAGCAGATGCGAGGTTATGCTCAAGTAAGACTGTAAATTAAGTGGAGGTAAAGGAAGAGAGAAAGTGATAATAAAATAGATAAAAGTGTCAGAAGCTAATCCTCCGCAAGATTCTGATGTGTATCATCAGCTGTCTTCCGCCGTGTCTCTCGTTACTCAGTGCCGACTCGGACTACGGTATCTTTCGTACTCACAATTGTTTTACCTAGCAAAGATGTCATGCCGCCAAGCTGTGACGGCTATCATTGCTCGTTCTGGTACGGCAATGGGGATTATGAAGAGCAAGACACTCGAGATCACACACGGCTACCATTCGCGTCTTTTGCAAGGTCTTACTGCAAGACTGCGAGAGATCGCAGAACAGTTTCAGTTTCATGAACTAAAGACCATGCTGTAAGCCTGCTCCGAAGGATAGAACTGGTCTCCAGTCACACCTCACCTCATTGCCGCACAGTCGCGCGAGGCCGTATATTTTTCTGAAGCGGTGAACCAGATCAACCAAAGGCTAGGGATGTTACTGGGTTGATGGGGGTTCCGGGGCTTCCATCATACATATAATTCGCTGCGCGCTGCCCAAATCAACGTCGTCCAGTCAGATATCTCGAGCTGTTCGTCTTGGGGCCGATGACACGGTTGCCCAGTTGACTGATGACACCGTCTCCCTCTGGAAGTCAGGTATCGACAGCCAGTACGCAAAAACATATTTAGTAGCTTGTGGGGAAGTTCCGAAAGGTGAAAATGATGCCGAAACGGAAGTAGTAGTGAAAGTGGTAAAGGTGGTAAAAGTGGTAAAAGTGGTAAGAGTGGTAAGAGTGGTAAGAGTGGTAAGAGTGGTAAGAGTGGTAAGAGTGGTAAGAGTGGCGAGAGTGGCGAGAGTGGCGAGAGCGGTGAGAGTGCTGAGAGTGCTGAGAATGCTGAGAGTGCTGAGAGTGCTGAGAGTGCTGAGAGTGCTGAGAGTGCTGAGAGTGCTGAGACTGCTGAGACTGCTGAGACTGCTGAGAGTGCTGAGAGTGCTGAGAGTGCTGATAGTGCTGAGAGCGGTGGAAAGGATGAAAGTAAAAGCGGTAGTAAAAGGAGTCTTAGAGGTAAAATTAAAAGTGGTAATAGTCGTAAAAGTGATGACAATTGTCCCAATGAGACTGTGGAGTGGATACGTAATTCTATGACTGCGTCAACCCTCTCCGCTTGCTCATCCCTTCAATGCCGCCTTATCACCCGCATCCGCACTCTGAATCTCACCCAGAACAGCGTCCAGAACCGCCGTATGTCCCCCAATTACCCACTTCACCGCCTCCTGCAATACAATCTTCACCTGATCTGCCTCGCTCACCCTCCGCGCCCATATCTTTCCTCCCGCCGCCGCTTTGGCTATGTCCGCGTAGTTCGGACTCGGCTCAAAGCTAATGTTCAACTCCTCATTACTAACCTTGCTGCCCTCGCCCTCCGGATGCACGAGCAGCAGACTTTTCCTCGGTGCGTTCCAGCCCTTGTTGTTCAAGATTATTGTCAGAATTGGGATTTTGTAGCGTTCTGCGATCCAGTATACGCTTCCAGGCACCGAGAAGAGGAAAGTGCCGTCGCCTACAATCTGACATACGAAGCTCGGCCGCTCATTGACGGCCATAGATGCGAGTTTGATGCCTAGCGCCGCGCCGCCGGACCATCCGAGGCCACCGCCGCCACAGTTGAGCCAAGTGCCAGGGATGGTGGCTTGGATTTGGTCAGCGACTAGGGCGGTATTAGTGACAGCTTCGACAACCCAGATTGTGTCACTGGGAGCGACGGACCGCAGGGTATGTATCAAGTATGAAGTGTTGATACTGCAATCAGCCGGTACGCTTGCCAAGTCATCAATCTTCTTGAGGCGGCTCAAATGGGTCTCAATACGCTTGCCATATTCCTCACTGAGGACTTCTTCGCCGGTATTCCTATACGGGTTCAGGATTGATTGTATGAACGTCCGGAGCTGGTTGAGTGCGGTGTAGGAGTCAACGCGGAAGCGGGACAGCGCGTTGATGTAGAAAACGGGCATTTGCTGCTTGAGAGGGTCGCTATCGATGTGGAAGATCCTCGCATCCGCTTTGGGAGAGCATTGAGTAGGGATCCAAGGGACGTCGCAATCGAGCACAACGATTACGTCGGCGCTTATGATGCTATCTTCGACGCCGTATCGGAGGCCGAGCCAGGCTGGGTGACTGGGTTATCGTTAGTAATAAAGCTACGAGGAATGAGCAAGGGAATAAGTTACTGGGCAGGGAAGCACATGTCACTTCCACCGGTGTCCAGGACTCGGAGTCTAGGCAACACCTCCGCCAGGTCCTCCAGTTCAGTTGGAGCTCTGTGGTTTCGACCGCTGTAGCCTGTTATCACGAGAGGTTCTTGCGCACAAAGAAGAGCTTCTGAAATCTCTTTGATAGCTTCCGTAGGCAGCGCGCTGGGTCCGACAGGCTTCCAGTAAGCTTGATCGAGCTGGTACGGCTCAATCTCTTCCTCCATTGCCTCTCGCGCGCTGTAGAGGTAGACGGGGCCTTTTGGGTCGCTCATTGCGAAGCTCAATGCGCGGTTGACCATTTGCTGTTCTCGGAATGAGTTGCACTCATCAAATACTCCGTCTCCTCCCGAACACTTACCTTGACATTTTTTCCCGTCTTAATCTCTCCCGTATACCTACAGTACTGCGCCACGATCTGTTTCTGATCCGGCACATCCTGCATCCAGTGGATATACTCGGTGCGGCTACCTCGTATCTCGCCTTCTATGGTGTAGGGTGACAGGCCCGCGAAGATGAGGACGGGGGCACGGCCAGTCGAGGCATTGTGGACTGCTGCTCCGAGGCCCTGAGTGCCTACGTCGACGTGGACGATCACGCATTGAGGTTTGTTTGTGTAACTGGAACAGGATATAAGCCGGGATTCCTGTAGAGGTGGTAGTATGCAGACTGTAGGGAAGGTAAAAGAAAGAATAAAAAAATGCTGAAGTAGACTGGGACTAGGATGAAAACACAATGTGTACAGGAACGAATTGGAATGAATTGAAGATCAGAACAGATTGAACGACAACGGCAAGAGATTAGACCGGAAAGATGGAAGAGCCTACCGCGCAAACCCATCAGCCATCGATAGCGCGACCATCTGCCCGTCCAGACGTCAGCATGACATATACACCACTTCCTCCCTCACACTCTTCCAAAACCTCACCTCATTAGGACACGTGATCACCCTAACAAACTCCCCACCCCTCTGCCTCTCCTTCTGCCCCCTCACAATCGCCTCAATAATACTCGGATGATCAGAGCCGAGATTGACAAAACAGTGCGTGATTCCCGCTTCCCAGATGGCTTCAAAGAAGGCTGTTGAGGTGGTGTACGGCCTTTTGTATTGGTCAGTCAGTCAATCTAGCCGAATTGGGGAGGGGTAGAGGAAGAGACGGACATCTTGGTGGACTTGCAGGCAGTGGGGTTTGTAGTGATTTTGAGAGAGAGAGAGGCAGAGAGAGGCAGGAAAATTGGTAGTGAAAAGAATTCGGGGGATTATGTTGTTGACTGAGGTGGTGTCTGATGGGTAAGTGCTCCCCTGGGTGTCATGATTGGATGCTGCAGATGCTACCCCGCCATGAGCTCGGCATTTGACTGCCGATGAAGTCCGGGGTCTGGATTCGGCATGAAGTTCTACCATGTGGTAGAAATTCCGATACGCAGAGACGGAAAAAATATTAGGGATAATGAGAACATGATATGTATGCATTCAAACGCCATGCCCATCATCTAATGTCCAGCCGGACACTCTTGCCGCCTTATCAAAAACGCCAATTATCTAAACCAAATAAGATTAGCACGACACTCATGATTCCTCCATCCACCTCCTCCTTTCCGCCTCCCTTCTCATGACATCCCTCATCTCCTCCAACATAACCTCATTAAACTCCTCGTGCCCATCCAAATAGACATGATGCCCCGCCCTTTTGATGACAACAACCTTCGCCTCACCCTGATCCCTCTTCCTTTCCTCCTCGCTCTTCCCCTTCAACGCCTTCGCCTTTTCCTCCGCCATCTTCTGCTGCGCCGCATACCCGCCCTTGACATCCATCCAGTCGTTCTCGCCGTACATCAGCACGACTGGGACGCCGTTTTCGCGCTTGCGGCTGCTGTCGCTGTCGCCGTCGCCGTCGGGGATGGGACCAGTGTGTAGGCCGAGGTATTGGCGGCCGACACCTTGGATGCGTCTGATGAGCGGAGATCGCGCAAAGGCTCCGGGAGCGAGGATATATGCGAGGGCGTACTCGCCGCTGCCGCGCTGGCGGAAGAGGGAGTAAGAGTAATCGTGCAGAGCTTGCGCTTCGTCGGCAGGCAGGTGCGAGAAGCGGCGAGAGGTCCAGCCGGAGACAAAGCGGGGGCCAAGAGGACCGGTCCAGCGGACGATGGAGAAGGGGGAGATGTTGGCGTCCCAAAGGTAGGTCAGCCATTTGGGGATGGGGCGGCGAGGGTTATGTGGCTTTTGTGATGTTTCGTCTTGAGCGGCATTGGAGCGGGGGTTGAGGAAGCTGTTGTTGTCGCCGGCTTTAGCGGACGCGGGGATGTCGGGGTTGGTGGCGTTTGCGGTCTCGTTTTGGTCTTGGGTGAATTCGTTGCCCATGGTCGAGTCTCCGGGCTCGGGCATATCCGCGTTCACGGCATATGGGTCTTCGGGTATGCCTACCGGGCTGGCGAGGATAAGTTTATTCAGATGACCTGGGTACTTGAGTGCGTAGGCCACAGCCATGTAACCACCAAGGCTGTGGCCAAGCAGCGTAAACCGATCAATGTTCTTCTTTATCCGCCATTCTTCAAGTGCGTCGATGAACCAGTTTTCCGCTTCAGTTATTTTTCCTTGTCTATCCTTGGCGTGGATCTTAAACGGTGGCCTGCTGCTCCGGCCCATGCCCAGCATGTCCAGCGCATACAGCTTCCAGCCAGTCGCTCGGCTTAGGCCCTCGAAGTTCTTGTAGAAGAACCCCAGGCCAGCACCGTATCCATGCAGCATCACCAGGTTCTGTTCGACCTCCTCGCCAACGCGCTCGACGGAGAACTCATTCAAAGCGCGGTCCTTGCCGGTAAGCTCGACAAGCCTCGAGTGCCATCTCCGTGGGCCGTGGGGGTCATTTATGGAATTTGACGTCACTGGTCTAGCTACGTCGGACGAGTCTTGGGAGATATCCGTGGTGGAGGCTGCGGTGGATACTGGTGCAGACCCGGTCTGGGTATGCGTGGGCGGCTTTTGGAGGTAGGGAATGTAGGAGAGAACAGTATGTTCGGTGACTGCCGGGGGGAGTCCAGCCCACTACAAGCTGTCAGCGTACTGCCAGGAGATTCAAGGTGCAACTCCTGCTTACCCACTGGCTGAAGCCCTCCTTGTAGCCTAAAGGAAAGTAGGCCGGCTTCGGCGCGCCCTGCTCCTTTGCTCTCTGTGAGGCGAGTGGGCTCTGCTGACCGTCGTTGCTGGCGGAGGCCATCTTGGGATATATGTTGGCCTGGGCCCTGCGTACTCGGTCTATATAGGCGGTCGAGGCGGATCGCAGCGAATGCGATGCGGTGGCGCCGGTGGAGCGCACCTTGAGGGCTAAGAGGCAGCAGAGGGCCTGCTGCGAGTATGAAATAGATAGGGGAAGGGGAAGGAAAACACGAGAGGGGAGAGAGGATCGGTTACGAATAGGTCGTAGAAAGGGAAAGACGTGGAAGAGAGTCGAGAGGCTGGATGGTGGCGGAGACGGAGGGATGGATTCGTCCGGGTGATGCCTATGTGACGGAATTACGACCCGATAAACGCCGACATTAGCCACAGTCGGTAGCCACAAGCAGACACGTGATAAGATGTCAGCCACATGCCATCAGCCACACCATCAGCCATACCATCAGCCACACACTCCTCCGCATCCAACACCTCAAGCTCCCATCTGATGACCACAAAACTCAGCAGCTCTACCACTGCACACCCACCTCCACCCCAGCATGAATCGATAGAAGCCCACCATGTCCGAGTCGAAGCTCGACCAGATCGTGAAGGGAGCTCCTCCGCCCACCGTCACCGCCCCACAGGTCGCTCAGGCCGCAAAGGCTCACGATGCTCACACCCACCGCAACGATCCCACCTCCCTGCTGCCTTCCTCCCCGCCCCAGATCTACCTTAACCTGCTCATCCTCGAGGCCTCGCTCCGATCCCAATACCTTACACTCCGCGCTCGCCGGCGGCAAAACACTTTCGTCCTCACTCTGCTCGTGCTGTGGATCGCATACTTTTCCTACGCTCTCTTCCTGCGACCGCGCGAGGACGGCCAGGGAATCGGCGGAAGCGTGTACTGGGTTGTCGATATCGGCGAGAAGGTCGCGCTCATCTCGGGAGTCATCACTGGCATTCTGTTCTGGGGCACCGGCCAGTGGGAAAGAGGTGTGCGATGGCCCAGGCGGTGGATCGGCACCGCCAATAGAGGCCTCCGGAGCATGAATTGCAAGATTGTGCTGATAAAGGGCCCGTGGTGGCGTGAGATGCTCAGCCATCTGAGCTTCCTAATCCCGTACCAGCTGTTTTTTCCGAACCCGGGGAGCAGCTATCACTACGTTGATTACCCGGCGAGCGAGAGGAAAAGTCACATACTACAAAGGTCTACCAGCAGCGGACTAAGCCGCGAATATATTGAGGAAGATGTCTCACCCGGGGGGGACTACATCAAGTTGTTGCTCCTACCGAAACCCTTTTCCGCCGAGTTCCGCCAGAACTGGGAAATCTACCGCACCGAATACTGGGAGAAGGAAAACGAACGACGGGCTGACCTGCGCAGACGAGTACACCAAAACCAACGAGAGATGGCCAAGCAAGAAGGCGGATGGTTCTGGTGGACAGGCTGGCGCGGCTGGAAAAAGGCGCGCGGCATCGGCGGCAGGAGCGATGTCGAAAGGTCGCACACGGGGCTGCATCACCACACCCATCATCACGCCCCCAACAGCGTAGTTCAGCAAGCATTACTAAAAGACAAGAAACGGCGCCCCAGCGTCATCAAGGAGAAACGAGAACGCTCAAACTCGCGATCATCCTCCCATAGCAGCACGCCCACCCTCGAAGTTGACGACAAGATCCGCAAGTTGGGCGACCAGGAGCGCAGATGGAGTAACAGTACCACTGGCAGTGCGTCCGGGGCCGGGAGGAAAAAGGTCGCAAGCAGCCTGCAGAGGCCAGCCAGGCTTACTCCCACGAATTCTTCTAGCTCACGACCAACGACGCCACAGGATGGGACGCCCGAGAAACCACCGCCTTTAAGCAAGCGGGCGAGTACGGCGAGTACGGATAGCGAGCGCTCGACTACGTTGACGCCGGATACCTCTGCTTAGGTTGCAGGGTGTTGGGTTGTCATTGCTATGGTATCACGACGTTAAACGGGAATGCGACAATTTTCAAAAAGGACCTTTCGAGCATGTCTATCTGCATTCGTTTCTCTCACTCCCATTTCAGTCGAATTCATTCCCATGCAGCCGCCAGGGCTAAGCTACCGCCATTCCACATGCCCCTCTGATGACCAGCATCTCAAATAACCCTATTTCCTCACTTCCCCCATCACACCCATCCACCCAACTTCGCCGCACCAGGCTTCGCAACCCTTCCACCATCATTCACAACACCCATCTCGATCCCCCCATATCCCTCATACTCCTTGCGCTGCGAGGATAGCGATCCATCCTTTATGATCCCGCCATTAGAGCCCTGACTCCAGACCCTAGCGTGCGTGATCGCGTTGGGGGTGTACAGTCCCGAGCACCTATTGCCAGGACGACTGAAGTTTGGTCCGGCGGGGTTAAACGCTGAAGCCGGCAGCTGCGGGCCGTTGCTGCTATTGCCAACAGTGTTGTTGACTTGACTGTTGTCATGCTGGTATGGTCCGGAGCCCGGCGCAACCGGCATACGCGTCCATGGCGTCAGAGGTGTGTGTGGCGTGGATGTGATGCTGAATGCGCCCGGGCTTCTGAGACTGAAGGTTTCGTGCGTGATTTCGGACGCCTTGACTCCGCGACGAGGAACAATTTCGCGATTGAAGTTGAAGATCTTGCTCCACCATCCATTAGACTTGGTTGCTCTGTCGCCCGTACCGCCAGCGGCGTGTGAGGAGTAGGATGAGGTGGTTGGGAAGGCGCCAGCGCAGTACCAGCTCAGTTTGTTGTTGGCGCGATGACGGTTGCGGCGGTTGAGACAGTCGAGAGAGGGGAATGATAGAAGGTGGTGGTACCAGGGAAGGTGGTTGGAGTTGGTGGTCGGACGGGTCCAGCGCAGGGTGACTGATACGACGACTGCGAGGACGAAGAGGAAGAGGAGGGCCCAGAGGGCGATGGCCCAGTCGGAGAGGCTGCCGGTCGTGTCGGTCATGGAGGTGGTACGGGGATGGAGGTGGAGGTGGGGGAGGGAGGGGAAGTTGTTGTTGTACATGCTGATGGTGGTGTGGCTGTCAGCGGGGAGTGGGAGAGGTGGAACTGGAGGCATGGTGGTGGTGATGTTTTGAATGGTTGTGGCGAACTCTCTTTTTTTGTTTCTGCTTTCGGGTTTTCGGGTGGTGTGGGATTGGGGAGGTAGATGTGCTGATGGGCCTCGCTTGGTGTTGGTATTGTGCGAAGTTCGGATTGTGCTTGATTATACTGCGGTGAGATGATGGTGTTGATATTGTGACATTGGTATTGTACTTGCTATATAAGCTTCCGGGATGCGCAGAGCTGCGAGTAAGTCTGCATCGACTGTCTTTCCCTGTTGCACGATACAATGGACACGTCGTTGTCTGTTGCAAAACAGACTCGACGATATCCGGGTCTGTGGTCTCAGTGTTGTGGGTGGTTGAGCTTCGAGGAGACAATGGGACGGGAGCACGGATGCGATTGTCTCACTTGAAAATTGTAATAGCAATGCGCAGATTTCGTTGACTACTTTTCCTTCTTAACTCGAAAGTAATGCTCCGAGTGAAGCTACGCAAGTTGTTCTACATGATGATACACTGTGAGAGGAGGGTGTTGAGCTGGCATGGAAGTCGACAATTTGTGGCCCGTGCAGCCATGTTGATCGACTCGGATGCGGGATCTCCGAAGCGTTGGTGGTGCTTGATTGATGTCTGAGTCTGCCAGTGTTCAAGAAATTGTGGTGTCAAATAGGTTGCGGGAGGGATGAGATATTTCACTGCCCTGTGTTTTGCTTTTTTTTTCTGCTTTCCTTCACTTTCGCTTCCAAGAATCAATGCAAAAGCGACGTGTGAGCGGTGCCCGAGCTAAAAGACATGGAAGGAAATGGTCTTACTCTCTATAATGTCAAAGCCCTTGAAGTACGGGGCGGCTATAAAATTGTGAGTTGGGAACTGCGAGAAGGTGGGAACAATGGGATGGGAAAGCTGTGATTACTATAATCTAGCTTAAGCCATTGGGTTTCAGAGCGATATTAAATGAGAGATGGACGAGATCCTTTCCGCTGATAAATCCCTGACTCCAAGCATACTACACGTATCGTGAGAGCGACTTGTCTCGTGGAGGAATGGCTGCTTGGGCGGAGAGATGGAGAGAAGACGGAGGTGGCGGTGGATTCGGGCGTCGGGCCGTGCCCCCGGACTTGACCCCGGATTTTGTTTGTCCGTCCCGTCTCTTCTTTACCTCATCACACCTCGTTGTCTTTTCCATTCCATCTCGAGCACTCGATTCTTGATCTCACTCTTACTGTATAACGCGGGGAATGTCATCAGCAGATATGATTGATTCGAACCCGAAACCACAACAACCGCGCTGTCCGCAGCGCGACATGGGGATGGGCTGCACCATCTCTCCAGCTACATGACAGCCAGCAGAGTCCGGAGGCACAGCAGATGCTGAACACGACACGAGCACGCCGTGGAGACTGTGCCGCGAATGGCTAAGGCTGATGCAGCTCGTCGAAAAGAGACCGCAGCTATTCTCAGACACGCGCGACTGGTTGTCTGAAACGACTCCAACATCGCTTCACCATGGCCCAGGAGCCGCGCATAAGCGCCAACTTGACTTCCATCGCATGACAGGACTCCGCACTGTTCTCGCTGTGACATTCCATTCTTGCTCGCATCACCTCTTATATCCGCTTGCATTCGTAAAAGAACTCGAAAGCCCCGCACCGGCGGCAGTAGAGCGGCACAGCAACAGCTTCACCGGTCAAACCAGTCCTCCGGGCCCTGTTATCACAACATAGCCCGGGCATGAGGCACAGCAGCTGCCCAATCCCACTCTCGACATTCAGGGTACGTGTTGCCTACCGGAAGCATTTCCTGAAGCAGCTTGTTGCGCCCTGATCGCCACGGCTTGGTGCTCCTCTTGTCAGACCTTAATCTTCATCCGTTCCTTCTGCGACCCGTTATTCTGGGACGCTGCTGCTAAGTATTCTCACAGGTTGCGGGGAATATGGCGGAGCTGGCTTATAAACCTGCCCGTCCTGCTTTGCCGCGCAGTAAGATGTGATTGGTCGGCTGATGGTGTAAATACAGCGACGTGCATGACAGCCTGGCTTTCGCGGCGAAGCATCTGAGTATATGGTTTCCTTGACGCATTCTGTGCCCGTGCTTTTCCTTCTGTGCCACGCTCCGAAACGTACATATTCTTTCTCTTCACTTGCGATCACGAAGGAGCTCGGAGCACCTGCGCACTTGGACCAAAGACTACCTCCCCTTTGCCTGTTTGGGCAAGCTTGTCTAACACCGAGTCATTATCTTCGAGTCTGCATGCTTTCATGACCACGAAAAGGATATAGAAGCATACTCCATCACCCCGATGAAGGACCCACCCCCACCGCTTCTTCAAACCACCTCCCCCGCCCTTCCTTCCTCCTCCTTCTCTTCTTCTCGTCCTCCCACTGGTAGAAGATATACGCCGCTCAGCCCACATGGTCTCCCTCGGTCTCCATCCTCCAGCAGCACCCGATCCCAGAACCGCTTCGACGGTCCTCCCTCCACACAAGCGAGTCCCAGACTCAACAGCTCCGCTTTCCCGTCTCCGTCCATCCCCACTATCCCAGGCTCTCCTGCCGACGACGCCCAAGCGCCAGAGCTCCCGCAGTTCTCGGAAGCGCTCCAAACGCATCTGGCATCTCAGCAGTATAAACAGTATCAGCAACAGCTGCAGCAACAGCACCAGCGCACCAGAAGCACAAGTACAACAACAGCCAAAGACCGCACTTCAACGACTTCAGATCGCGGCATCGACAAAAGCACCATGACCGACGATGACCCAACTCCGACACATCGCCGACATTCGTCCGCTCTCAGCAAGCTCGGCAAAAAGCTGAGGACGAACTGTTCGGAGTGCTTCGGTATTGCCAAGAAAGGCGAGGAGAAGAAGAGTATGAAGGAGAATGGGAATGCAAGGGTTGGAAATAGGGATGATGTGTATGAGATTGAGGTAGTGCATTGGACGGAGCAGTGACCGTGAAGGCGGAGAAGCCGGTGCTGAGGGAGGCAGGCAGCTGTTGATGCGATGGTGGTGTGGTTCTGACCGGGCTGGCTGGAGGGTGTGTTGTTTTCTCTATCGTTATGCGAGGGTGGGCTTTGTGCTTTGGTGTATTGTTTCTATGGCGAGAGAGTTCGGCGGCAGATTGTCTGTAAGCGATTCGCTTGTTCTTCGTGCTCTTTATCTGGAAGGTTCGGGATTCTTACAGTCCTTCGTTTTCCTATTCTTCCTTTTTCTTCCTATGTCTTCCTCTCCAATCTTTCTATACCCCTTCTTGACAAGCAAGTAAACGAAATGCCCGGCAAGGGCCTGATTTTGAATCCATACTCATATCTCTACCGCTCTCACCTCTCACCCCCGTCACCACTCGCATTGCTCGTCTTGAGCCGTAAAAGGCCCAGCTCATTCATTCCGCTTGACGTGCGGATAGTCTATGTTGATCGTGCCCGTTGAATCCCAAGCCTTTCCTTCTCTATCTCCTGCATTATTCACATGTTCATATGTGAAGACGGCCGGCATTACTGGGCTTACGCAGCATCACCGAATCGGAGTACCCTTGTGCTAAGTGAAGATTCCAATGCCCTCACTACACAGACTGCATCGCGCCCCGTCGTGGTGTCGTATCTCAGCTTCGGGCTTCCGCAACTCCCGCCAACGCGCCGACGGCCGTCACGGATAAACATACTCCAGCATGACTGGTGCATGCGCGCATGCGCCGGGTAGGCGGGCTATCAGTCCAGGTCCTCACAACTCCTGATACGAACAAGCCACAGGTCACTGGCTACCGCATTGGCCCGTTTCTCCGGCTCCGCGCTCGGTCCTCGTGCTTTGCATCTTGCGCAGACTTTTCAATTGCGGAGCCGGAGTGTTGAATGCCGCCCGTCACCTGGAGGCCGATTGTTTGTCTACACATCACTTTTCCCGGATTGAATCAACTCGATGATGTGTCGTCCGACATCGCAGCTCTGCCGAGTATTAACTGGCACACCGCATCGTCATGACAACGACCGCCTCACTTTTGGAAAAACGATTCAATCAATATGGTGGGTCAGTCTTGACAGTCCTCCATAGCCGTGGCCGTATGCAAACACGTGTCGCGGTGACGTTCCATTCCTGATACATACATCATACTGCATGCCGCTCACCTGGTTGGTCGAGACTCTTGGATTGCCTGAAGGTCACATGATGGGTGCCGTCCACAAGAGCTTCAATTGTGGGGCGGTGGTTGATCTTTGTCCGTTGGTCGCTCCTGTCGGTAAGCCACCTTCTCAGCCACTTACCTGCTTTCAGCATATATAGTTCGCGCTTGCCCTCTCCTCCTTCTCTCTCTCCCCAACCTCCAGACACTTGCGCTCGAGGACTTGCCGGTATACAATTTTGTCTCCATCGTTATCAAAGTATACGTCCACCATCATTTAGTCTTGGGCCTACCGTGGCACGAACAGCCAGAGACATGTCTACCCTTTCCGCATCGAAGCCCACCAGCTTCTTTGATCTTCCTAGGGAGCTTCGAGACATCATCTACGGTCTCGCCTTGCATCCTTTCGAAACCGCTACCACGATCGGGATCGCCCAACCGTATTGTCCTCACGCGCCTCCCAGGCAGACGTTGCCGAAGGCCTTCACCGAAACTCAGACGGTGTCAAAGTTGTTTGCTGAAGAGGCCAAATACGTGTTTTACCGATACGCAATCGTCACACAGCTCGCTACCCTTGATGCCAACTCCACCTCCCCCGAGATCGGCCTTGACATGATCCGTTGGGCAATGGACTTGGGATGTCCGCATATCGCTCTCCCCGACAGGCCCGATCTCAGTTTCGTCGAAAATCTCGAAATCAGAGTCTTGATTCCAGCTGCCCGGGGGGTCAGCACTTGCATTCTGTGTGACTGCCGTAGACAGAACACTTATGCAAGCACGGATAGTTACGACACACGATTCAGCAGGCTGACCGACAGCTCGGCGGAGGACTCTGATAGCTGCGATGAAGCATCAAACATCAGCACCCGTCACTCTGGCATTCTTCTCAGACAGCACGAAGCACCGCACACTGCAGTACGCTTCGTTGCTATCAACGACACAACTTCCACGACGGCTTGCGCCGCTCCGGTAAAGTACAGCAAGCACAAGCCACAAATCCCAGACCTGATCGCCCTAAGGAACTTTACACTTAAATTCACAACCGAGCGCAACAGAATTGGTGACTATAGTTGCCGCATCCCCATACTCAGACAACTCATGAACGATTACGAGCGGTTCCTCGGCCGTGGTACTCTGCCCAACGGTAGGCGCGACTACAACAGCTCGCCCCGCAAAGCCCTGGATGCACACACAGGCTTTGGGACTCGTTGTGACATCGCAGAGGTCCTCTTCCGCCTAGGATGGTCCCGTGACGACGTTGCCAACCACATCGGCAGGCCCCTCGTCTGGCAGGTAGATCCTCCACTCGCCCTCCAGGGCCGCCTCCAAAAGTGGATGCTTGAGGGGAAGTCGCATCGGGACATGATGGCATTGGAAGACGCGTTCAAGAAGGAGACGCCCAAAGCTGAGCAGCCTAGTAAGCTCATAGGACGGGAAAAGAGGAGTCCAGAGAGATTTTGGACTCGGCGACCAGCGACCGGACGTGACCGGGATTGGCAAGTCATTGCCATGGAGGCTTGGGGCGCACATCGTCTGGAAGTCTCCATCAGGGCAGGTTTATTCTCGATGCGATGATGATAGAAGCGGTCGAGTAGGTAGATGAGTCTCGAGGCTGCTGTGTGTATTGGATTCGATGGCTTCGATATTTGCAGTACTCTGTTCAACCTCTCTTTCAGCATGTTATTGAGCCTCAGGCTCAGCATTCAGGGCCGCTGATTCGTTGTCTTGTCCCGCTTCAGCTTCAGCATTCACGGAGTCTAGCCAATCATCCACGTTGGCCTCTGGCACCTCATCACCCTCAGCATCATCAACACCCGAGCCATCATCCACAAGTTGGATTATACAGTGGTTGGCGGCGGCTGTCTGGGAAAAAGACTCTCCACTTATCATCCATCATGCCAGCAATGGCAACAAGCATTATTTATAGTATCAATCACTCGTCCAATTTTTAACTTTCCGTGCCTCGCTTCTGTGACAATTGTAGTAGTTAAGGTACTCTTGTGCCCCTATCGATCGCACTTTTCACACAAGTCATATCACTTGCAAATGCATTATTTCAGAGCAACATGTCTACTTTGATCGCTTTCCAAGCAGATCTGTAGACAAAGCGGCTACAAGTTTATCTATACTGTGCTATCTACAAACGACGGGTAACGGTGTAGACCATAGGGATGTTCGAAGGCCGCAACCACCGTACAGCATAATCCTCGCGACGACATGCGGATACAATGATCTGCTTTTACGTCCCGCAGGTCATTACTACAAGTCTGGATCACGCCCAGTGGCGAAAGGACTCAGAAAGCTCGACCAGAATCGTGGTGGAGAAACGCGACCGGATACAGTTCTGGAGCTGAGTACTAGTGACGATATCTTTCTCGATGTAATATATTTGAATAATAAGCCTACTATATAGCTGCTACTACATTTGCTGTTCCACGCCTGGGCTTCGGCGTTGTGGCTCCATTTATTGCTGCCTGTCTGTAATATTGTGTTTATACTATCTTAGGTTCAAACTAACCGATCTGCATCTTAATATACTACTCGATCTCCATAGAGCTCGCAAATCCCATGTTCGTTGTCTTCCGCCGCAGATACCTCTATAGAAGGTTAGTGGGAATCTAGGCCTCAAGCCCGATTGGATTTAGGGGACTCACCACGTAGCGTCCTCAAGTCTGCGTGTCAGGTCTCCTCATAGAAAATCAGGCCTCTTCTCCATCATTTTCGTCAATTGATCGTGAGAGCTCTAAGACTTTCCAAGTCTGCCCTTTGTTAACTGCTTCGAAGGGCCCCCGAGATATTAGCCTAAGTTACCCATCGCGCTGTTCCGTCATTACGGACCTACAAGCAAGAAAGAAAACTCAACTAACAATAGTCTTGTGAGAAATTATTATCGACAGCACAGAGTCGGAGATAGGATAAGGTTAAAAGTAAAATACTAAGTTACTAGGAGCGGGGCAGCTTTTAATTCGATCTTAAGTTAACTATCATGATCGCTCGGCCCGTCCCGTCTGAACCTCCTGGCTGGAAGGCAACGGGCGCATGCACACATTCCAGTTCCGCATCATGAAGATGGCCCCAACTCCGCCAAGTCCGTCGCGGTAGCGTCTTGATTCCAACGACGAAGATTATGCCGCTCTGAGATTCTTCTCGGAGAGCCAAAAGAGGAAAAAAGAGTACTGGCCTAAGTTACTATACTGTAGCACTGAGGAAGGGAGCTACTTGCACCTAACACTAATCCCCCTAAGCTCTGACATACAGCACGTCATCTATCCCGCATGCTGTCGACGTTAAAAGGCAATATAAGCACGAACGACCTAACAGGGCATGGGCACTTGTCCACCAGTTATGGCGAATGCCTAGCTTAAGCAGGCTAGGAACCTGTTCGCATGTTGCTGCAGTGAGTCTATCTCATACGGGATAAGAAAACATCGGAGCAAAGCCTAAGCTCGCACGGTAGATAGTTCAGGTGTCGAAGTGGGCCCCGGTACTTAGTCAGGTTGTACCGCCTACCGAGGACTATGGGTCACGCGAGTGTTTGATACAAACACGATTATACATTTGCTGGCAGAGTGAAAGCTGATCTTGTCTGTTTTTTTGTGCGCGCGTCTTGGATGCTAACATGCAGAGAGCCTCGCCCTTCTATTCGCCCTTCAAGAGGTGCCATGGTAGCCTGCAACTCTAACGTCGCGGCTAACGTCGCGGTCCTAGCAATTTCCGGCTCTTCGTCGTTATGAGGAAGCCAACAGAGTTTGTAACATTGAGACATGTACTTCTCCACTAGATTTGTAGTTCATTGTGATCGTGATGACACGGCATGGCCCAACACTATAGCAATGCAGCAGCAGAGTGTATCATCTTGCCAAAGCTGTCATCCCATTGTATTAACGGTGCACAGCGCCTTGCGTCTCCATTCGCCAACGGCTACCATGTCAGTAAGCCAACACCGACATTGGTTTGCAGACGGAGCACGGCCAAATGCCCGTCAAGCCGTCATCTTGTCCCGTATTCTTCGATTAAAGCAGCCATCGCTCCAAAGTGCCGCACACCCTCGGTTCCTCGATGAAACCTTGGCGGAAAGTGGTAAGTCTCCGTAGAGTCCATCTCCAGCCGGCTGTACGATTTCGCTCTGATCTTAATATCTTGGTGTCGTTGGAAGAGATCGTCGTGTGGCGGCAGCGTGACACAATCCATCCACATTTCCCGGCTGACGAGCGTCTGCGCCTACTATGGACGTTTCGCGGTTGTCGCTCGTTTCGGTATTGGCGCAAAAGACATTACACCCGCCAATCGCATTGTATTACTCTACCACTATTCTTGGCTGGTTTTGGAGTCTAAAGGAAACAGGGGCGATAGGAATCTCACGCTTCTCCGCCGCTAACTTAGAAAGGTTGTTAGCAGAGAGCTCGAATATCCTAGCCACGATTTTTTCCTGCTGATTGATGAGAGAGAGGAGTTCCATCCTGGGCACGGTTCCCAGATGCTGCCTGGAAAGATCTGATGCGGTCGTTCCGTGACGAGGATCGAGCGTTATTGACCGCGCGTGTCCCCGCCCTCCATAAGCGTTTCGATTTTCCTGGCCATTTTGGTCCTGAAGTCCTGAAGGCAATGCCAATGTATCATATTTTCGTCTCCGGTACGGTCTGTGTCAATCGATTCAGACGTTCTATCTCGAGATCCGGGGCAACGGACGTCTTACTCTTGTCCTCGCTGTCGCAGGAACGAACGTCAGCAGAGAGCTCGAAGTGTGGAGGAATGACTTTCTTGCAACTGCCGCCTGGCTCCTCCCTACCATCGATGTAATAGCCTGGCAGAGGCCGTGTGTTGATGTACGAGATTCCGGGCTTGCGGCCGCTTGTTCGTCCTAGAGACGTATCACTGTCGGCGCCTACTTCCGCTTCCGCTCAAGTGAGGCCGTGTCCGGAACGCTTCAACTCTCTGTCAGTTGTTGGTATAGATGACGATGACGCACATATAGAGACATGCAGAGTAGAGGGAGGAGCAGTTTTGAGTGAGGAGTGGTGTTGCTGGCATCTTCTGGGTCTGGATCTTTGCGCTAGAAGGCCGAAGAGCGCGTTCTGGATACCATTGATGTCACCATATGTTGCCGAGCGGACTGTGACGTCACATAACAGAGCGCTTTGTTGTCCATGACAAGCTGCGTGCAGCTTGCTCGCGCCGTTCGAAATGAGACCGGAGCGTTCGTTCCGATCAAGGGCGGGTCAGAGGCGCGGAGTGGTTCAGGTGGGCGTATTGGTAAGGGTTTTCAGTTTTGGCTCATGCGACGAGTGGTAGTGCGCTGAAGGTATCGAAAAGACGAATGTCGCCTGGCGGACGAGGTGGGGCATGGCCTGTCTTGTTGTTGCATCACATCAGAAGGATCGGTTTGCGGCGAGAGACATGCGAGATGGAGCGATTGCTATGGAACAACTGTCTTTCAACAAGCGACCAACCTATGTCCGTAATGATAGCAAACCCACGATCAATGATGAAGCCATCGACACGGCCATGGATCGCATCAGCCTGGGCCTCGTGCAGAAGGCGAAGTTGCTGCATGTGGAGTTCGACGATGAACCTACGGTCTGGCATCTCTCTGTGTTTCTTCATGACCCGATAGCATTACTCTGAGACCTATCGAGGGGTTTTGAAGATGTATATAGCGGTAGTAGTCTGATTACAGAATCTCAAGGCTGGGTGGCGCATGACAGCTACCCCTGGAGCTTAACGATGAGCCAGCGCTTCTGCAATTTTGCCTATCGTGCTATTTTGTTTCAGCGGTACTATCTGCCTCCGCAAAGGTCTTTCGCAAAGGCAGACGTGATGTTGCTAAAGGCGGAGGCGCGTCGAAGCTAAGTGGTGCGTGTCGGGCGCTCCATGGGCTCGCCGGATGAACCGCCACTCCCACGCCGTTCTTCTTTTCGCAAAAGATGTGGTAGTGCTGGTTTCTCTCCCTGCAGAGATCCTTCTGAGGATTAATTTGGTAGGCTCGCGGGTTTCCGGTGACAGTAACATCGAGTTCCGGCTGGTACATGACGGCTACTCCTGGAGCTCGATACCGCAGCGCTTCTGCGCGTTTTCTGATTTCGCGGAAAGCTAAAAGCGGTACTTGGCCAGTACTGAAGATCATCAGGCGAGAGGGCATGGTAGTACTCTCATCACAGGCGTCCCCAGTTCGATTGGTGCGTAAGACGGCTAAGATTCGACCAAGTGGGAGAATCTGGGAAGGTACTTGAACAAGATGAAGGCAATCTGCCGACTGAGAGCCTCGAGATTGAAAGTGTAGGAGAGGTGGAGGGGAGATCTGAAGAGTGCAGGCTCCAGAGCAGAATTGGCTGCGGCTACATGGCCTAAGGCCCCACTGTGACGAAGGCGAGCGGAGAGAGCGGAGAGCTCCCATTGGCTTAGCAGTAGTGCTATTTGGTGTTGGAAGATCGCGTTGCCCGCCAGCTTCTCGGCCAACAACTCTCACCTCCAGGCCATCGAAATCGACCCCGTCTGTTGCCCAATAGCTCGACACTCTCCATTTGATTCTCTCTCCGTTCATCAGGGCACCAATCTGTAAGGTTGACTCTGTGCTCTGTCGCAATCTCTACGGCCTGCGCGGTCCCAGAAGGCTTGGAGACAACATACAACTTCGATAGCACGTTCGCAAGAGACTGCCTCGACCGAAATCCTAGCGCCCTCCTAGAGAGTCGTCTTCGAAATGACTCGAAGTCACAGCTCTCCCGTCATTGCCGACGGAGCGATGTCTTGCTTCCAACAAGAGCACCTGAACATGTTGGAGTTTCTGGTCGCGGCATGCGACCAGCGCTTCAGGCGATGGCCCAAACTGGAAAAGGACTACCATAAAAAGGCCCGACGCGATGCAGTGGGGAGAGTTCTCAGCCATCAGATCTGTAAGTCTACTTTGTCCTGTTCTGTTTCGTATACAATACTGATTTTAGTAGCATTCGAGTCCAGCACTGACAAGGAACACAATCTCGACAACGCGGTCTGGGCGATCGGCGCCGCCGTGTCGGAGCACCACGACACTGCATACATACCTGCTAATGCGGCTTTGGTCTCCAGTCAAGGGGTGGTAGCTGTCATCCTCGAGGATGGCGCTACCATCCTCAGCGATCTGTACTGGGACAGGCTGCAACGCTTGCGTCAACAAATTGGTCTTTTCGTGGAGAACGCTCTCGAGGATTCGAAGGACACAGTCTCCCCAACGCCATCATTCCATCCCGATCATGTCGATGGTGGGATAAGGTACGTCGATATGGATCAGGAACGCGTTTTCTTCTCGGAGAAAACGCCGGCGCGGTCTCTCGTGGTTCCGTCTCCATGGGGAGAAAGATTCGTGAAGGCGTCGATAGACCAGCATGAACTTATCAAGCAGGTTGATGATGCATGGAGACGACAGCTTCACCAGATTCCCCGTCATTATCTGGATCGCCGACGTTTTCCTGGAAGATCTGACTGGCTGAAGGCTGACGAGTATGGTGCCATCATGTTGGTGGTAAATGGTGCGAAGACCTTGCTGCAACCTCATTACTCAACCTCTGCTTGCCTTGAGTACGCATGCAAGAGCGTCACATCCATGGTGATTGGAGCCATCCGAGGTAAGTAACTGCTACCCGTCGCTGATGTAAGATGCTGAGACAAAAGTCAGCTATCAATGGCGAAGTCGCGGATATCAGGACAACCTGGCCCACGGTAGAGGACGTCGCTGAGAGGAGATACTTGGACAATCCTATGTCCTTCAGGGTCGATGAAGGAAAGAGACTCAGTTACGAGCAGGCAGCTGCAAGCATGGACCATTGCCAAGCCAGTGGTGCTCTGCTTACGGTTGATTGGGACGGGATGACAAGACTGTTCTATGCCAGACGCGGAAACAGACATGAGAGCCAGCACTATCCGAACATCCGAGCAGAGGATGAGACCAGCGCCGCCATGGATCTCATCGGAAAGTTCATCGAAGAGATACCCGAAAATGATCTTCCTGAGAAAGAGAGAAACGTAATCCACGTGGAGCGTATCCACGGCATTAGTTAGTCATCAAATCCTTCCCCGTGCGCAATCTTCCAACGTACTGACAGCAGATCTAGCATCGCAATGCGGTTATCCCGTTCTCTCGTTGGAGGAGATTCACAAAGTCAAAGCGAAAATTGTAGAGTCGGCTTCCCGCAAAATCAACGCGAGAACTGCAGAGTCGGCTTCCCGCAAAGTCGAAGCGAAAATTGCAGAGTCGGCTTCTCCCAAACAATGAAAGCTCATCTCTGCTCTTTTCGCAGCTCTTATCGCTTTCAATCCGTCCAAGCAGGCTGCCGAATCGCCAACACATCTTAACTTCTACCGGTCCGGCTTTCTATCGAGTTTTCGGCAATGTTGACAGCTTCACTACCATTCGTACGTTCAGATTCTTTGCAGCCTCGGCCCTCTACCACGCAGCCGGTCGGACTCTTGGACATTACTTCTCTTCTCTCTTTGAAGTCAGACCCGGATTTGCGTTGACAGATCCCGCGTCTTGCGTCGGCAGCGCTTGTCATCCTACAAGGCTCAGGAGCGTTCAAGTCCGTTTGAGCCGTTGGTCCAAACATCAATTCTGATTGTACTGGTTTTCTTCCCCAAACTTGCGATCTTTTGTGCTTTTCCTGCTGCTTCGTTATACCAGGTTGCTGATGGTGACGCGGTTTGGCCGGGTTGCAGGCCTAAAGCCTAGGCTGCCAGCTGCGATCATAACGTTAGCTTTCTTTGCCTCGGCAGCAAACGGAGCCTGAAGTCGTTGCATTTGAGTCGAGGAGAGGATAAGATGCTGGATGCTCTGACGGGTGGTGTTTGTTGGGTGGAAGGTGATGGATTTTTCAGTTTGACAGCCTGGGGACCAAGGCGAATGCCGGGTGCACATGCGCCGTTACCGTTATCGGTAATTAGGTGTAGGTCACAAACACACCGCCCCACACTAAGCAACACTCGCATCCGTTTGTGCCTACAGCACAACAGATTATGCAGCATCCAAAGTGCCACAGTTCCCTTCACTTGCTTTCATTGCACCTTAACTACCCCAGCGCCACCTATGTAGTTCTTCTATCCCATAAAAGTTCTGACCTTCGCGCATGCATCTGTTTGTTAATTTTTTACACCCGTAAAAACGCAAGCCAAGCAAATGATTCGCCATAAACTTTGCTCTTGCTCCAAAATGTCGTCATGATCATAGGTTGGAGGCAATCTCACGTCGTCGTGGTACTTATTTCGACCCAGCCATCGTTCGATGTCTGCGATACCCATCCATCCCGCTCAAAGACTGCGCTTCCGGAGCGCCTCGCAAATTTCTTTCTACCGACCTTCCTGACCCGATCCAGCCTATACTTGGACAATGAGTTCAATGCAGCAGCTTTCAAGTCCGAGCCGCTAACGTTATGGTAGCTTGACTGGTCGTTGCGTGTCGCTGCAAAAGCCGCTGCTCAAATCGACCGCATTTTCACGCTTTCGAAACCGGCATAGATTGCAGGCACGGTGGTTCCGTTGGAAGTTGGATGTAATGGCTCAAGATGGGGCATCGTACAGAGTCATCTGGCACGAGGAGATGGGAAAATAGTGCAGGAGAACGTATTCATTCTGAGGACCACGGCCAAGGTTGTCTTCTTGATTAGAAGGGCTCTTCACCGCTGGATAAAGAAGAAAGACCGTCACCCTGACCAATGGCTGCATCGATGCAGTGTTCAAAACGGATCGAGATAGCTCGAGCTGCTGCGTCGCGGGCCGGAAAAGCGATTCATTCCTCCCTCAGACTCGCATTACCTTCATGGAACATTAGAGGCCCTTTCATTGACCACGATCACCCAACGTTACACTTTCTTGGACAGACATTGCGACCGCTCCGCATCTTCGCTCCATCACCAGCACCTCTTCCACCTTCACCTTCCATTCAGCGGCGTCATCAAACGGTCACGTTGAACACCAGCACATCATTTGCCCGCATATCCTCTTGCCTCATGGGTATTTTCAAGTACTCTGCCATGCGGCACGACATCGGTCTCTCCCCGGCGCTGGATTCTCACAAGGGGCACCTTCCTCCAGATCTTCTGCAGGGCAGGTCACTAGTCAGCTACGCTCACAGGTCATTGTTTGCCCTTTCAGAAGCCATCATATTGCTACATCAGCCATATCTACATCATCGACAACCCGAAACCTTTGAACCGCTCACGATTTCCAATGAGTCTCTCCGAGCGAAAGTATAATAAGCCACTACCCGAGCCCACACAGCTATCCTGCAGAGAATTATACCGGAACACCTCACTCCAACCTCTCCATCATTACCAAACACATCTCCGTGGCTACTAATATCGGAATATTGACCCTCAGGTATCCACACTTCCATTCAAAGAATCTCACATTCGCAAGAAGCGCCAGATTCTCCCTACCGCCTGTATATGAGCTTGCAGAAATTGTCAGCACGAGCTCCAGGCTCTTCCCGGACCTATCTCGGGAGCTGTGTGCCCCAGAAGTCACCTGTGTGGTTACGGCCTTGATATTGACACACTGTACCTTGGTAAGTCATCCTGTATCCCTCACCTAGCATCGTCATACAGTGAGCTGTCATACAGTGACATGAGCGCTTTACGGCCACGGATCATTCATATGCACCCGTACCCCTGCTTGCATTTGGTGGCAACGCAGCACGCTAATAGGTGCAAAGGTTAAGCTAGCTCTCAATAAAACACCTAAACCAAAGTACATACAATTCATACACCATCGTACCGACGAATCTGCAATACGCAGTACCAAAAGCAGTAAGAATATACAAGATAGGCAGGACATCCAGAGCATCCCACCATCGGACATGAACTTGGAGATGATTATGGGCGCCCTCCTGAGCAGCCCTTGGTTTCGGGCCTTCTTGGCCATATTCGTCCTTCGATACTTTCGACTCTTTGTGGCCATAATCGCCTACCACACAAGCCGCTCCGTTCCGATCACCCCGCATCCGACATATACCGAGGACCATGTCACAGTGATACTGCCTGTCGAAGCTCCTACGAGTGAGGAGTTCCAAGAGTGCTTCGGGCGTATCTTCGCCAACCGGCCTGCTCAAATCTTCGTGGTTACAACTGGCCGCGAGAAGGTTCAACTTGTGAAAGACTTCTGCATCTCCAAGGCATTCGTTGACAAGGTTACTCGCGTCACTGTTCTCGACTGTCCGAAGAGAAGCAAGCGCGAGAGGCTCGTCTACGCTCTCCGCAAGGTCAGGACTGAGTTCGTCGTGCAGTGTGACGAGACTGTCTTCTGGCCTTTCCTCTTCCTACCACATGTTCTTGCCCCCTTTGAGAACCCGTGTGTTGGCATCGTGGGAACTTGTAAGCGTGTCCGTCGTTTTCCCGAGATGCGTGGTTTTGACGGCTTTCTCAACCTCTGCGGCATCTTGCGCCTCGAGCGCACCAACTTCGATCTCGCCGCCTCTCACGCCGTCGACGGGGGCTGCAGCTGCGTCTCCGGTCGTACCTGTGCCTGGAGGACCGCTATTCTCCAGAACGAGCCCTTCATATATGATTTTACTCACGAGATGGTGGCGGGTAATGGACCTTTGAACGCTGGTGACGATAAATTCATCACTCTGTGGATGATTAGGCACGGGTGGAAGGTTCGACATCAGTCCTGCCCGGAAGCGCGCATCGAGACCATCCTTGGAATTAGCAAGGGCGGAGCCAACCAGTCTGCTGCCCAGAAGTTCATCGCTCAATTGATTCGCTGGGCCCGTACTAGTGCGCGCGACAATCCTGCCGCTCTCTTCGCCTCCTGGAACCTCATCTACAGGTACCCTTGGACCGCCACCGCAGTTTTCTTCAACAGCATCTTCAACTACGCCGCCCTCTGGGATCCTGCTATCATGTTGACCTTCTACGTCGCGCTGCAAGACGGTCAGGTCTCCTTTGCTCTCGGCGGTATCAAGAAACCCATGTACCTCCTCGTAGCATGGATTTGTCTTTCCAAGCTTGTCAAAGGAGCTGGACATTTCTGGCGCTATCCAGCTGATATCTGCTACGTACCGTTCGTGGTCCTCTTCGCCTACTTTCACTCGGGCATCAAGCTATGGGCTACGATTACCAAGAACAATATCAGCTGGGGCTCGCGCGAGGGCGTTGATGAGCACACGGCCAAGCAGTAAAAACTCGTTGTCAAATGCACTGTGTTCGACAGCGACTAGTCGAGCGACAGCATTCTTCCGCCGCTCCATGGCAGAATGGAGAACGGCTGAGGCTATGCCTCCACACAAAACCCTCTTTTGCCAAATCTTGCTTTTCCCTCCTTCATAGATACCCCATTGCTCCTGTGAGATACCAGGGTAATAATCTGACTTTCCCCTGTTTGTTTTTAGAGTGCGTTGCTTTACTACCAGATGTTAGTATCCTACACAAGGGCCCAGTATTTGAGCATTTGGATGCTAGCTTAGAACTTATTAGATAATTCCGGATTTGCAATGGACCATGCAAGAGATCTTCTGATATCCAAGGAAATTGTTACTTTGGTTCTCACTTGACTCCATTCCAGTACGTAATCTGGATGATTCTCTCGTTAGATCCTGAAAGGTACAAGTTTTAATGCATCTCTCGGTGGATGATACAGAACTCAAGAAAATCTGTCTGCTTAATCAAAGCTTATGTTTAAGTCTTTGCATGCATAGCGATCCCGAAAATATTAAAGCCTCTTTGGAAAATACACTCACGAAGGCAGTATGCCACATGTCAGAAATCAATGCAGCGGATTCACAGAACATCGGGTATTAAGGTATAAGCAACACCTACAATCAAAGGTGCATGGCTTGTATGTGTGGAGACAATGTCATAAACTATCGTGTCCTTGGCTCACCGAGTACGCTAGATCTTCCTGCTTCACACAAGATCTTTACTCACATATATCATGAAGATCTTATATGAGCCAGCTGTTACGTATTCACTTGATATGCTCGGGCCGCATGCACCTTCAAAGATCTTAAAGTTCGTCTAACGTTAGCCAATCACATGCTACGTTACTTCACGATGAACATCTAGCGTCGAATTCTCCCATTATAAAAGATCATCAAGCCCTCTTCTTCTCGCACTCTTCCAAAACATACTCCTGGACCTCCAAATATCCCTCACAAGACATACCTATCCGATCACGGCTACATGTGAGTCGCCATCCCACACAAGCAAGCTTGCCATGTCAGCATCCGCTCCACTGACCTGTAGTATAGCACAAAAGGCTCGGTATCTCGATACTGTTCCATATCAAATTCCCTTCCTTCCAGCTTCTCCGCCTGCAACTTCTAGTTAGTGAACCACAAATACAAGTACCCTCACGATGCCAGCATCCGCTTCACTGATTTTTAGCGCAGCGCACCACTCTCAGGAATTTTGCCAAAGATCTTGACCCTCTCATCATTGAACACACGGTGAACGGTCCTGGAACCCCTGGAGACTTCTTGGACTTTGATTCTGTATCCAACTCCCACACTGTCTTCAAATCCGACCCCGTCTCCAACACCGAGGTCTGGAAAATGGCAAAGCCAAACGGCTCAAAGATCTTAGGACAAGACCGGCAGATCGTGGACGTTGAGAAAGATCTTGAGCAGGACAAAGCTGCTATGCATGGCAAAGATCCCAACAAATCCAAGAGCATGACCCAAAACGCCAAGGTCCTCCCCATCAGGAACAAGGCGACGCAGAACAAGCGTCACGTTCATGACAAAGATCTCGGCAGGTTCGATTATGACGTCCAGGGCATGACGAACGAGGACTTCGCAGGTTTCATGAATGTTGGTTATCAGATTGTTGGAAGTGGCATCGACGATTCCAGTGATGACGAAAACATTCCTGGCAATGACTTTGGCTTCGTTAGCCAGCAAAATACCAACGACGACTTCTTCAACGGACATGGCGCTGCCATGAACAACGAAGCCTCAAACCACGTTCTCAACTACCAGAACCCTGTCCAGGCTGACGACCATATCCTTCCCTTCACGGCTTCGGATCTTGGTCTGGACCCCATTCCCCGTCTCTTCGGCGACGATATCCCTGGCGGTGTTCAAATCCTCGACTTCTCCGACCTCGAGGCCTCCGTTCCACTCCAACTAACCCGTCCAAGCCGTACCCAAAGACTGTGCCAGAAGTTCCACAATTGTGGACCTGATTGTCTCCAAGGACGATGCGCAACCATGACCGGCCCCCAAGGTTGGCAATGCACCGCTTGATGCGCTTCTCGGAAACGCGGGCAAGGTCTCTGATGAGCACTACGCGGTTCGAAAGGATAAGAAGGTTCGGGTTTGGAAGTCGAGGGCTCAGAAATGAGGTTGGATATGCGGCTGCGGCTTGGACATGCTTGAGTTTGTGTTTCGGTGACCTGCGATTCGGAGCGCGGACTCGGGCGTAAGGATGGGTCTAGACTCAAATTTGGCCAGTTCTTGGAATTGGTCAGGTTAAATGCCTAGCTGATGCCGACATGACTCATAGGTATTGAATTAGATACTTCAAAAACTCGTAGTAGAGGGGCAGTTACTGAAATATTGCGAATCTTAATGGATGGCGGCGTTGCGGTACCTGTACCGGTGTCTATTAAGGCTCCATCTCTTCGGTTGACCTATCCTATTGGTACCGTAACGTTAGCCCACACTTCCGCCTCATAGAAAGCCAAACCCAATAGAATAAATCAGCTCCACTTAGAAAGTTATACAGACTTCTGCGAGCATCGCTCTTGCAATGTCGCTCTGAATGTAACGTCGCCCTGATTGCATTGTCGCTCTGAGTGCATGGTCGCTTCTGATTGCAATGTCGCTCTGTTCTTGATGTCGCTAGGTGCCATTCAAAAGTCTGCGACACTGCAGTCCCCGAAGAAAAGACCACAGAGCCCGTTTAATAGTTTCAGAAGGGCTGTGGAGAAAGATAAAGATTCGCTCCTAATGAAAACCTTCACAACTGCTCGCTTTGCCCACTCTTCAAAGCCCTAGCAAAAAACCTGTGTAACACTCCAAGCAGAAAATATGATAGGTCGCTGTTAAGTTCAATTCCAGAAACTTGGGAGGGTGCTGTTTGAATAATTTTAGAAGAAGCTAAATCCTACCAAGACACTTTCAGTATAGCTAGGACGATGAATTGTGGGTTAGTGTGGGCACTGACTAAGTTAGAGCTAATCAAAACTTCAGTCAAGTACAAATTTCCTACATCCCGTCACTCTCATTTCCTTCCAAAATGTCCCTTTTCCACACAACCAACGTGTATCCCAGCCAGAGCCTCGAGCAAGCTTGAGTCTGATGCGCCGTTCGGTCTTCCTCGCGGTAACGACAGGTTTTCGCATTTTACGAGCGCACTCTCCGACCGACATGCCCGCTTTCTGGGTGCCTGCATGCACCCATCACAGCCTGAGTGGCCCCGATAATGTATCAGCCGGGCCATACATGCACAAATCATTTCGATGGGGGAAGTTGCAGTACTCGTAGGATGGTGATGGTATCAGCTTTGTGACCGGGTCTACGGGTCGCCCTCATAGCATTTGGCCTCGTGCTCTTACAGCGTACCCCATTGGAGCCATAAGTCTGCACGGTAGGATATCTGAGCCACGCACTAGGCGCAGGTGATCACCACCAGGCGCAGGCGATTGCGCACAGTGTGTCGTATGTGGAGAGCTCTCAGCGTCTGTGGTAAACTGTAGGTCAAGTGCCTGGGTATGCAAATGAACAAGGCAAGTTTCACAAATAGAGAAGATAAAAGTAGCTTCTTCCCAGGCGCTAAAGTGGCTTTTCGAAGCCCCGAGACCTCACCCCGAAGCCGATGACCTGAATTCGTAAACGAGGTAGTATGATGGGTGGGTAGAGACCACCTAGGAATGGTCTTCCCAGGCGCTGCCGTAAACCTTTGGTCCAGCCTGTAAGCCAAGCTCCTAGACCATTTGTCAGTGCAGGTGGACAAACGCAAGGTAAGATTCACAGATGCAGGAGATAAAAGGGCGTTCTTCCCCGGCTCTGGTATGTCTTTCTTCCCCCATCTTCCCCGGCGCTGGCGTAACTTTCTCTACTCTCCTCCCAGGCGTTGGTGATCTTTCGAAGCTGCGAGTCTCCTCCCAAAGACTACTAAGACGTGCGCCAGTGCAGGCGACAAACGCAAGGCATTAATCAGAACCGAAGAAGATAGCCAAGGTTTACTTCCTCAGCGTTGGCGTGGCTTTCTGGTTCTATGGTCTTGATCCTTTTCGCTTTCAGCTCTTGCGTGGGGTTCATACCACTTTTGACTCATTCAGACTTCTAGGCTGAGCATTGTGGTAGTCTGCGCCAGCCTTTGGAGAGATTCCTGGTACCATCTTATATGCGTATTTCCCAGGCTCTCGCTCATCTTATTCCGCCGCATTTGACTGTTTCATGCTATCATCGGTTCGTACAGTGAAGCTGCTGATCCTTACTGATCGTAAGATCGAAGTTACGTACGCTTTTTCTTTCTTTCTCATTATCAATGAGTTTCTGTGTGCTTCGCGTCTCCAAGGTTAGTCAGGGCGCAGAGAAAGAGGCAGGAGTAGCTGTGGAGTTGAGGTTGAAGCCCGCGGCAGGGGACGGTTTCGTGTGGTGATGGTGAAGTACATGACTTTCTATACTGTCAGTTGAGTTTCACTGGGAAGCGTCTGGAAAAGTCGGATGCTTCAGCCAAAAATGCACTAGTTTCGCTCTCCTATCATGCTCGCCTTGGTCATCATGCTCCCCTTTTACGATATACTCTCTTTTTCCGGTATACTATCCTTTTCCAACATACTCTCTTCTTCCAGTTTACTCTCTTTTTCCGGTATACTCTCTTTCTCCGGTATCAGTTGTTTCTCCAGTATAATCTCTCTCCGTGTACTCTTTTTTTTTATACTCCGTTCGGTCATCTAATTCTCTTCTATCACCCTCCTCGCTTCTACTATAAGCTCCTTTTCTATCATAATCCTTTGTCCTATCATACTCTACTCTCCTAGTGTACTCTTCTTTTCTTTCGTGCCCCCCTTTTCCACGACACTCTCCTCCTCTTTCATGCTCTTCTCTCCCTTTATGCTCGTATCAATGATGCTCTTCTTCATTATGGCTGTTTTTATTCTGTCTTTTCAATTATGACCTCCTCTTTCATGATATCCTGTTTCTTCACTATGCCCTCTTTTCCAACATTTCGCCCCTTCCGACCATATCTAATCTTCCTATTACACCTTTCCCATTATTCAAGTCATTTCCCAAACTTCGGTCCCTTCCCCTTGCGGCACATGCCGCTGCATGCTATCGTCATGGTTTCCACGATTATCCGCTGGAGCACATGGCCACCGTGGATATTAGATCCTTTCCAAGGCTTCAGTCCCTACCCATGCGGCACATGCCGCCGCATGCTGCCGTTGTGACTATGGTTTCCACCAAATATCAGCTAAGTAGCCTAGCCATCGTGGATGTCCGAGTGCTCTCCAAGCTCCAGTCCCTCCCCTTGCGGCCCATGCCGCCGTATGCTGCCATTATGGATATGATTCCCACCGATGATCCGCTGTGTAACGTGGCCATCATGGTTTTCTAAGCAAGCCATGCGCAAACTTCCTTGTTCTGTATAAGTATTGAGCAGCGTGCTCCTGCGAAAGAGGTGGGGCGGCGTGCTCCTACGAAATGACAAGAGCGGTGTACATATGCGGAGGGGGATGATTAGTTGCTCCTACCAATGGGACAAGCGGCTGCTCTTACGGAAAGAGATGAGCGGGGTGCTCCAATAGTAGGGGCTGAGCGGCGTGATCCCGCGGAAGGGGACGTGCGGCGTGCTCCCATTGAAGGGGGTTTGTAGAAACCGCTGGAAGGTCAGGCAATCACAGCAAGTCCAAGAGCGGCGTTGTCATTCCATCGAGTTATCTCTACTCAGTCTTCGATATTCGGAGCTGTCGCTTCTCGGTCGATTTGTGCTGGGATTTTTCTCTTCGGCGCGATCCTGCGGGATAACGTCAGCGAAGCACACACATAAGCAAGGCATTGAAGGATGTCCAAGAGCGGTGCTCTAATCAAGCTGATCCATCGTTCGATGTAGATACTTCATGGCAACTTCATGCCCGGATGCTGATCGACGACGTGGTCCTGCATGACGGCATTAGCGAAAGACACTCCAGATTGAACAATGAACAATGACGAGGCAAAACACCTTGCTGTCATCATATCGAGCTATCCTTTCTCAGGCCTGATCTAATATGCGGCTTCTGGCTTCTCGGTTGTCTGTTGCTAGGTCACTGTGAACGCTGCGCGCGAGCTCCAAGATACGCCCGCTCAGATAGACCTAATGTTCCAGCACGGTTTGATCGCAGACACCAGAGAGGCTTGCGCATCAACCGCTTCTCCTTTGTCAATAGACCATCAGACATATCTCCAGCCGGCTTGTGCTCTTCAGGAGCATTCAAGTATAGCAGCAACTGCTCCGGTATTACCGCTGCCACCACAATCGGCCATCCGGACGGATCCCTCTGTTTAGTATCATATAATTCCAGCACCGACCGTACCGGCTTTCCTGCTACCTCCACTATCAGATCCGCAGACATCTTCCTCGGATCACATCTATCCGACACTCCGGTACCGATCGCACCGGCTCTGCCGTCACACCATCAGTCAGCCCCCCGGCCGGCTCACTGACACACTACTCGGTGGTTCGATCGTACCGAGCTTTCCGATACCTCCATCTCCAGCCTTACACATGGTCCCCGCCAATCAGAACTAGTTATCCGACTCTGGTGACAACCGCACCAGCTTTTCTTCTACCTCGAACGTCAGCCCCGCAGACGGTCCCTTCCAACCAGCTCAATCCCCCTCCAGCCTGTACGATCAGCTCACAATCAGCTCCTCAAACGTTTAATGCTGCCCAACCAAGGCCTAGGCGCAGGTACAGTGAGATGTAAGGTCTTCCCAATCACCAAATCGCGCCTCCCGCTTGTGAGATCACAGCGGAGGATATCTTTACATTCTTGCCTGGAAATACCGGAGTAAGTTGTGTAGTCTATCATATTTATGCAGTCGCTGGCTTTTGTAGTGGATCGATCCGGTACGGCTTCTCTCTAATCATGGATTGGATGCTCGCTCAATGGCAGACAATGTCGGAGAAGTATGGGGACAGATCGACCACGGGACTGTCCTCAATCATCACATCAACGATAAGACTATGGAGTATTATTCTTTCAGATCTGATCAGAACGGTAAGCTCTCGCTAGCCGGTATGCATACCGTATCGTGGCTTCAGCGTAAGGCGGGTGGTAGTGCGAGGAACGCGTCAGCAGGTATGGAAGACACATGGCTCATTCTCTCTGATCGACGTACCCGCTGGCGATTCCAGGGGCATCTTCACGCCGTCTGTCCTGTACGATCTTGCACATCCGGCAGAGCAGCTTATACTCAGAGATTTTCCGGCTTTAATTGCCTGACACGGATTCTCTATACCTAGCCATGCTACCGCGAAGGATCAGGCCGAGGAGGCCCGTATCAGCTTCAGGCAGGGTATTCCCATTGTATTGAGTCTTCATGGAAAGGGAAGTTGTTAGTTACATACGAACAAATCCACTGTAGACCGAAATGAACAATGGATCAGTGCAATGAATCATTAGAATGACGGCTGGAACGATGCAACAAATTCCATGTCTACAATACTACTATATAGTCGTAAAATCTCACGGCGTCAAAACGGGGCAGAGTGAACGGTGTTCTATCATCGTGGACCATAATCAGTGGAGATCTGAAAGTCTAATCCCACGTGAAGGCAGCCGTTGCAAACATGCGTACGGCGGAGCGGTCAGAGCACGAGTGGGTAAGGCCTGGAGAACAGCGTTACAGGAAGCTAGCTCCTTTCGGAAATACTTCCACCGGGTACTGCCAACTAGTGGTCACAAGTTCGGTACAGACCGCGGCCTCGCATTACGATAAGAGCGGCGCTGCCGGAATAGAGAGAGGCTAACTCCTTCCAGTATCATATAAAATCAACAGCTGATCCTCTACAGCCGCGAGATTCCGCTGCTCTTGCCCTCTTTGAGCGTTGTATCAGTGAAGCGGGCCATCGCAACGTCATCAAGGTTAGCGGGTAGCGGACGAGCGGTACCAATTACTCATCAGCGTGCTTTGAATACGTCGCAGGGACCAGAAAACTGGACCACTAAGCTGATAGCTACTTTTCAAGAGACCAACCGTAGTTATAGTGACACGTGATCTCGCACGGTCTCAGCTTTGCCTAACGATGATCCCTGAATTAAATTGAGCTGATGCCCATTGTGCTTGGCCGAAAGCGGGTCCCCGCGCCCGCGCGGATTTAATGAGATCTCTGTTACAGCAACAGGATACCTTAATTCTCTCTCGCATCAGCTCCGAGTTTCTCAACTACCCCACGTTCTGAGCCAATGCTCATGGCTCGTGCTCGAGCATCTAGAACGAAAATTTGACATCAATACGTACACCAGCGGTGGGTGTATTCAAGTTTCAGGTTCATCGGTCAGAAAGATGCGTTGCAGGCCAGCTAATCAGAGTAAAGTGCCATAAACGCTTAAGCGGTGATGCATGGATAGATTTGCGTTTGTACTTTTCGGCATGGACAGGGGGCGGATGAGCAGAAAGCGGTCGGAGATCGACTGAAGGGAAAGAGGGAAAGAGTGATGATGGGGTGCGAAACGAAAGACATGATACTGAGGCAGTCTGTAATATCTCATCCTGCTTTTCAGTACTTTTCACTTATGGCTCATCTTTGGATCGTCAAGGTTGTGATCATCAGGTTTTGGGTTGGCTTTTCCAAGTCACGGTATGAAAGAACGAGTACCTTTCCAAGAACATTTGGAATCCTCTTCTTTCCTCCAATTGCACTACTGTGCGTGTATTCGGGGATCACATGGCTTTGCGCCTCGCTTAGATAGTAAACGGCAAATGTTGGTGCCTGTTGCTCCGTCGTCAGTCAACAAGTGTCTCCGTCTATAAGTAGTCGCGTCGCCCCCTTCAATTCAGCGATCGCACCTTTTCACCTAATTCTCTCCCATCCACTTCGGACTTGAGTTGGCGCAACTGCACGTTGAATCCAACTGATATCAAGCTTCGCTTGTGACTGAACAACATCCTCTGATCATGGCGAAACGAAAGAAGCTGATAAGCACGGACGGCCACGTTGCTGCAGCTGATGCAGGTGGTGGCGAGCCACCGGCAAAGCGAATCAGACCACTATCATCAGCTGATGAAGGAAGTAAGTCCATTGTCTGCAGCGGGCCTAGTGATGACTGCAACCTACCGCCACCGCTCCCGCTCGCGGACTCCATTTGTGGCGTATGTGCGTGTCAACACAGAAAGCACCATGTACAGCCTATCATTTGACACACAACCTCCTCAATCAGAGCTCTACCAAGAGCAGCGGGTTTTGTTGATCCTTGATCCAACCGGATCTCCCCACAGAGCGCGAGACAGAAGACGTGGACCATTTATACAATGCTGACAGCTGGGATAGAAACAAGAGAGATGCAAACACCCGCTGTCCAGCTAGCCATGTCTCAACGCGACGATTTAGCCGCGAATCAGGCAGCTGCCCAAGAGTCTGGAAACGTTACCGATACGCCAACGCTCGAAGCAGCTACCGAACCGAATCGTGAGGCCCCCGAACGTGGATCCTTGAGCGCCCGCACAGGACATCAGTATGGTCTCAACAAGCAATGTCTTATCGAATCGAGTAACTCTGCGGACCATCACGAGCATGTCGAAGAACAGGACGTAGAGGATCAAGATATGAGTAATGGGAAGACACAAGAGCGAGGCGTTCGCGCGTACAACATGCTCGGCGAGCGTTGCGGGTATCAATACGGCATTATACCGGATGGAGGGTTCGAGGGTTTCACCGTACCCGAAATCCTCACCGTAAGTCAAGAAGGGTGCATAATGATTGAAGATAGATTTGTAACACTGACATATCCGGATCCAGTGGCGCCACTCAGACTTAACGGTGTACAACTGCTCGTGGCGGATAAGCGTCTGCAACAACTGGCCGCAGGGCGAGCTCACCGCTTACATGGTACGTTAACTGATGATCCTATGGTGGTTTTCGCTTCCGGTTGAACGTGCAGCTAAGAAGATAAATCAGGCATTTTCTCGCGACCTAAGCCTTTCCGAGATAACCAAGGCCACTCAGCTAATTGGTCACGGTATCCGGAAGGCTGGAAGAGTGATAAGCGGGGACCCGAAATGGACATGGAAGACTGGCAATACCCATGCCTCGGAAAAAGAGGACATCTCATGTCGAGACTGGGGCAACTGCACTCACTCACCTCAGCATCCAAGGACAGAAAAGAAGGGGAAGGGATGTAAGCTTAATCAGGAACGGAAGCACACCCACGACTACTCTCTCCTCGAACAAGCACTTAAGGTGCCTCTCGAGAAATACCCCTCTGGCACCGGTGCCCGGACTTGGACAAACATAATGCGATGGGTGGTCCAGAATCAGGATTTTGAGGGTGTGGCTGAGCTGAAGAACTCTGATATCGCTGGCCTGCTTACAATCATGCCGGAACTCAATGCCACGTCGCCTCCAAAGCACACCAACCTGGACAAGGTGTGTCTTGAGGAATGGAAGGCGCATCCGTCCCATGAGGCGATGAGGAAAAAGGCAAAGATTGCTCACAAATGGGAAATGAAGAAAGTTCGCAGTGACTTCAAGGGCTGGACCATCGACGAGGATGCTGTGCTTCGGCTCGAGGCACTCATAGAGGCCGACAACGATGAAGATGATGCTGAGTATGATGAAGCAGCATTTGATGAAGAGCAAAACGGGATCTAACATGTCGATGGTATGTGGCAAGTGTCATGGCGAGACTGTTGGGGATAGATATGGCAAGTGTCATGGCCAAAGCTATAGCTCGAGACATGGAGCAAAGAGTTTCAGGTTGATGGGTATATGACGAGAGTTGTCATGGTGCGGGCGAGGGATTCATTCTGCCTGCTTATGTTTCGGCTTCTGTCGATTTGGCTCTAAGTTGATTCTCTTCTGAGCGCCATTTCAATCCGAGTCATTTTCCCACCTTTTACACAAGTGAACTTTCTCATGGGCTACTGTCTTGGACGGGCTCTGAATTGCGGACTACATGAATCACAATCGACAATTTACCTCGTAGCACAAATACTTGAAGTCCGCACAGGATGTTGAGAACACAGGGAGTCTGCATATCAAGTAGTGCTCACTGCTCAGATATAGGCGGCTTCCTGGAAAAGTGGTTATATTCTTTAACTGCCAAAATACATGTTTAAAGTGGCCTTGACGATAATTCAAAGTCTGAAAGCGCCCTCTACCCCTTCAACTTCAATACGGATCTGCATTGGCACGTGAATCCAGCTTTTGGGTTTCAGCCACTATGAAAGGGCTGCCATTAAATACAATCATGGATACGTAATACGTGAAAACTTGATGATGTAGGTCGAGAAACTACAGGGATATTATCGCTGCACAGGAGGCAGACTGCCGGGGGAGGTACATGAACGTACAGGTGCTGAGTAATTAGCTGATTAAGAAAGCTTTAACGTTACGCTAGCACCTTGTGACTCGACCGCAACTATACTAAGCGTTGGAGCGATCATATCTGCCCGGAGAGCAAAATGCTGGCAAAGTCGTAGTGTTACGAAACAGTAAATCTTTAAAGTCCTTTTGACTCATTCAGTATTCAGCCCACGACTAATTGAGCGTACCACAGGGGTTCAGAGCAACTAGGATCAAGTCTAAGAGGCGCAAAAAAATTCAGCCTTGGGCAACAGCCTCAGAGGTAATACATTCAGCCCTTTGAGTCGATCAATCAATCAGGGTTAGGGGAACGGTCCAAAGCCCTGCAAGCTCCTGCAGAAGAATAACCACGATCAAGATCATACTCCTCTTGCGCAGGCTAAGAAGATCGCATTCGACAAATACCCCACGGGACCGGGCGCCCGCACCTGGATGAACTTGATGCGCTGGGCTCGCGAGGCTGAAGACGAGGTCAATCTCGTTGGCGACACTGAAGCTGTTGCCAACATTGCCGAACTTAGGATCTCCAACATCCCAAATATCTTGAAGGAGTTCCCAGGAATTGTAGCAGCAGCGCAAGAACCAGGCGTGAACAACGACAAGATTTGCCTCCAAGAGTGGCAGAAGCATCCACAGCGCACGGAGATGCAGCTCCGAGCATCCACGGCGACCAAGATGGGCGAGAAGAAGGATAAAAGCGTATTTAAATACTGGGACGTCGACGGCGAGGCGTTGGTTCGTCTCATCAAGAAGGCGAAGGATGCAGGAAAAAAGGGAACTGCCGATGGTGGATGAGGGGGCTGTGTGCATCTATTGACTTTCGATCGTGGAAAACGAGGCACAAAGGTAAAATCAACCTGTGTTAAGAGCCGACTCGTTCCGCTAACAATAATCAGATATTCAAGGGCCGAGGTCAGCGGATTGCAATGTCGCAGTCTGGAGAGAGGCTATTGTTCGGGAATCTTTTGTATCGAGGCAGACTTTGTACTCCACCTTACTGTGTAAGCAGTCAAGATTCATGTTGTCGACGGTGAATTCCAAAGAGGTGGGCTTGCGGCTCTTGCTATTGCGGTCACAGAGTTAACAGAAACTGGGTATAGCGATGCTAGGACAAGGATACACTGTGCAACAGGCATGTCTTGCTTCCTCGTGGCACCATACAAAAAAGGAATTTGCTGTCGATCTGCGGATCATGTGGTCCTCACATGTACTTAGTTAACTGTAATTACTTCTCCTCTCCTGTAACTGCCAGCACACATGCGTGAACCGGGACGTCTCAAGTCCCCCTCACCCTATGATGCTCCTCCAACTTCCCATTCAACCCCCTCCTTTGTACACATTCCCCAAAAGCAAAACTACTCGCACACTCCTCCAACTCCTCAAACCCCATCCCTTCAAACAACCCCGCAAACTCGTCCTGCAAGCACCTCGCCAACCAGATCTGATTGACCAGTCTAATCATCTGCCTCTCCGTCGCCCAAGGGGTCGGATACTGCTCCTTACTCGTCGGCGCAACACGATCAATCCACTCGACCAGCGGCCCAATCACAGCCTGGACCTCCGCCTGCGGTCTGCGCCCCCAAGCATCCAACTGCAATGTTCTCTTCCGCTCCAGGAACGGGGCGATGGTGCGGTTCCACTTGCTGTCCGGGCTGGTGTGGATCATACCCTGCAGACCAATGTCCTTGTACAGCCAGATAGTCCAGTGAATCTTGTATTTGTCGTAGATGGCCAGTTGCTGTGCGAGGAGGTCGTAGCGGGCTTTGTTGATGGCGACGTGGTCGGGATCGAGGTCTGGTTGCGCGTAGACGGGGCCGAACTCGCCGTTCCAGATGGGCGTTTTGTGCGTGTGCATGAAGGCGGCTTTGCGGAGGAATTGGCGCTCTAATTGGGCGTTTTGGTCGGGCGTGCCGGTGTAGGGGGCGCCGGTTGGAAAGCCCATTGTCTGGGCTTGGTCAGTAAGGCGAGTCCAAGGAGCCCAAGGGGATGGGGGAAGGTACGCTGTAGTCGTGTAGCGCGTAGACGCAGTTGGGCAGGGCTTTGTCGAAGAACTTCCACTCCATGGCGAAGGTGTTGCCGTCGAGCCAGAGGATGTGCGAGGGATCGACTTTCCTGATGGCGGCTTCGATGCGGTCGTAGAATGCGGGAAGTCGCCAGTGTTCTGGATCGCAGGGTTCGTTGATCGGGTTGTAGCCAGCGACCCAGACATTGTCTTTGTAGCGCGCTGCGATGTGCTCCCAGAGCCACACAGTGCGGTCTTGGTGATCTTTGTGGTCCCAGAAAGCAGCATGGTTTGTCACGTTGTCAGAATGCCAGTCCGGGTTCTGTCCGCCGGGAACTGCGTGCATGTCCAGGATCGTGTAAATTTTGTGTTTTGCGCAAAGTTCTACGACTCGATCGAGATGCTTGAAACCAGACTCTGTCAGTACACGCGGGTTCATGTCATCCTCGAAATGGTGGTAATTGAAAGGGAGCCGCAAGCAATTCAGTCCTTTACTGGCAAAGAAATCGGCGTCGGGCTCGGTAAAGAAGTACTCCAGCCATTTGTCAAAGAAGAAATCGTATCTTTCTTTCCCGAGCGCCTTCAGCATTGCGGCACGATGTTGAGACTCTTGCCCCGGGTAGCCGGTGATGAAGTTCTCCATACTAATCAGATATAAGCAACGGAATTTGAACCATGCAAGTGGAGGTTGAGCAATACTTCATCCAGCCTCCCAGAGCAGCACCGCGGAGTACCACAGGCTTGCCATGGCCGTCGACGATATTTTCGCCCTGGACCTTCAAGATTGCGTCGACCATGGTGTTGGTTGAGTGGTGTGGACTTCTAGCTCTGGCTTCGGCAGGGCTGAGACAGATATTTATTTGTAAACATACTGTACGCTGGCTTGAGGCTCGCAATTCTCCGGGCTGCAGCAAATACGGTCTGGTTCGGGCTATGATTGGCTATCGACATGGCTATTCAGGCTAAAGTCGATGTATCTTTGGACCGGGGCGCGAATGGTAATATGGGCCTATGTTGGTTCTTTAAACATTTGTAGAAAGATAACGAAGTGAGTACTTCAAGATTCGTCGCTTTGATATTGAAAAGACAGTCGTCGAGATCGTCGTCTTCTGCCGCATCACCGAGCGGAACTCCTGGTCCCACATTGACAAGACTTATTCCATCAGCATGATCAGGAAAGTCGTTTTCCCAGCCGTGGGCCGATGAGACTTGTCACGTTGCCAATATCGCGATGATGTCCTCTCTCGTGTTGAGATGAAGTTGAGGCGGGCGGTGGAGCGATAAGACAAAATGCAGAACACAGCCGCGGGCGATAAGATGTGGCGGTGCAGGTCACGTGGACTCCGTTACCGTGCTGACTGGCGTTTGTTTTGATTCATCAAGTCGCAGTCCGCAGACAGACAGCCCACTTGGCCTCAGCTTCCTCTCCACGCCAGAGACCCTCCATCGCGACCCACTCTCTCACTGCTCCCACACCAAATTTGCCCATCCAAATCCACCCAAAGACCTGATCGCATCAGCTACGCGACCACAAATCCACAATCATCCCATCTACCATGACGGCCTGGTTGAACAAGCACAAGAAGGTCGACCTTCTCCAACTCGCCGACGTAGCCCGCCTGCAGCTGTACGTCCCCATCCCAACCCGCTCTTCCCGAGACCACCCCCTCGATCCCGCCAACTAACGCACGCGTTCAGGGAAGACGGTCTCCTCAAAGACGAAGTCGTCTCCGCGCTCGACGACCATCTCCGCGCCAACGCGTCCGCGCTCTCCAGCAACGCCGCGTTCACGGGGTACTACGAGCGCAGCGGATCTCCAGCCGGAAGGACGCCAGGCAGGAGAACGACGCGTGCAGCGACCGCCGCGCCCGACGTGCTGGACAATGAGCCGCGATCGACGCGCCGCAGACGCGTGCCTTATGTGAAGCAGGAGTCGCCAGAGTCGCCGTGAGTAGTCGCGTTTGGGACGCGTTGCATGTGTGTTTGAACGCGATGCTGATGCGACTGGGTGTGCAGGGTGAACTTCGATGCTACGCCGCAGAGACGGTCAGATGCGGTTGCTGGCGCGGACGTGCAGACGCCTGCTACCACCCAGCACATCGCGTCCAACACGCACCTACCCGAGTCGCCGTTGCCGGCGTCGCCGGCAGCCGTCGCGGACGTGATTGAGCGACAGGAGAAGATTGTCGGGACGAAGCTGTGGGACGCGTGGTTAGCGACAGGTGTGCTGCAGTGGCTGCTGTGTGTGCGCGAGTTGGCATCCTCGGTTGTCGGCGTCGAGTCGTTCGCGCTGGCGATTGAAGTGCTCTTCTTGCAGTACGCGATCGTCCCATGGTCATATGCGTTCGACACGCCTGCCATCTCAGCCATCGGGCTCAACGCGCAGCCGGTTTACGTTCCGAATGCTTTTGTCTTGCTGGAGCCTCACTTCTGGAGCGTGGTGCTGCTTTGGTTGAGCACCAGTGTCCTTGCGCCACTGGCAGTCGCGCACCTGTTCAACTTCACCACTCGAAGCAACTCGACTCGCTCCACGGAAGAGACAGCGGTGGAGAAGCCGGCATCCAGAGCGGATCCATTGACGTACAACGTCGTGAAGGCGTTGGTCACGTACATTGTGTACACGAAGGGCGCGCGCTTCGGGCTGATCAGTGACAATGCCGTCACCTGGGTAGAGGCGGCGCTCCCGGGCGGTCAGAACTGCCAGCTGATAGGCGCTGGGATAGGCGCGCTCACCACCATCTATGAGGCGGTGCTGAGCAGGTAGTACCTGATCGTTCAGGCCACGCGTGAGGGCTTCTTCCATCCTTGTATTCGTGGAGATAGTGGTGTTGACGTTGGTGATGACATTTTGAGACTGCTGTTGGCGCATGTTGGTTATCTGCTTGGATTCTCGTCTTCTTTGGGCTTTCGGTGTCTTGGGGCTGGCTCGATGGAGATCTGGGTGGCATGGGCAGCATGGTGGCGTTTGGCGTTGTGCCATATACCATCGTCCAGGGAGGATGGTTTGGAAGACTTGCCGTTCTTTATTACTATCACCGTAGCATTGGCAGCAAGCTGGAATATTCTCAGGCTTGACTTGTCTATCTATTCACCTTTACTGTCTGCATTTGCTGCACGCGCCATGTTGCTGCGGCCCCGGAGAATCATCGCGACTGCATGGATGCCGATGACGTAGCTGTATTTCGGCTCTGTTTTTGCCTTCAGCTATCACGACTAACAACACCACGATGCCATAGTACCTAAGTATCTCAAACTTCCATCGCACGAAACAAAGTGCAGCAACGGGCCTTTCATTCTTTTGTCCTTGTCTCTACTCTCCCACACACCAACAATGCCACCCAAGCTCACCCTCACACCCCTCTCCTCCCTCCGCCTCAGCACCCACCAAATCCCCGCCCACGCCCTCATCCCAAACACCAGCATCCAACAAAAGCCCCTTCTGATCTACCACTCCTGCTTCTTCCCCTCCTCCGTTTCCGCCTCAGGAATCGAATCCCACCTCCGCACCATCGGCGTCGTAACCCCTCAATGGCGCTACACCATGTACGCCCAAACCCACTACCACAGCACAACCCACGAGGTCCTGTGCATCTCGTCTGGACGCGCGCGACTCTGCTTCGGTGGCGAGACGAATGAGGGGAGGGTGGAGACGGTCGTGGAGAGGGGAGATGTGGTGGTTGTGCCGGCGGGGGTGGGGCACAGGTTGTTGGACGATCTGGAGGGGGGATTTGAGATGGTGGGGAGCTATCCGAGGGGGAGGAGTTGGGATATGTGCTACGGGGTTGAGGAGGAGGAGGGGAAGAGGAGGGGGATTGAGAAATTGGGATGGTTTGAGAAAGACCCGGTGTACGGGGAAGAAGGGCCTGTTCTTGATGTTTAGGAGGGTGGAGGTGATGTGGTGGTGGACTCGGGAGGGTGCGGATTGTCAGTGGTGTTGGCGACGGCGGTGCTGTCGGTGCAAAGTGCGTGATGGTGGCGAGGCGGGCCCAACGCCGGTCTGCGGGAGTCGGGGGGAGTGGAAGTCACTGGCAGGTCACAACTTCAGTAGATATTTTGCCTGGACAACGAGCGGATGGAAGATACAGCAGAGTGTATACGGGCTTTTAAGTGGTGTTGCAGTCGCGCAGGTGCTGTTGTGGGTACCATCAACGTAGGGCTGAGCGGCAATAGCCGAGCTTTGGGGCAAGGCAACCCAGGACCCAATCCTCAACTGCCTGCCGCCTTGACCGTCACTCACTCACTCACTTACTGTACCCTTCTGGGACCTGACCAACTTCTCGAAAACACGCCTCTTTCACCTCTCGCTACCCTACAAAACTCTCTCTCTCTCTCTCAAGCAACAAATGACCCCTCCGTGTTGAGCACATAGATCACCTCGCGCCTGCCGCTCGTCCTCGCTCCTACTAACTCACCACACCCTCGACAACAAACGCACACAACCCCTTCGCCCCCCGCAAACCTCGCATACGCAACAGTAACCCTGGCTCCTTCAAAGCGAAAACTATCCCACAGTCCGATGACCAGCGTAACGACCAAGCATCCACGAACGACAATGCCCAGCCCTATGCCACCCATGCCTTCGAGAGGCGATGCGGCGGGCACGTGGGCCTATCTCCAAGCCGGCGTCGACAAGATCATGATGGAACTGCGCGAGGGAATAGACATGAAGACGTACATGGGGCTGTACACGGCCATCCACAACTTCTGCACCGCGCAGAAGGCTGTCGGCTCCGGCGGCTTCAGCGTGGCTGGCAACAGCAACCGTGGCGGAGGTAACCCCCCTCTTTTCATTGACCCAACCCCTCTTTGGCAATGTTACTAGCAGAACAGACTTACGCCGCAATCTTCCAGCCCATCTCCTCGGAGAGGAACTGTATAACCACCTGATCGCCTATCTCAAAAACCATCTCGATGGCGTGCGCCAGCAGTCCCTGGAGCATTCGGACGAAGCGCTTCTCACGTTCTACATCAAGGAATGGAAGCGCTACACCACCGCCGGCCAGTACAACCAGCACTTGTTCAGGTACTTGAACAGGCACTGGGTCAAGCGGGAGATGGACGAGGGGAAGAAGAACATCTACGATATCTACACCCTGCACCTGGTCAGATGGAAGGAGGACATGTTCAAGCACACCCAAGAGAACGTGATGAACTCGGTGCTCCGCCTGACGGAGAAAGCTCGAAATGGGGAGACCATCGACGGGGATCAGATCAAGATGGTCGTCATGTCCTTCGTTTCCCTCGGCCTGGACGAATCGGACACCACCAAGGAGAATCTCGACGTGTACAGGGAATACTTTGAGAAGCCTTTCCTCAAGGCAACCGAGGAGTTCCACCGCGAGGAGTCTCGCCGCTTCCTTGCTGAAAACAGCGTCGTTGAATACATGAAGAAGGCCGAGGCGCGTCTGGAAGAGGAGAGGAGCAAGGTCCCGTTGTACTACCATGACGAGATGATGGTACCTCTCATGCGCACTTGCGAGAAGGTTCTGATCTCGGAACATTCGAGCGCTTTGAGAGAGGAGTTCCAGATTCTGCTCGACCAGGACCGGATAGAAGACTTGGCTCGCATGTACAAGCTTCTCGCTCGCATTCAAGGTGGTCTGGACCCGTTGCGGACGCGTTTCGAGAACCACGTCCGCAAGGCTGGTCTCGCCGCTGTCGAAAAGATTGCCGCTGATAACGAGAGCTTGGAGCCAAAGGTGTACGTGGAAGCCCTGCTCGAGGTTCACACCCAGTACCAGGATCTCGTGAACAAGGCCTTCAACGGCGAGTCTGAGTTTGTGCGTTCGCTTGACAATGCTTGCCGCGAGTTTGTCAACCGCAACAAGGTCTGCAAGTCCGGCTCGACCCGATCTCCCGAATTGCTCGCCAAGTACACGGACACGCTGCTGAAGAAGTCTGGCGCCAAGATGACCGAGGAGGATGACATGGACAAGCAGCTGTCTCAGATCATGACCATCTTCAAGTACATCGAGGACAAGGACGTCTTCCAGAAGTTCTACTCGCGCATGCTCGCCAAGCGTCTGGTGTACACGACTTCTGCTTCCGACGATGCCGAGACCTTGATGATTGCCAAGCTCAAGGACGCGTGCGGTTTCGAGTACACGAACAAACTGCAGCGCATGCTTCAAGACATTCAAATCTCCAAGGACCTCAACACCTCGTTCAAGGACTACATCGACAATACCCTCGAGGGCGATGACAGGAAGAACGTCGTCGATGCCACTTACCATATCCTCGCCACCGGCATCTGGCCCCTCAACCCACCGACAACGCCCTTTGCTCCACCGCAAGAAATCGTCAAGACCTACGAACGCTTCAGCAACTTTTACCAAAGCAAGCACTCTGGCCGCAAGCTGACCTGGCTCTGGCAACTATGTAAAGGCGAGATGCGCACCACCTATTCTCGCGTCGTCGGTAGCAAGGCCTTCCTAACCCTTCAGGTCTCCACCTATCAAATGGCGTTGCTGCTGCTCTTCAACGAAAACGAAACCATCACATACGAAGAAATGGAGCAATCCTCCCGCCTCGCCAAAGAAACCCTCGACCCCTCCATCGCCGTATTCGTCAAGGCCAAGGTCGTCGTCGCCATCCCCGAAGGCGCCAAGCCCGAACCCGGCACCTCGTACACACTCAACACGAACCTGAAGTCGAAAAAGATGAAGATGAACCTTAACATTGGCATCAAGTCTGAGCAAAAGGCCGAAGCAGAGGACACGCACAAGACGATCGAGGAGGACAGGAAGTTGCTGATCCAGTCGGCCATCGTGCGCATCATGAAGAGCAGGAAGAAGATGAAGCATCAGATGCTGCTGAGCGAGACGATCAGTCAGATCAAGAATCGGTTCACGCCCAAGGTGGCGGATTTGAAGAAGTGCATTGACATTCTGCTGGAGAAGGAGTACTTGGAGAGGTTGGAAGGGGATGAGCTGGGTTATTTGGCTTGAGCGCATATGGCTTGAGTGGATCCCCCTTTCCTAGTTCCTTTCGACAGATGTCTCTGGCGTGGGTTGCTCCTTTTCTGTTTGCTTGCTTTGGGTTGCTTCTTTGATGGGTTAGCGATGGTCCTCGGGTAAGTAGACACAACGACGATGAGATGCCCGACCATGAATGGAGGGTGCATAGGCTTGACTTGGGTTGCTTGGCAGGGCTGGGAGGCGGCACTTTCGTGGTAGCATTAGGGTAGGGTATGGATGGGGTTATTACTCTTGTTCAGCCAGGGCACGAATGAATGATGTGGGTGCGTGCAGGCGATGGTGGTGGTTGTACCCTACTCAGGTCACCTGACCTCCGGGTAACGTCCTGAGTGAGCTTGTCCCGTCGGCAGGCTTACCTCATCGGGCGTAACGTCAGCCAAGGCGGTCAGCAGTCTTGGTTGTCGAGTCATTCACGCCGTCACCACCAAGAGCCTCCTCTCACTCCCCGCTAAATAACACAAGAACCCCCGACTATTAAACCCCCGACTATTATTATGCAGTCCACCACGCCCCATTGACAACCTCCAACACCCCACTCATCGGCCTTGGCTGCCCTCTCTCCATCATGGACCAACACCCTCCTTTCCCGCCCATCGTATGCATCGTCGACTTCCACCATGCGAGGTTCGTCCCTCTCTTGCCGCTGCAACCCCCGAGTCCCCAGTTCGCACTGCTGACCGGGCATTGGATACAGAGGTCCCGAGGTCGAGAGGTGGATTGGAGTGGAAGAAGGGACAGATCCGGCAGCGGAGAATGAGTGGCCCTTACTCCCCTTCATGGCGCTCTCAGACGGCGCGCATGCGTGAGTGCTCTCGTCCAAAGTCTCCAACCGACCGCCCGCTGACCCAGGACTCGACTATTAGTTCGGTTGAGGACTTCTCATATTTCACCCTCCGCCACGAATGCACCTCCGACCGCCCCGCAACATCCCTCTTCGGCATCTCCTGCACCCGCCAACTCGACGCCAACGAGCTCGTAAACCGTCCCCCCGAAGTAACGCGCTCCACCGTCCAAAAAGCCGTCGTCGTCATATCGGACAGCCCCCAGCACTTTGGCCATCTGCGCGAAAAACTCTCCGTCGTCACAACCGCTTGGTTCGCGCAAAAGGACTTTACGGACCTGGATATCTTGCAGCGCTTCCAGGAGAGCTTGGCCAAGACGTTCAAGGACCGCGAGCACGAGCGGGACCAGTATTTTGGGCTTGGGCTCAGGGAGCTGGTGCACGAGTACAAGTATCAGACGTTGGTGCTGTTCAAGTCTTGCTTGTTGCAGCCGAAGATGCTGTTTTTCGGGTCCCAGTGCGAGAGGTTGTGTCTGCTGCAATTTTCGCTCATCAGTTTGATCCCGGGGTTGATCAGGAAGTTGCAGGATTGCGCGGATCCGGCGTTTAATTCGTATGAGGAGGGCTTGGTGAGGCCGACGAGTTTGAAGACGAGTGAGAGGGCTTCGTGTAGGTCTGCGCTGGTGCTTGGGGTGAGTGTTTGCTGATGGTTGTTTGCAGTGCTTGCGTATATGGGTCTGCCCTTGCAGATTTTTGGAAAGGTATGCTTCTTCCCGCGCGTGCTTGGTGATTATGTAGCACTTGGAGCTGACGCGCGCTCAGGGCAGTCTTTTTGGACCGTATACGCCGCTGCAGCAGCTTGATATGCTTGCGGACCGCGACACCAAATCCTATATTGTGGGATCTACAAATTCCTTACTTCTGCAGCAGAAAGACAGGTATAGCGACATACTGATCAACGTAAGTGGGCCTCCATTACCAGACCTTGAACACTAAGATGATATTGACCATTACACACAGCTTGACGAAGACACCATCACCATATCCTCCGAACCCCTCCGCCGCGCCCTCGTCCTCTCCACTCCTGACCGCCGCTGGATAGACTTCCTCACCCAAGCCGTACACGACACCTGGGACGAAGCGAACCCCTCCCGCCCCAACACCCTCGGCTACGCCGGCAGCGAAGAATTCATCCGCCTCCAATTCGAAGAATACCTCCTCGCGCTTCTGTCTGCCACCAAATACCGCCTCTACTGCGACGCCCACAAAGACTCCCCAATCAAAGGCCCCGTCATCAGCGAAATCGACGGCGACCCCGCCGCCGACTTTGGCCACGACTTCCTCGCCGCGTGGATGAAGACGGAGAATTTCCGTATCTTCAACAACATCACGGACGAGCATATCTTCGACATCGTTGTTCCGGAACACCCATGCACCGGCGGCCTGACTATCGAAGATGTGCAGCGCAGGCTAAACGCCCAGGTCGAGGCCCTCCATCTTGACGAGCGGTTCGCGCAGGGAAAGGAAACGTTCAAGGAACTGAGAGAGTCTGGCACGAAGAAAGTTTCTACTGCTTTCAACAAGGTCTGGACGGACATCGAGGCCATGCGGGAAGCTCAGCGGAGGAAGCACGAGGAGGACAAACGAGCAAAGGCTGCTGCCGAGGCAGCAGAAGCTTCCGACACAGCGTCGTGCAAGTCGCCAACTGTATCAGAGGCGCCGTCGATGGGGGCGGGGGCGCGGGCGGGCGCTTATTTTTCCAGTTGGGGCGCTTGGGCAAGTGAGAAGAGGAGGAATTGGGGGAAGGGAGGGACTGGTGGGGTGAGCACGCCGGTACCGCAGAGTCCGGTGGAGAGTAAGGCTAGTATGGATACCAAGTTTAGCTTGGATTCGAGGGATGAGGCCGAGGGTGAGAAGTTAGAGCGTGAGTATGGGGGTTATGGGAGGGTGGCGGAGAGCGAGGGTCATCAGTATGAGCATGAGCATGAGCATGAGTATGAGGACCATGAAGAGAAGGATTCGGAGGAGCCGAAGCAGTTTGCAGGCGAAGAGACAAAGAAGACGGCAGACAAGGCTGGATATGAAGAGTTGGAGCACGAGGCAAAGTCATCGCCTACAGAACTGAAACATCCAACGGCGCTAGAGCAGGAAGTCGAAGGCACACACGACATTTGGAAAGCGTAAGGCTGCCCAAGTAACCCTAACCGACCCCGGGCGGCTCTCTCTTCTCTGTTCCTTCCATCAGCGTTCCTCTATCCTTCTGCTTGGATCAGCATCAGAAATAAGTCAATCACGGCCGCGGTACATGTCTTGCTTTGTTATTTTTCTATCAGTATTCACGACGACCACGAATCAAAGCTTGCATTGGTGGGTATAGTGTGTTTCGCGAGCCTTGGTGTCTGCGCGTGTGTATGTACTGTATATCTATCTGCTGAGCGAGGCGTTTCCCTGTTTGAGTAATGATTGCGGGGCTATTGGTTTTGGATAGGTAGGATAGGTGGAATACAAAGAGGTGTATTGATTGCGGTGGCTGTGTGGTTGGTATACAGTGTTTGCTTGTATGTGCGGTAATAGCTTCAGAGCGATGATTGGAGTCAGTGCGTACAATTTCTGTAGTTGTTTGATACCGATCTCTTTGATTCTTCATCTTTTTGCCCCTTCTCTTGTTGACTGACCGGCTCTCTGAGCTTGTGACCTCTCTCCGGTGATGGTAAGTATATCTTGAGCTCTTCTCTCTAGTTTCGGGTTGTTCAACGACGCTGAGGTCGGCTCCCCTCAGGGCTTGAAAGAACGTTCGAATTGAGTATCCCACCCCGAGGTGGCTGATGGACTGTACTGAAAGAGTAGTCTTCTGGAAAGCGGCCTTTCTGGTGTTGTTGTTTTAAAGTTCTCCATGGTGATGGCCATCATCCCTAGACGGTGGTGTGGATCGTTAATAATTTCGGCAGGTGCCTCGGCCACTGGTACGAACGAGGCTCCTTTTGTAAAGAAGAAAGCGATTGACGAGTCGGCTCGCTGGTTTGGATGATGGAAGCCAGTATTATAATTGTTCATCACTGTCACTGCTCCGCAGACGTCAGCTAATCTTCGACCAGAGCTTTAGACAGGCACGTCCGTGTACTCCGTTTTTATATAGCCTAGATCATCGCCGATATCGTTTTCAAGTGCGAGTGCTCAGCATGACCGTAGCCAGTATCGTCAACACCACGCCGCAGATATCCAGAGGACTTCGATGTGGCAGGCTTCCCAGCGTCTTGTATCTTGAATGAAGAAGGATTACCTCCGTAGTCGGTCTCCCATTGGTCAGCTGGTCCTCGACAGGGCTTCGATCCTCATCTCCGCCCTGAAAGGTCGCGTCGGCGCGTTTGCAGCGTTTGCAGGTGACCTCATTTCAACTCTTGCACGTGCCGCCAAGTCTCCACGCCCACCTGCACCGCATATATCTTGCCCTCTACCAGCTCTCTCTCTCCATCACCTTTACATCCTCGTACACCGACGACATCGATCTTCCGTCTAACGACTACAGCTCGATTACCGCTCAACGTACGAACCAACATACCTCTTCCCACGGCAAGCACTTCAAACCACAAGATCCTGCAGCACGCCGACCTCTTCATCTATCATTCTCTCGTGCGCCAGCGACTTGCCGCCGCGTGCTGCACCCGCCGACTTTGTGGCAACAACTCTTCTCCGACATCCGTTCTTTCACGATTTCGACCCTCTGATCATTTGAGACTTACCGCCAACAACCCGCAAGCATCTCACGTCACCTGCTCCAGTCGCACGGAAATACTCGACACCTCACTCCAGAACCAGCGACTTCTGATCGCGCGCTGCACCAACATTGTCGCCACGGTGGTTGTTCGACCTCACTCCTCCTACAACTACAACCATCGCTCGTCATCTGACAGCTTATCTCCGGCAGCTTGGAAGCACAGCATAGTACTTGCTGCAATCGTACTTCATCATCACCTACTTCTCTTTGATACCGGCCACGTGCTGTACCGACTTCTCGACCACATTCCGTCTCCGACACCAAGCTTTTCTCGACACTGCTCGTGAGCGCTCGTGGTTTCGCCGAGTGCCGCAAGAAGCATCCATCACGTTTATCAACTCTTGCTTCAACTCAACATACGATGGCGTACAGGTTCACCTTCGAGTGTCCTTCTCTCTCCACGACCCACCTCATCCCGGTCAGCGTCCGTCGATACCTTGTAGGACCTGAGTATATCGGCATCGCTCAATGGCGCGGTAGGCCCGCCAAGGACGGTGAGGTCATCAGCTACACTCGTGACATGGTCCCCACCTTCGACGAGCTCAAAGCAAAGCTTCGCCCGCTCTTCAGGCCGAAGGATAACGACAACTTCCACTTGCACCACTGCGAGGCACGCAAGTGTGACGGGACGGGTGAGATCCTCCCGGGCGTCTACGACAGCCTCTTCATCAAGGACCAGGGTACAGCAAAGGACCCCACGAAAGTCCTCTATGCTTGCTATGGTCCTAAGCCATCGAGCTGCAAGGCTACGGCCAACAAGACCGGCAAGACCGGCAAGACTACTTCCACCACCGCCGAGTTCAAGGACCCCCTCGGCTTCGGGTTCAAGTTCGGAGTCACCACACCCATCACGCCCAGAGTACCTCTCAAGAGGAAGGCTCAGCACGTGTGCCCATCCGTGCCCTCTGCACCCCACGCTCCCATGACTTCCTCTCCGCCAAAGAAGAACAAGGCCTCGCCGCCAGAAAAGCCATCTCCCCCCCTCCCAGTCGGCTGGAAGAACACCAAGTCCGACATTGGCTCGATCTTCGCAGCCAAGCCCTCCCCTCCGAAGAAGAACAAGGCTTCCCCGCCAGAGAAGCCGTCTCCCGAGAGGAAGGCAGAAGACGAGGGTTCCGATTCGCCCTCGCCGTCAAAGAAGCTGTCTTTCTGGGGATGGGCAGCATCCCTCGCCTCCCCAACCCTGAAGGTGTTCGCCGGTTCCTCCACTCCCAAGAAGATGGAGGGATCCCCTCCCGAGAAGACCGAGGCCGCTCCTCCGACCACGTTGGAGCCTGACGCCGAAGAGCCTGACAACAAAGCTGAGGACGACGTCTCCGGATGCGTTGCTGCTGCCGAGGACGAGCAGGCAAAGTATAGGGTCGAGAAGAAGGAGCCCGCTGAAAAGCCCGCTGAAAAGCCCGCTGAGAAGCCCACTGAGGAGCCAGCTGAGAAGCCTGACGAGTTCACCTCCTTCCAGGACCTGACCAAAGCCGCCAGTCTGAAGGAGAAGCCTCCTGCCACCACCGCCCCTCTCCCCACAACCGACTACTGGCGCCAGCCCTTCCAACTGCACCACAGACTCGGCGTGATCCCAGTCGGCCACCTGCGCAGCACCAGACAAGTCCTCTGCGCCGCCCTCGGCCCCCGCAACTCCCTCGTCTTCTGGCGCTCCGCCTACAACTTCGCGGGCCAAAAGATCGACACCCACACCCGGCCATTCGACCTCAGTTTCCCGGAGCTGCTGGACATCGCCTTCCTCCCCGACTTCAGCGAGGCCGAAAAGGCGGGCACCCTCAACGAGGACCTGCGCGCCGACCTCCTGTTGATCAAGTCCAACGAGGCGGCCCAGCCCGGCCTTCGCGGGCTCAAGATTGATGTTGGAAATGGGTTCGGTGGGTTCGAGCTCCCCAGGCTCAAGGGCGGCCGATTCAAGATCGGCGTCGTTGATGACGAGTCGCGTGGCGGGCTCGACCACCAGGACAGGCGCAAGAACGTGGTGTCGGTGGGCTGGAGGAAGCTCAAGGACGGGCCGCTTGGCTCGCCCGACGAGCCAGTGTTCAGGGTCGAGGAGTTCGACGAGCAGGGCAACTACTTGCCCATGCCAGAGAGGATGGAGGGGGTGGACTGGGAGATGGAGAAGATGGATGGGAGGACCTCCATGTGCGGCATGGAGCGCAGGGTGGACTGGAAGCTGCTCCCCGAGTTTGAGCACCATGGTATGATCCGGGTGGGCTGGGCTGTCCGCCAGTCTTTCAGGCAGCTGTACCAGATGGTGAACAGCTACTGATGGGGATCTCGAATGGAGATGGAGACGTGGGGTTGCTGCTGGGGCACCTAAAGCCTTATCAGTAACTCCATGGAGGAGGTTGAAGATATCAGAGAGGTGTTGGTTTGTTGCTGCGTTGTTTATTTTCATGCTGCGTTCTTTGTTTTCATTGCTGCATTTTTTTGTTTCCAATGCATGCATGTTCAGTTAGCTTTGCTTTCTCAAAAAAAAAAACACCCACTTACCAAAATCTGCATCGATCGGGACACTGATTCTATGATACAACCCCAAAACTCACAAAGACGGTTATATGATGTGACTCGACCATATCCCTCCACCGCAGCCTTCTTCACTGGATCTGAGGCAGGCGAAGCTGATGTTCTCGCTTTACGTACTATTCGATTCGGCATACTTAGGTGTACGCTTTCTCGCGAGTCTTTCCGAATTTGGGGCGGCGGAGAGATAGCTTGGTGTCGGACGAGATTGCTGTGCTAGCAGGACATATTGAGCGGAAGAAGCTATCCGCCCAGGCTAATCTGTTATCGAATATGCCGTATGCTCGGGACGCGTTTTAGATATGATCAGGGCCGCTGCGTGCGCAGGGCTATTTCAAAGGCAGTTGATTGTTTAAGCTGGGGCGGGATGCTGTTTTGTGTGCTATTACTGTCTATGCTAAGGCTGCGCTGAAGTTGCATCTCATCGTAGGTCAATGGGGGAGTATAGTGAGCTCTTTTGGTGATGATATCCTGGCCGCGAGGTTTCAGACGTGAAGTCGTCCAAGTCTTGCATGTCGATGATGATCGGGCCCGTCTCGTTTCCGCTGCGCTTCCTTTTCGGCACCCCGTGTACATAGATGCAATTTTGCTTGGTCTCAGCCGCCTCGAAAATCCAGAAGCCAAGACCTGTATCCCATTGTTTCCCAGTGATTTTGCCTTCGCCAGTGCAAGTGCTGTTGTTGCGGCATAAGTGGAAGGTTTTGTCGGCCTCGTTTTGGTCGCGAAATTTGAACAACACGTTGATCAAGGTCTAGAAGGATACAAGACACTGATTAGTTAGCAAGGGAGAGTGAACGACTTGAACTTGTAATTGGAGACTTGGACAGGTCCGAGCAGTTCCATTGCCATTGAGTTGGCTCCTCCGTCCCACATTGCCAGCGCAATTGCTGCTATCTCCCCGCATTCGGATATGTGTGTGTGCAAACGCGACGTGTCCATCGGGCGTAAAGATAGAAGTCAGGTCTTCCTACTAGTAAGCTATAACCGTAGCATGGACTTGCTTCGATCACTCAAATCAGGTCTTTCCATCGTCAGCCGTAAACACAGCTCAGCCTTTCCTTAATTGTAGGAAAAGTGCGGTCCAGCCTGATTTCAACAGCTAGAATGTATAAGTCAGATTTTCTTGGTCGTTAGTTAGTCGTGAGAACAGACCGAAGTTACTTTCACTGCCAAGAAAATACTGTTCGGCCTAATTCCATCATACGAAGGATAGAAGCAAGTTCTATATGAGTAGATCGACAAAGCAGTCTGAGCTTGCTTCAACCACTCAAGATATGCAATCTATCCTGCCCTAAAAGCGAAAAGATAAACGCCAGGTCTTCCTTCAAGTTCGCCATAAATCATAGATACAGCCCATACTTGCTTCAATCACCCAAGAGCCGGAATCCAAGCAACCTTTTCGCCAGTCGTAGAAGCACTCCAGTTTTACTTTGACCACTCAAACATAAAACTCACAATGATCGCAGTAATTTCTTATCTTGATTTTCATTCAGCTACTATCATTCCTAGCTACCCAGCGCATCTGGGCCATTATCCTGGTGGCTGCAGACTTGAGGCGAAGAGCACGGATTGGACAAAATTGTGTAGCAAGGATAGTCGAGATCTTCCAGCGACCGGGAACAAAAAGCTGAGGCGTTTCCACGTGCTTTGGTTCGGCTGTAGGTTAGTACATATACTGTCCTATCCACCACCTCGAATCACCATCGATGCAATTTTCCTTGTGGTTCATTTGCGTGTCCAAGTCTCGTTTGGAAAAGAGGTAGCGCACCTCTGACCAGCAGTAGACTTGAAACGATGGAAGACATATCCAACCGCGTTCACGCAAACGTTCCCCGAAACAGCACGAACCAACGGGATCAACCGGGTGGCAGTGCCGAGCCGGCAACATGGACGCCTCCAGGGGGAACTCGAGCAGCTGAGCGGCTGAAGCGCAGAGACAGCGATTTAAACGCTCAGGGACGTGCGAAGGGCATGGGCCTGGATTCCTCGCATGTTCCTCGCACGCCTCGTTCTTCCAGAGCCAATCCAGGCTGCTGATGAGCCTTGATGCTCTGCTGCAGAGTGAATCCGTCTCAGGGATTCTGGTGAGGGGGATGCGGCGAAGCGGCTGGAGTGCTACGAGGCGACCAGCGAGCACACCGTCACGGTGTCTTGGGATTCCAGCTGAAGGTCTGGGTCTCGGCAGGTGTGTGGGAGGAAATGTTGATATGTGGTTGATTTGTGGTTGATGTGTGGTTGATGTGTCGTCGTCGTCGTGTCGTCTCGGCGGGAGACCGACAAGCAGCCGGCGGGCCGTAAGTCAAGTTAGCGCACCCGCGGACCCGAGAGCCCGTCGTCCCGTCCTTGGTCCAAGGGTCCACAGACCGTAGACAACTTAACTTACAGTACATATCTGACTTGACGTTAACATACCGGTACGCTTCTTCGTTAATCTGGCCCGCGGACTGTTTAAAGCCAGACAAACAACCGTCTCGGCTCAGTGCCCTGATGTTCAGGAGCAGGTGGACATACCGGCCTCTTAGCGGACCGAACGCACAGGCGAGCACTCCCGATTCGGTACTCAGCTCCATAACACCAATCCTACGGCAGTGGGGTCCAGAGCCAGAGGCCAGACGAGATGTGCGGCACGAGCTGTGAAGCTTGCACATGCAGAAGACCAGATCACTGTCTTTTATCCGCCAGAGCTGACGGCCAACGCGAATCATGGCCGATCCCTATGCAAACAGAGACAAAAGCCAATATCCGCCGGCCCCTATGGCTCATGGCTTGCCCTTCCTTCGGCGCGTTATCCTTCCATGACTGGACGCGAGTCGATAACGACGCGGCTCAGTGTGAGACCGCGGGGCGGAGCTGGATAGTTGTATAAAGCACCCTTGCGCTGTTCGTGGCCATGGTCTGACTTTCTGCAATCCTCCCTCCACTCTTTCGACTCTTTTCCCTCTTCTGCTCCGCCAACATTCGCCATGGGGTCCATCACCGAATCCCAGACCGTCGCCAACCTGTGCCCTCCGCTGGCGCCGACAGAGTATATTGGTCCCAAGGGCTGGATCCGCTACTTTTACACCTTCGACCTGGGAGACGACTATGACATGGACCATGTCTCGGAGCTGCTGCAGAGGAGCTTCAAGGCGCTCAAGAACCGCGTGCCCATCGTTGGCTGCGAAGTCTTCCCCGCGCCTGGAAAGCAAGAAGGCCTGCTTCAGTTCCGCCACTACGGCGACGAGATCGACGACTTTCGCGTCAAGGACCTGAGGGCACAAGGCGCTTTCCCGCACACCTATGCCGAGCTCAAGGCCAAGCGCTTCCCGGCCTCCGCGTTCGACCACAAGACGCTGTGTTTTCGTACTGAGTGGCCCTCCGTCGGCGACCGCATCCCCACGACCCAGGTGCAGGCGAACTTCATTCAAGGCGGTCTGATACTCAACTGGTGCATGTTTCACGCCTTTGCGGACGGCACCACCTGCTACAAATGGACCGAGCTGTGGGCAGAGGAGATGCGCAGAGCACAAGGTATCAAAATCACCGCTCCGGCCGAAGTCCCGGTCGAAGACAGAGCCAAGTTCATGAACCCCCCGAACACCAAGCCCGGCCGCGTCGAAGACCACCCCGAATACCTCGCCATCCCCTTCACGCCGACCGGCCCCCCCGAGAAGCTCCTCTCGCCCATCCACCACGGCCACGTCTTCTACATCTCGCCCTCCAACCTCGCGGCCCTCAAAGCCGAAGCCTCCCCCCAAAACGCGAACCTCTACCCCAACCTCGCCCCCTTCGTCTCCACCAACGACGCCATCTGCGCCCTCGTCTGGCGCACCGTCATGCGCGCCCAGCACCCCGACGCCGTGAACGCGTCCCCCGAGTCCGACACCCGCACTTCCCTGTGCGCCATCTCCCTCGACGGCCGCCGTCGCCTCAGTCCCCCGGCCCACGAATACACCATCGGCAACTTCTTCGCGCCGGCACCTTGCACGCTTCCGCTACCCACCCTGACCACCTCCGCCTCCCTCGCCGACATCGCAGCCACCATCCGCGCCGGCGTCGCCGCTTACGACGCCCAGCGCTGGGCCTCCCTCACTTCCATCGTCAACACCATCCCCGACGTGAACAGGCTGGTCCCGACCGTCTTCCTCGATCTGCCGGGCTTGAACGTGTTGCAGACGACTTGGAGGCATTTCCCGCTGTACGATGTCGAGTGGGGGACTGCGCTGGGAGGGAAGATGGATAGCGTACGGGTGCCGCATGTCGGCGTGACGCACTGTTTGGAAATTGTGCTGCCGGGGTGCAAGGATGGCGGGGTGGAGTTGTTTGTGGGCTGCGAGAACGCGGCTATGGAGAAGCTGTTGAAGGATGAGTTGTGGAATAAGTTTGTGGAGCCGATCATGTTCTGATGAAGGGAGCTTTGGAGCAGAGAGGGGGAAATGATACCTAGGACGTTTTGGGTGGTTGGTTGCGTTTTCGGTTTTTACACAAGGCATACGGCCTTTTGATGCCGGCATGTCAGGAGTGCTATACCGTTAGATCTGGAAAGAAACACAAACTGGAATACTACTCGGTCTGCTATGCATCAGGCTTTTAACGTGTGGTGATTGATGATATACCCCCAGATGCACCAGGATGGAATGCCAATTCACACATGTCCGGTATCTGAGACATCCAGCTAGTTACATTGACAGCCATAGAGCCGCATACTCACCACTTTGATCCTCTTACTGGCAGCTTTCAGTGAGAGACCACCTCGGATACCATCGCACTTGACTGGCACCACTCTTCCTCCTTCCCCTTGCGCTACACCCGCACGAGTCACGCAGAAGCCATCCAGGAAGCAGAAGCGTCTCCATCACCATCACCAAAGCTTCTTGCAACCCATAAGCCATCCGATCGCATTCGCATCCCAAAACGTAGTCACGAATGGAGAAGGTGCTCTTCCACGCCGAGATCATCCAACAGTCGATCTAGAACCTTATGTACACGACTCGCTCCTCAGTCCCCTGCACAGCACCCTCCATCTAGGCAGTCCAAGCGAGCGGCATCTTGAACGCGACTCGAAGACGAACGACCACGACTCGAAAACAGCTCGTATCCCTATCTCGCGTGCTCGGGATCGTTTCCGCCGCAGCTTGTCGCGACTCGAGAGGTCCGAGGAGTTAAGAGGTCGAGGACCGGGAGCAGCGGGTGGTGTGCTGAGGGACGGACGGACGCGCGCGACGTTGGGCTTGACGACGCATTCAGGACGTCGAACGGACTTGGGAGAGCTGATGGTACCTCAGGGTCGTCATCGAGTCGGCATGATGGTCCACCAACCGCTTACATACGCCTGCATTCAGCTCCTGGGAATAGGTACCGGTACCCGGCTGGAAGTACCTTGTCGCGTGCACAACAACATCGCATCGCCACCGCCAGAGGATGCCGTTGCTTGCAGAGATGCGACGACTGGAGAAGCAGGCCGATGCAGTTTACTTATGCGTTGACATGGGATCTACAAAGCGATTTGGCCCCCCAAGAATGCCTCGAGAGCTGGACGGAAAAAGAAAAAGCTGCAGGCATCAAGTTGTTCGCCGACGACGGGACAGGCCAGCAACAACAAGGTTACATCTGTCATCCTGCCATCCAGGTCGCGCCTCAACCGCCAGCCAGGTTCCAGACACTTGACAGGAAACCTTAGTTAACGTAACTACGCGGATCAAGCAACCTCCGACTCGTCCACTCCACTTTGCCATCTGCCCGAGCTCTCCCAAGACAGGGGCCATGAATCATGACCACTCCTCGTCCGCGGTCCCGCGTCGCGATTAGATGATGTGCTGGAGCCGTTGGATCCTTCCAACGCCCTCATCCGAGACATGGAGAAGGGAAACGGGTTGTGGCCAGCAGGAAGGATTGCAAGCAAAGGTGAAAGGGAGGTCGCAGGATTTAGGACTGACACACTAAAACACGGCCCGCAACGGGCGGATGCGGTGACAGACGGGGGCGGACGGGTGCGGCGGAACGGGCGGGATGGCATGGCATGTGGGAATCCTTCGGGCTGATCGTTCGGGTAAAGTTGGCTGGCCTTTTTGCCCGTTTGGGAATGTGTTCGGTGCTGAGATTGGAGCCGGCTGGGGCTCGAGAATCTGGACGGATTCGAAGAGCTGGTCCTCCAGTCACTCAGTCTGTCCATTTGTCACGGCGAACGCATCTCCATCTTCCTGCCCCACGCTGCTGATATCCGTGTGTCGTTCATGAACCCACTGCTAAGTCACTGGGAGAGGAGGTACTTCCGGAGTTTCTTTTGTGTTTTCCCTCATCTCCGGTTTGGCTCGCACGCGGCGTATCATCACCCACACACGCACTCTTTTCCTCCATCTTTTCTCCGCTTCAAGTTGCTCATACTACTTGTCTAACCTTCAGTGGTGCCGAGTGTGTAGGTGAAGACGGGCCTATAAGCACTTTCCGAGTCTCAATGATCCACCGCGATATTCATGTAGCTTGCCTGCCGAGTCGTGTTTTTTTGGTCGAGCCGCCTCGCTTCGCCTCACTCACTCACTCATCATTTTCCAACAATGCAAAGCTGCTGTCGTCGCACTCATACCGACACCAGGTATACAGGCAGACCAAGTGTCTGATCCCAGCAAAGCAGGGTCCCTGCGTCCTTCCTCTCTGCAAGGCCACGAGTTGGTGGCTGTCACCGACCGTTTGAAAGCCTCTGGACCTGGCTGGCGGCAGGGAAGTCCAAGCCGGACTGGGGTGTCATGCAAGCAGCTCTTGTGCGGACGTGAGCACAGCCAGCCGGGGTGGGGAGAAGGAGGGGCCTGGGAACGAGATCCTCCACGCCTGATCTCTGGACCGTTGTGGGCAACGCCCGCGGAGGTGTCTGCGAAGGACGGATTTGACAATGACCTGAGAGCCTCATCCTACGCACCCACGCACTTACGCACTCTCACACACTGGCCGGGCCTGTCCTGCGATTCTGTGACTTGCGCTGCGTACGTACTAGCCTGACCAGTGGCCGATCACCCTGATCGCCTGTTAGGTACCGGCTGTCTGTCTGCTCCTGCGACTGCGGCTGATGGCTGACGGCTGGCTGCTGGATGGCTGAAGCCGTGGGCTTCCCTCCCGCGAACGACAACAAAACCCGATCCCAAGTGACTATATCCCTGGCTTGTGTCCCCGCGGCTTTTCCGTCCCGCCTTTCTGGTCTCGTCTCTATCCATCCCGAGTCGTGGTTTTTTCCGTTTGCACGTCTCGTTCATGCGTACGTGAACAAGGTCGTTCGTGTCAATCCTTTTTCTCCTTCTGAGCTTTCCTGGTCGCCGGGCGAGAACTGCTGGCACAATCCCTATCGTCGTTGTCAGTTTCTGCCGTCGCCCGCGAGTCTGCTGTCGCGTGTGTGCGCGTGGTGCATACCGCCTGGAGCACGCTCCCGTCGGAGGCGGAAAGTTAAACATGGCTTGCGACGAGTGCAATCCGGCGATTGTTGCCATTGTGGGGGAGCCGCCTGCGGGGATCGACTTGTTGCATACGATTGTCGCGCAGGATGATGCGGTTGTCATTTTTGTGCTGGTTCTGGCGTGCGTGGCCGTGTTGTTGAGGGTATATGTGAGGGCGACGCAGGGGCTAAAACTGGCCGAGGATGATTATGCTGTTATTGTTGGGTTGGTGAGTACTTGATCTTTATCTGATAGCAGTAGTGGTAGTGGTGGAATTGGGATTCAGACGAGAAAACTGGGCGCTGATTGAGGTTGCAGTTCTTTACTTCGGTGACAGTGGCGACGACTATACTGGCTGGCAGATATGGCGCTGGATCCCACATCTGGACCGTATCCATAGACAACCTGATCGCGGTCCTCAAAGTCGAATACAGCGAACCTTACATCTACGCCGCATCCGTCACAAGCACCAAACTCGGTGTCCTACTCCTCTATCGCCGTCTCTTCAGCAAAGGCAACATGGACCGTGTCTACAGCACCCTCTTCTGCATCGCTCTTTTCCTAACCGTCGTCTACCCGCCCATCCTCTGGATCACCATGGCCGTGGCCTGTCAACCCCTCGACTATTACTGGAACCAGTACATCGGCGCAAAGGGGACATGCATCAACGTCACCATGTTCTTCCTGATTCTCGGGATAATAAACATGGTCAACGATGTCGTCATCTTGCTTGTTCCAATCCCAAAGATCCTGAAACTGCAAGTAAACTACAGAAAGAAGATGAGCATCCTGGGTATCATGTTGCTAGGAAGCTTGTAAGCCTCCGCTACCCCCAACACTTGAGCTTTTCCCTTTCCTAACCTCTCAAAGCGTATGCGGCGCCTCCATCGCTCGAATCTACTATCTCAATGAACTTGCCCACGCCGTCGACGCCACTTGGTGGATGGGCCCCGGTTTCCTCTGGTCGTCCGTCGAACCCTCCATCGGTATTGTTTCCGCTTGTCTTCCCACCTTCACGCCCCTCCTTCGCATAGGGAAGCAGAAAGCCGCGAGCACCCTCAAACTATCCGGCTCAGACCCCTATCCCCCGGGGTCTTCCGCTGCTTTACACTCCCAAGGCTGGCGGCGCACACAAGAGGAATCAGATGATGCTGCAAGTGGCAAAGGAGGGAAAAGTGGCGGGATGTGGGGATTTGGTGGAGGTCGGGGGTTAAGGTTGAGACCCCAAGAGGACGACGAATTTCAGTTGACGAGTCGGGTCAACGGCGGGCAGGATGTGGAAGGGGCGGCGGAGTTGACAAGGGAGAGGGAGGGGGGAAGGGCGCCAAGAGATAGGATTATGGTGAAGACGAAGGTGGAGCAGAGTGTAAATGTTGATCAGTTATAGCGCTCGTATATTTGTTTCGGACTCTCTTTTGTTTCAGTTTTCTTTGTTGGTCCCGGAAGGAGATATCCAGAATGTAGAGGTAAAAGAGGGAAATACCCTCCCTCTATCAGCACGATGGTGCTACGAATTCTTGCTGGTATTTTGTTGGCGGTACCTTGATGCGGAAGTTCTCGTGGTGAATGTAAGTCATCAAACATTACGCGTTGCGGATTATCAAAAGCTTGACGGGCGGGAAAGCTTGGGGCGGGTCAGAGCTGATGTGCTACTATCTCAACATTGAACACCACCCTAAGCACGTAAGTCTCGTTCTTCCTTGGTTTCCTTGGTCATCCCCTTGGCCCGGAATACAGCTTCCGCATATGAATGCCCACGTCCACCTCTCAAATGCCACTTGAGACTGAGGACGTATTTTCGTTGATCCCTTGCGCGCCATGTCTTTGCGGCCCCGAACGTAATCACTCCTTGGCATGCGTAGCATGGTTGATTCGTTCCCCAATCGTTAACTTTTACGGCTAGGCCGATTTCTGATTCACCCCCAAGGGATCTGGGGTCTTTCGACATTAGCTGGATGGCTCTTTGGCGCGCTTCGAGTGTGACGCTTTCTCCATCGGCTTCTCTCGCTGGATTCTCCGCCAGAATTTCCTTGGTAAGTCTGTCCTCTATCTCCCGTAGTGCTGCAAATGCAACATTGGCAAGTGGGATGAACGTTTGTAGGAAAGAGTCCCGCATCTCGCGAGTCACCGCCTCAATTTCAGCAGAACCGGTCCATCTTGATTCGCCAGTCCCACTGAGAAAGCCTTGCATCACCGGACGCGAACTCGCGAACATCATAACAGGATGTCCATGTCCGAATTCTCCATCAAGTTCTACGAACTTCGGGTCGGGTCGGGGGACCATAGGTGCGACGGTGAAAAGATATCGCTTGCCGAAGTAGTCGTTTTTTCCAAGGCGACTTTCTCCTCGAACGAAGCAATCGCGTATCTCATATCTTCAACCAGCATGTCCTTCATCCAGATTTGTTCTTTCGGCTAATGTGCGATCACAACGTGGTTTTTCGCCCGCAGGCCGCTTGTTAGCTGGTCCAGGAGCCACTGTATGAGAGGATTAGAGTAGAAAAGTGCAGAGTGGTGGAGCAGAATGACATCGTCATCATGTGGTGAGTAGAGAGACCAGCAGAAAGATACCCGTGGAGTGTTTTGGACAAGGCTCGTGATGCGTTCGTTGATACTACGAGGCGCGGCAGTGTTTTCCGAGCCAGTCCATCCTCTGTTGTTCCTGCACCTACTTGGAAGGCCGTGGGTGTTGCTGTGCAGCGGAGTAATGAGGAGACGTCGGTGGTGCGAGGAGAAGTTGGTGGTGCGGTGCGAAAAGGTTTTTCCTTCCTTGACCGACTGGACACGGAATGAGCGACCTCAGCAACCCCCATCGTCCTCTTCACTACCCACTGATACTTTCTCAATCTCATGCAGCGTCCCATACACCTCCTCCGACCTCACACTTAGGCTGAGTTACAGCAGTCACGCCTCAGCTCATCCATTGCAGGCACGACGGTTAAGAGGGATGAACTAACAAGATAATGAGGTTGAATAGCTTTCTAAGTTATCAAACACCTTCCTTTCCACCCAAGGCCACTCTATCAGGGGGCTAGATTTAGTGCCCACAGCAAGTCAATCCGATAGCAAACCTGACCATCAGTGTACTACAAGATCCTTAGTAGCACTCCACCACTACTGCTGTAATAAGATCAAGGGTAATGAACAGGCATGTGAACGTGCTCGAATGTCATCCTAAGATAAGGGGCATATTCAAGGGCTTTGAATCGTCTTCAACATGTTCTCTCTCAGGGAGCGCGAGTGGATGCTAACCAACTACGAGCACTGGGGTAGGGTGCCCTGTTCCTGAGGGGCGGTGACAGGATTACCTATGCGAGGATTGGAGACAAGTTGGGGATTTCGAAGCCGGGTTTGACAAAGTGATGGAAATGCATGCTGTAATCGAGCATCCGGTTGAGATAGCACCGCCGGTGAAGGGTA
>ML978714.1:1600955-1785109 GCA_010015785.1 Saccharata proteae CBS 121410 | reverse complement strand
TGCACAGTAGATGAAGTCAGCAATTAGAGCAACCTCATTCGAGTAGCGCGTGCGATACAATACTAGCATAAGAGTTCAGATAGGATATCCAAATAGGGTAGATGACTATAAGTTAGCTATAGACAACTCAAGCGTAAAAGATATCATGACTTGCTTTTAAGAGAAACTAGACCCGAATCTGAATTCATATAACTATATCCATTGACTAGTATTTCACTAGAGATGTCAGATAATTAGCTTTCGGGAGGATTGGGGGTAAACTTACATGTAGTATCTAATTCTCTGGTCTTCGAAGCATAAAAGCTCTGCGGCGGATCTAGAAACAAGATTAAGTCAGCAAAAAGGGGCGGGGAGAACTTACAAAGAGGTGAAACAAAGGAAAAAGTTCGAAAAAACGACTTTCTCGGAGCGGTATCGGTAAAGAGGGGTCCCGGATGGACGCGAGGACAAAGAGGGGAGTAGAAACCTAATGCAAGTTAGCTTTGCGTACTTTCGTGATAGAAGGAACTTACGATAAGTGAGCGGGTTCAAAATGGGACCTGTAAAAAAGGTGCCGTGCAGAGTTGAAACGACAGGACGTAGAGGAGATGGAAGGAACTATAATTGGTCGGCTAGCGCAATTTCGTGAGGATAGGATCTTACAATGAGTTGGCGACCCAGGGACAAGGTCGAATATATGACGTGCTCAAAACGGCATCGGTAATAGAGGTTGCGCTCAACGTAGTACGTAGTTCTGACTTCGATAATAGAAGGCAAAAGAGTGCCCCGAGTGGAGGAAAGGACGAAGAGGGGTGTAAGAACCTGGCACAAGTTAGCTAGCTTATCTTGGTGAGGATAGGGTCTTACAATAAGTCTTATGAGTTGACGACAAAGAAATGAGATCAAAGATATGACGTGCCTGAAACATGACATGTAACAGAGGTTCGCTCGATGTTCCGATTTGCCTAATGGAAGACAGCGAGAGTGTCCCGAGTGGACTAGAGAACGTGGAAGGATGTAAATGCCTGATAGAAGTTAGCTAGTGTACTCTCATAACGTAGGATATACTTAGGATAAACGGAATCCATGATACGCTTGTCGTCCAAGCTACCTTGTGTCAACATCTTCTAGGGTTGCAGAGTATGTGACTGTGATGTGTGATGAGAAGCCAGATCATTAGTTGGATGGATGGGAACCAAGGCTATATAGGCAGAGAATTTGGGCGCGAAGAATGATATTGTCTGAACTCTTTGTCCTAATTCTTTGTCCATTGTCCGTACTCCTGGATGACACAAAGCGAGGCCGAAGAAAGGACTGACTTGTTCCTTTCGCTTTGTTTCCGTGGGCGACACGATAAATTCATCTGTACAGTTCGGATAATACACCGACGATTCTTTGTTATCGAGTCTTCGTAGCGCTGTGGACTCGACTTTGCCCCATATTCTACTTGTTTTTCTGTCTACTGCGGAAGATCGGCGTATACATGAAGTTGAACAACACTCACTTATTATTACAGTTCAGCATAGTCTCCCGCGTAAGAGTGGCTGGACCGCCAGTCTAGAAAATTACTTACACATATTGCCCAATGGGACTGCCGACCGACGCCTTTCCAAGGAACATGCGCCGTGTAGATGACTAGACCACAGAGCAGTCGAAGAAAAACTCGAAGAGTGGAAATGTAAGTACCAAACTGACTACCCAAAGCGATTGACTCCCCAAAGCTAACACAGAATCCTGTAACAGGCACTGAAACGCATCATGACTGACTGCGAATGATATATGATAAAGCGCAGCATTGAGTTGACTAGAAGTCGTAGAAATGAAATGTCGATTGGAGTAGTAACTTAGCTAAAATTGGGAGCTGGACATTTTCACCGATCTGAGCGAGTCTGATCGCCCTTCATCTCGAACGGCCTGCCCCGTCTTGAAGCTATACTAGACTAACTGACACGGAAATGTATTTCAAGTCTTTGACGAACGAGTGAGGTGGAGGAGCAGTCCGCGATGGCCCGGAGCTGACGCAGGAACACCGACTTTTGCCGAAGATCAACCAGCCAGATGCATGATTTCCAGTTCAATCCGAAGCTTACCAACCATCCAGCATCCGCCAATTCGCCTCGACGACTACCGCCTCAGCATTGAATTTCCTTTGTCCCGTTCAGAGCGCATCCTCCAGTCTATCATGTTCCGCGTCGCGCCGCGCGCCGTGCTGCGCGCCTCGACGTCCAGCTTGCCACGCGCCGGAGCCTCTCGCCGTTTTCTCAGTACCGCGCCACCTACACAGAAGTCGAGGAGTTGGAAGAGCTCGGCTGTCCGATGGGGTCTTGCTGCTGGAGCCGTGTACTACTACAATACCAGTGATGTGTTTGCCGAGCAGCCCGCATGTGAGTGGACGAGTCGGGATGGGGGATGGAGAGCATGCGACATGGGACTGACGCGAACCTCTACAGTCGCCACGATACCCGAGACCGAGAACGATTCAGAGCAGGTTCCTACGATAGAGTTAATCTCCGCGCAGAAGCAGCAGCGGCTGAAGGAGGCGGCTTTGAAGGAGGCGGCTTACAAGGCAGAAACAGCGGCAGTGGAAGGCGCACCGCAAGGTCAAATGGGTGGAGCGGCTGAGCTTGAGGAGGAGGCAGACCAGCAGGCCGCATTCAACCCGGAGACTGGCGAGATAAATTGGGACTGCCCGTGCTTGGGCGGCATGGCTCACGGACCTTGCGGAGAGGAGTTCAGGGCTGCCTTCAGCTGCTTCGTGTACTCGAAGGAGGAGCCCAAGGGCATGGACTGCATTGAGAACTTCAAGTACGTTGGCAAGATGGAAGATGCGCGAGCATGAATGGCTAACGTCGATGTAGGGGCATGCAGGACTGCTTCAGGAAATACCCGGAAATCTACGGCGAGGAGATTGACGACGACGACAACGTGGAGGGCTCAGAAGGCAAGGACGTCGAGGCTGCCGCTGCTGCGCCCAAGTCGGAGGCTCCCGAGTCGGGACTCCCCAAGTCTACGCCCAACCACGAGCGCGCAGAAAAAGTCGTAGACAGCAAGCCACTCGAGGCACCTCACCCGGAGAGTGAGGGACGGAAAGAGAGGGCCAAGCAGGCAACGAAGCAAGTCAAGGAGCAGCATGCACCAGTGGATGAGAGCGAAAGAGCCGTGCCAGCGGCGTGGCATTCAGGCAAATAATCAGATGAAGTAGTAGAATGGTCGCAGAGGGGCGCCGCTTTGAACATCCGAGCATTGTACACTGCACTCAGCATTTGCATATCCCAGGTGATCTGGCGCAGATAAAATGTACAATAGCAGCAAGCAAGTCTCGGCACCGGGTAGCAAGAAGTGTGATTTGGTGTTTGTTGTTTACGGATCAGCAGCTTGGGAGCTCTGGTCAGTTTTTTCGTGAGGCATGACGTAAGGCCCGAGCTTGGCCGTTAATCCCATCTTCCTTGGAAAGCCCGCGTGCCGCTTGTCTACCACCACCACCACCACCACCCGCAACACCACCACCATCGACATCGTGTGCCCCCGAGACCTGAACCATCACCATACACCACAGCGACTCTCCTGTCCTGCCTCCAAGCTCGCTAAAGCACTGCATACCGTGCCCTTCACCAAACCTTTCATCTCGTCAAAACTCTCCACCACACTCTATCACCATGTCCTACGCTTCCGTTGCCGCCAGTGGCCCTAAGCAGTCCCCTGAGGATGTGAGTTCTGCGCTTTGATCCCACTTTGCGCTTCTTTACTGACATCTGTCTAGGCGTAAGTGATCCTTCTCTCTCTTCTGTGCCGGATGCTCGAAGATTGCGCCCTGGGAACAAAGCGGATGGGTTCGGCTAGCCAAATTTGATGAGGTTGCGACTCGAGGACTCGGGAGTGAAGATACGACACGCTGTTGGCATGCCGTAGCTTTGTGATCTCTCGGATAATCTAGAGCCGCGACTTTCTTTCGCATATGCTGTCGTCGAGTCTTCAGTGGGCCTATCTGCGCATCGCCAGAATTGAACCCCCGCAACGCTTCCTGCTCCTATCGCCGCTTTGGGCGCGTCTCTTCGGCATCGCGATGATCTTAAACGTCGAACTCTAGGAACGACCGCTAACATCCCCCCGCAGTCGCGCTCCCCCGCTCGCCGAAGTCGAGCACACCGACGACAGCACCCACTCCCTCATCGATGTCGACACCCCCCACGTCTCCTCCGTGAATTCGGACTTCGAGTCCCAGTACATCAAGACCGAAACCCAAGCCGAGCGCCTCGAGCTCGAAGCCGCGGACCGCGAACGCGAAGCCGAGCAGAAGGCCCGCGCCGAGAAGGAAAAGGCCAAGGCCAAGGCCAGCAAGGCCGGTCGTCGCATGCGCGAGAACGCCGACAACCCCGTCGTCATTGGCAATGCCGTGACGGTGGGTATTCTGGGCGCTGCGCTCGGCGTTGGCGCGTACAGGAAGTACACTGCTGGCCAGTTGACCTGGAAGGTCGCTGGTGCTTGGGCGGGTGTTGTGGGCCTGTTTGCGGTGGGCGATTACTACGTTTCTCAGTATGTGTTATCCTATCTTTGAGGCGGCAGTGTAAGCGCTGCGGAAGACGAGGCGATCTCTGAGGAAAGTGCTAACGAGGATCTTGCAGATACCTTTTCAAGAAGTACCCTGCTAAGAAATAGACGGTAAAGCAAGCGTAGGCGCGCGGAGAGTTTTGCTTCTGTTCATCACTTCTTTTTTGCGGGATTGCCATGCTGCTGTATGATCCTTCTTCTCTCGACTCGGTTCTTTGGTCTTGGTTCTGAGGCTTTGGGCGGTTGCTTGCCTCTTTCAAGATAGTTTATATCATCTGAAAACTACAATACCACTCCTGTTTTGATGTAGCAGTCTTGGTCGTTTTTCCACTCAACTCAGTTTGACACATCACGTGACTCGATTGAGTTTCAATAACAAGAGGGGCATTGCTCGATGAAAGGGTGATAGTATGGTATGTTCTCCTATGGTCCGTCTCAACAAGTCAAATAGGCGCGTTCATCTCCCAATCTCCCCTGCTACCATTCCCCTTATGCCACCCCTTTCAAAACTACGTCCCTCATCATCCCCCTGAACCCCTCCCCCACCCTCTCCACTGGCGCCTCAAACCCCATCTCCGCCCACACGAACGCATTACCCAACGTCCCAATCGTCGTCGTAAACTCCATCCTTTCTACCTCCCCTTCTTCAACCGCGTCCCCAACCTCAAAAAACGTCCTGTTCCCATCCCCAACAACCTTCGCATCCGTCCACCGCCCCACCGGCAGCGTATAATTCAAAAGATACGCATTCCCCTCCGCATTCATCATCACATTCGACACGCTCCCGTTTCCAGCCATGAGCGCTGTGCCAGCCGTCGGGCTCGAAAACAGCGCACCGGGGCGGTTGGAGGTGGGATAGACGGAGAAAGAGAGGCTGTAGTCCCGTCCTTTCGTCGTTAGGGGCGTGGCGAGGTAACATGAGCCGTTTAGGTGGAGCGTGTGGTTTTGGATCACGCAGCCTGGGCCTCGGAGACGGGCGTCGTAGAAGTTTCCGGAGAGGTCGGGGACGGTGGTTCCGATTCCCGTGTGGTTTGGAGGGGTGGAGAAGTCGTAGGCGAAGATTGTGTTGGAGGTGTTGTGGGTGGGGATGGCGTTGTCGAGGTTCTGGCCCGGGACCGCGGCGTGCAGGGTGTCGATGATGGCGGCGTATTCGTCGGAGAGCAGTGTGCCGCCCCATTGCTTGTCTGCCAGGGCGGGCAGGCCGTCTTTCAAGGCGTAGTACGCTTCGGAGTATACGGTTGCGTTTGGACCATTGTCGTTCCAGAGAGGGGCGATGTGGCCGAGGACGTTTGGGTTCTCGCGAGGAGGGTTGAGGGAGGCGTTTGTGGTGGAGAAGATGTTTGGGGCGTAGGCGGAGCCGTCGGGGGAGCCGTGGAAGATGCGTGTTAAGTTGAGCGATGGGAGATATGAGCCACTCCATTTGTTGACGATGTAGAACGCGTCGTCGGAGTTTAGGACGGAGTAGTTGTTGGCGATGTAATCGTGGAGTGGGTCGTCTTCGAAGAACTCCCAATGTTGGATCGAGACGGCGGGGGAGATGTTGTTGGTGTAGGAAGGAGAGGGCGGGAAGGTTCCCCAGATTCTGGTGGCTTTGTTGGAGGTGCTGCGGATGAAGGTGGAGATAGTGTTGACGAAGTCGTTGTAGGAGGGGATGAGGGAGGACGAGTACTCGTCTGCGCCGATGTGGACGGTCTTGCTGTGGAACCAGGGGAGGAAGGTCGACCAGATGGTTTTTACGACTGGGATTGTGGAGGGATGGCTAATGTTCAGCATGCTGTAGTCGGTACTCAAGCCGAGCTCGGGTTTCCATTGCGTGATGACGAGCGAGTGGCCTGGTGTTTCGATTTCGGGGATTACAGTCACGCCTCGGGCTGCACAGCGTCTTTGTATATCGTCGAAGACTGATCTGGTGTATGATTCGTTGAAGCGCCGGTTCAAGCCCGCGACTTGTTCTGCGTCGGAGTTCAAACGGAAGGCGGAGTATAGCTGCATCTCGAATTCAAAATCGTCCAGATAGACTGATCCCAGATTGTCGCTGAGGTGGAGATGGAATGTATTTTGCTTGTAGAATGAGATCCAGGCACATAGCTGAACCAGGAACTCCGGGGGATAGTAGTGTCGTCCCGCATCCAACATGATACCTCGAGTCGCCCAGCCCGGTGCATCTCGCCCGCCGCCAAGAGCTATGTTGTTCTCATTCAGAACGGCAGTCTGAATCAGAGTCCTTGTTCCCCACCACACTCCAAGCGGACTCGCTCCGGCAATAGTGATCCCGCTTTTGCCAACAGTGAGGGAGTACCCTTCGGAACTTGGCCTTCCGGCAGCATCCGGAAACGTGGTGTTGAGATCCAGAGTTAGAAATATAGAGCCATGGCTGGGCTTCGTGTCTATTAGAAGCGGTAAAGAGACATCACATGAGATTTCCAGGTCATTGGCAAAGATTTTGGCGAATTCGTGGAGTGTGGGTGGGATGAGTGTCTCTCCTTCCGTGTTGCTGGTGTTGGCAAAGTGGTAGTCGACGATGATGCCATTGAGATCGTGTAGAGATAGACTACCAGTTGAGTATTCGAATGGAGCAGTCGGAATAGTCAGAAGCTTGGATGAACCTACCACTGATTAGCAAGTTTAGGCATCGTCTCGCATCTGACAGCTTACTGTAAGTGGCCATACAACATATCATCAAGATATGCCACAGTAACCGTAGGTCCATCATCACAAAATCCTGAGAAAATGGTGTAAAGAATGATCAGGGCGATTCTGGCTTCTTGTAGATGCGACTACGAAGTATAGATACGGATACGCGGGACATTTGCCGATTGCTACCCTGCCACGAGCCTGGGTGCTGGCTGCTTATCTTCAATCCCATGCCTCAAAATAAGTCCTGATTTGGAAGTGAGTTCTTTTTTGATCTTGATGTTCTTACGAAGAATGATGGTATGTAATGCAAGGGGGTTGTGGAATCGTTAATGACTGGCATGGTGGTCTTCGGCTCGTCGAAGACGCTCTCTTCCCGCAACGATTTAAATATCTATAGTCTTTGTTTTTCAAGATGATTCTTTTGCAAAACTTCGCTGATGATAGGAGGCCGTTTGCCGCGTAGAGTGGGATGGAGATGCTACTGTGCAATGTAACAGTTAAATACAACAGCTGGAGCAAGCTCAATCATGCTCCCTTATCAGCTCGACGTCAATAAACAGCATCTTTTAGGGGACTCAAGACTCTTAAGTGCGGTAATAAGACCATCTATCACCCCCAATAAATAAGCGTGGAACTCGTGTCGAGTTCCCGGTCTTCAGCATAGGACGACAACGTTGACTTAAGTTATCACCATGTAAGAAATCTGTCCAAAGCATCGTCACCACAACTACCAACACCTACACCGAGCATCAACTGTTCTCCGACATGCCATCAGGAGCACCATCTCTCTGATGTTATTAAATCCAGGAATGTTGTCACACTGGGTTCTTCTTCCAGAAGTGGGGTGCATCCACCACATCGGACCGAGCCACCTCGCTTCACAGTCATCGCCCCCCAAACTCCACTACGCTCCACTATACGTATATTTTTCTCTTTGTCGACGAAATTTGGACAATCTCGGCACAGTGCCAGAGTGGTTAATGGGATAGACTCGAATGTAACCGATATCTATTGGCTTCGGCCGCACAAGTTCGAATCTTGTCTGTGTCGCGTCTGAAATGCGTATGTCTTTTTGACTTTTTCGTCTTTTATCAGCGGTGCTTGATGGCGGGTGGAGCTGTTATTTTTGCTTGACCTTGGGGTTAGAGAGGTGGAGAATGTTCAGCGGTTGACGATCGAAATGATTTGCCGCTTTGGTGAATTCCCAGCTGTGTATTAGTGACATTGTTCTGATGGTCCAATTTGAGTGAAATGTATTCGATCCACCTCCTGGAGGCAGACGAGACACAGAGCTGCGTAGTCCTTGCAAGCTGAGACGAGCAATTGATTGTTCTCTTACAGAGTGGTATCATTCCACTCCAATCTGCGGCCCGTACAGATACTGTACATACGTACAGCCATTTTATCTTTTCTTATTCCCATGCCCACGCTAATATACACCCAAGATGCCACTTGGAGTTCCCATCGCCCAAGTCCCCGCACCTTACCACACAGACTGCTCTACCTCCTCCGCAAGTACCATGCAAAAGCGAGTTGGTTAGTATCATGTGGAAACGGCGTCGGGACCTCCGCCAAGCCCGGCCTCGCAACCGGATGCCTGAGGTACACAGCCGCGCACACATTCTGATTGACCTCCAAGTACCTCGGAATAAACGCAAACGCGCTCATAAACGGTCTCGGTCTCCAGGGCGTAGCATACGGCTTCGTTTCATCGATGGGGTTCTCCCTCAACCTCTTCATAGCCTCCGCCAACAGCTCCTCCTGTTCCCGAGTAAGCGTCTCTGCCTGCTGCTCGGGTTGCTCAGGCGCGGCGAAGCCGCCCGGGTTCTTTGCATTGCGGAGCTTGGTGATGATGCCGGCGAGCTGGGCTTCGAGATCGTCGGTGATGGAGTTTGAGACGCCGCGGCCGCGGTTGACGACGCCGCGCATTTTGGTGAGGACGGTGGAGAAGCCGCGGAGGTCTTGTTTGCGCTTGGCGGACATGTCGTCCTTTTCGTTTTCGAGGAGGGCTTTGGTGCGTTCGAGGAGAGATTCGATGACTCTCTTTGACTCAGCGGCGTCCTCTTCGGATACAGGGCTCACTGTTTTAGGAACGCCGGTGGCTTCCTCGTCGGCGGGTTTTGTTGTGACTTCGGAGGACTCGCTGGACGTCGGGTCGGTGTTGGGCTGTACTGTTTCTATCACGGCCTCGTCGGTGGCGGCATTGGCCTCTGTGGGTGGGCTGTCTGTATACTGCTCCGCGTATTCGGCAGCCTCCATCTTCTTGACCTCCTCATCCCTCTTCTCCCGAGAAGCATCGCGCTCGCTCTCTGCGTCGATGTTGCGACGCTCCATAGCGGCAGCGGATTTTTCGTGGATGTACTTTTCTTCGTCCTTGCGGGCGCCTGTTGCCCACATAACGCGCTCGGGGTCTACTTGGAACATGTCGCCGGGGTTCAACTGGTAGCCAGGGTAGATCATCTATGTAGCAATTCTGGTCAGAAGTTGCGATTTCGTAACGAGATATAATGACCCTAACCTTCTTGCCATTGACCTTGACCCAACCGTGAACGACAAATTGCCTGGCTTGTCTTGCGCTGCTGGCGAAGAGGGCTCTCCACACGGCCATGTCTAATCTTCTTTCGATCGGGCCAAAGGTCATGTTCATATACGGCGTACTTTTCTGTTGCACTTGCACCTCCCCGCTGCCATCTGCGTAGACGAGGCCACTTCCTCGGCCCTTGGCCTGCTCGCTTCCATCGTATTGAGCGAGGTAGCGAGGTTCCATGGGCGCAACGGCAGGTAGAGTGCGTTTAAACATGCGCTGCCATTTCTTCTCGCCGATATACTCGCCGTGGAAGGCGCGTGTCCTGGATTTGGCGTCCCATTTCTGCTGGAAGAATGTCCCGTTTTGCTGCGATAGGTTTGTATCCTGGCGAGCAAGGTTGTAGAGGTTTTCCTTGGACCAGTCCGCCCGGAGTCTCTGTTCGTCCCGTTAGCGTAGATGGACGGTTTTGCGATTGGGGGAGCGGACCGGATGTTTGAGGGCGTGCAATCGCTTCCTCATGATTGTTGAAGCGGTGGTATATGAGATGGAGTGGTGGTGTTGCAGTGTATCGTCGCCGCCGCCGCCGCAACTTTCCAGAGCGCAGCGGCTTCGAATGATCCGCTCCGCTCCGCCAATGCCAAGACCTCCGACTCGGAGCTCTGACCCGACCAAGTCCCCGCCGCAGGGAATTTTCCATACAGCCCACCTTCACCGTCTTCACCGTGTAAAAACACCTGCTATTGTGCAAACTGGAGAGCTATTGTCGCATTGTCCATTGTCACGCGACTCCTCCGTATATAAATCATATCGTTCGCCTCTCCCAGCGCAAGCCTCTCCAAACACCGCTGCTCTTACACACCGCAGAACTCCGCCGCAACACCCGTTGCGCTTCACTATCGCCCAAACCCAACTACTTCCTTACAATAGTTCACACACCCTCACCATGTCCGACACCAACACTCCCGTCCAGGCTGTCGAGCCGGACCCGGCTGCGACCTCCATCTCCAACGACCAGACGGTGAACCCGCCCAAGGAAGACGCCTCCGTCGCCGAGGCCGCGCAGGACGCGCAAGTGAAGGCGGAGAACAAGTCTGATGAAGGTACTTTCGTAACACAACCCGCGCCTCTATCCGCCAGAACCTAACCTCATTGAAGCTCCCAAGCCCGAGGTTGCTACGAATGGCAGCGAGGACAAGAAGGATGGCGCTGAGGCTTCCGCCGAGAAGGCTGAGGCTAAGGTCGAGGAGAAGGCTGAGGAAAAAACTGAGGACAAGTCTGAGCGCAAGCAAGAGTCCCCCCGCAAGCAGCACAAAGGTCCTCCTCGCAGATTCCAGAACCAGAGCAAGTTCGAAACCAGCAATCTTAAGGAAAGCAGCGATCACGACGAGATCCGCAAGCAGGTACTTCACCCCGTACCGGATGGTCACATGCGCGCCATCATTCTCTCGCGCCAAGTACGCGCAGTAGCTAACCAGCCTCAAGGTTGAGTTCTACTTTTCCGACTCCAACCTCCCGCAAGATGCGTTCCTCATGCAGCAAACCGGCGGCCATGAAAACAAGTCGGTTCCCATCAAGGTCATACATGGCTTCAAGCGCATGCGCCACTTCCAACCCTACTCGGCTGTACTCGAAGCGCTCAAGAACAGCACCTTCCTCGAAGTGACTGAGAACGAAGAAGTAAAGCGCAAGAGTCCTCTACCCGAGAACATAACCGAAGTCTACGAAGACCGCACCCAGCCCCGCAGCATCTACGTCAAGGGCTTCGGCGAGGAAAAGGCCTCCACTCAGTTCGACATCGAAGCCTTCTTCACTCCCTACGGCCCCGTCAACGCCATCCGCCTTCGCCGCACATACCCCGACCGCAAGTTCAAGGGCTCCGTCTTCGTTGAGTTCGACTCTGAAGATACCCAAAAGGCTTTCCTGGCACTCGACCCTAAACCCAAGTTTGAAGGGAAGGACCTTGAGATCAAGTCCAAGAAGGAGTACGTCGAGGGTAAAGCCGAGGATATCAAGGCCGGTCGCATCAAGCCTTCCAACCAGGGCGGTCTGTTCCGCGGCAGCAACCGCGGCGGTCGTGGTCGTGGCCGCGGCGGCAACTTCCACAACAAGGATAGGAAAGACGGCGATGGAGAGCGCGACAACAAGGACTGGAAGGGCAGGAGAGACGACTTCCAGCGTGGTGGTCGTGGTGGTCGTGGCCGTGGTCGTGGCGGCCGTGGCGGTCGCGGCAGGGACGATGGTCCGAGAAACCGCAACCAGGAGCGCGAGGAGGCCAGGGGTGAAAAGCGCGGCCGCGATGGCGAGGACAAGCAGGAGGAACGCCCGGCTAAGCGTGTGGACGCGAGAGGGATTCCGGTTGTCGAGACGGGAAAGGAAGCCCCTAAGGAGAAGGCTTCGGATGCGCCAGTGCCGCCGGCTATGACCGACGCATGAATGAATCGATGGAAGGCTCTGTTTCGTGTCCTGGTTTGAAGCCATTCGAATCATTCAGGTTTGGGGTTCATCACATATTCCCATTTCGTGCTGGGTGGCGTCCGTCCTTTCAAGGTCGTCTGATCCGGGTTCTCTTTTCATCTTCTCACCACAAAAATGGGTTGGTCGGGTCTTCATCTTCTTTTTCTTCGTTGCTCATTCTCTTTGCTAAGGTCAATTGGCCAGCTATGAGAAAATGGGCGTCCTGAGCTGGGCAGTGATATAACACTGCGGAACTGGTGGGACTGAGCGGGTGGCTGGTTAGCTAGGTGAACATGTGGCAGCAAGGGAATGGAACGGTATGCGAGCGGTAGTTAGTAGAGGCTTAAGGAGCGGGTAGATGGTTGTCGGAGAGCATCTACGTCTGGGCTCATGAATACTAGCTGGATTGATGGATAGAAGGGTTCTGTCAATTCATATGATAGTGACACATGCCTTTTTCGTTGTGTATCAGCCGCGACCATTAGTGACTGTCCTCTGCAAGTACGGCAGAAAGGCATAGGTAATGGGCGAATTTGGTCTGGTTTGACGACTGTCCACGACCAACTCGGCCGTTGCTCGAAGAAGAGACAAATTTTGTGCCTACAGAACTTATATCCTTTCACATCTTATTATCTACATACAACGACGAGCTCAACGTACCGCCAACTAACTTCGGGCGAAGAAAGTGTGGTTGATCAGTGAGGTTCGGCTCTGAACCGGCGCACCCCTTATTCGCTACCCGGTACGGTGCTGGGTCCAGCCGTCCAAGCTCCCGGGCATGACGTTGTTCTCATTTGCGCCGCGGCCCTGGAGTCTAGTCGCGACAACACCACTGACCGTTCACACCCCTCTCTTCACTCCTATCTCTAGAACATCACGCCATGAGACTGTCTCGTACCCGTGCTTCCAGTCGCGATCACAGCCACGATACATGATTGTCAGCGCACTTGTTCTGTCGCTTATATCCCATCACGATACCCCAAAACAAGCAACCTTTACATTAATCTCCTAATCGCAAACCTCTCACTATGGTACGCACCCCATCTTCCCCTTCTCTCCTTCCACCGGGAATACTCAACTAACCGCTCTCCACCCCAGGCCTCCCTCCTCCGCCAAATCGTCGCCGGCCCCCGCGCCCGCCACCCCGACGCCAACCTCGACCTCTGCTACGTAACCCCCCACCTGATCGCGACCTCTGGCCCCAGCGGCACCTACCCGCAACGCGCGTACCGCAACCCACTCTCTTCGCTCGTCAAATTCCTCGATCGCCAACACGGCGACAACTGGGCGATCTGGGAGTTCCGCGCCGAGGGGACGGGTTATCCAGATGGAGAGGTGTATGGCCGGATCTGGCATTTTCCGTGGCCGGATCACCATCCCCCTCCTTTTGCGCTCGTGCCCAGGATTGTGGCGAGTATGCGGGATTGGAGGAAAGGTGGGGATATGAAGGGGCGGGTCGCTGAGGGGGAGGGGAAGGGGGAAGAGGAGAAGAGGGTGTTGGTTGTGCATTGCAAGGCTGGGAAAGGCAGGAGTGGGACGGTGAGCTGTGCGTATTTGATGAGTGAGGAGGGGTGGTCGCTTGAGGATGCGTTGAAGAGGTTTACGGAGACGAGGATGAGGCCGGGGTTTGGCGCCGGGGTCAGTATCCCTAGTCAGCTAAGGTGGCTGGGCTATGTGGATCGCTGGGTCAAGGGCGGGAAGGTGTATGTGGAACGGCAGGTGGAGGTGCTGGAAGTCCATGTTTGGGGCCTGCGCGACGGCGTCAAGGTCTCAGTCGAGGGCTTCGTCGACGAAGGCAAGATCATCAAAACGTTCCACACGTTCAAGAAATCAGAACGCGAGGTCGTCCGCGGCACCGTCAACGAAAACGGCAGCAGCAGCAGCGGCTTCGCAGACGCCGTCGCAGAAGTCATGGGCAGGAATTCCGGCAGCAAAGCGCCCAAGTCGAGCAAAACCCTCGCCTCCACCACCACAACCACCGACTCGCCCAAAACCTCCGCCGAGGACTCCTCCGACACCACCACCAAAAGCAACACCACCACCGGCGGCGACGTCATCTTCCGCCCCTCATCCCGCGTCGTCCTCCCCACCAACGATGTCAACATCGACTTTGAGCGCCGCAACGGCGCCCTCTACGGCTATACGATGGTCACGTCCGTGGCGCACGTCTGGCTCAACGCCTTCTTCGAGGGTGGGGGTCCCGAGCAAAACGGCCAAGCCACGGAATCCGGCGTCTTTGAACTCGAATGGGATAAGATGGATGGGATTAAGGGGAGTTTGCGGAAGGGGACAAGGGCGTTTGATCGGTTCGCCGTTGTTTGGAGGGTTGTCGATGGGGAAGTGGGGACGGGGGTGGGAGGAGAGGGGAAGCCGGTTGTTATCACGGAGCCGGGGGAGGCGGAGGAGGTTAGGCAGGCTGAGCCGGCGGATTGGAGACAGAGGGAGTTGAAGAAGGAGGGGAAGGATCTGGGGCTGAGGACTGAGAGCCCGGCGACGGGGAGTAGTGAGAGTAGCCCTTCTGTCAGTAAGGCTAACAGCGTGAGGGTGTCGCGGAAGGGGGCCGCGGAGGGTGCTGCTGGGACGGCGGGTGGAGAGTCTCATGAGGTCGATGGCACGGCGTCGGACATGGAGCTCGTGAAGAGTCCAGAGGCAAAGTCGCCCGTCGAGGGAGTGGTGAAGGGAAAGGAGCATGTTTCGACGGGGGATCTGCCGGAGGGGTTGCCGGAGGGGGAGTTAAAGACAGCGAAGGGGCATACGTTGGGGCATGTCAAGTTGAAGAAGAACTCGGAGACGAGCTCGTAGCTGTAGTATGGAGTGGAGACGGGGTCTGCATTTGAGATATCCTGAGCATCTACACGGGCGAGCGCCTGAATCCAAGCTGTCTGTTTCTGAAGGGACAGTGGAGATTATATGATTTGCCATGTGTAAGCAGCGAGGTTGTGTGTTACATGCCGCGGCGGAGTGAGCCCGCGGAGCTTGCTTGTAGGTACAACATAGATTAGATACAGTAAGTATGCCGCGGGTTGGGAGCTGGCGGAGTACAGTGCTGTATCACCAAGCCCGCGTCTGGGTCTTCGTTTTCGTTGCATCACATTGATTCCACGGAGATGATGAATTGGCCATGCAAGGGAGCTGTCGATGAGTGTATATATATGTAGAGGTAGAGTTTCAATCGTTATTTCGTACGAGTACCGTACTCTTCCATTGACACTCCAATTTCTGGACACGGAGCGACGACGACATTCAAATCCAACAGAAAGCTCTCCCTCGTGAATCGCTGGCCAGGATCTAACTTACAACATAAAGTTACCCAGCGACCTAAGGTATAACGTTTCCTGTCCGCCGGGTAGGTAACAAGTACAGGCTCGCGTCAATGGGTAATCTAATCTATCAGCGTGTCAGCCTCACTCACGAAGCTTCGCCGCACTCCCGCATCCCGCATCGTGACCTCTCGATGCCGCCGCAGCAATCCACGCCGCAACCCACGCTCGCACACCGACGACAACACCGCCATCGTGACTCATCGCCTGCCCGCCCTACCACGAGGCACACAGAAGGCTGACCTGCCGGACCACAAGTTATAACGCCAGCTCATTGGCCGCTGATTGATTCGTTGCTTGCGATTGAAGCAGCTCTCTCTGCACAAGGCAGCCTCGCGATAGGCGCCAGCGCACAAGTGGCTTCCGGGATTTCTGTTCGGCCTCACCGGTGAGGCGGAGCTGGGGTACTTATATGATCGTTTGTGCTGCGAGAGCTTGACGAGAACTCTACTGTAGCCACCACTTGAGGTGGTCTTGCTTGATCTTTCGGTCGTTCGTTCGTTCGCCTTGACGGATAAGTCGATTGCTGGTCGCCATCCACAAACGGACACATCAAGTCACAGTGTGCGTGTCCACCACGTTTGCGCACAGCAGCAGCAGCAGACAGTGAGGCGGACAGTTGTTGCGACTTGGGAATTGAGTAGGCAACTCTTCCCTACTCCCAACGCTCTCTCTCTTTCTCCAATACCTCGAGGATCGCCATCAATACATATCGCTACAACACCACCGTAGCCTCAACTCCAAAGACCTGAGGATACAAGATCCGTTACCACTCCCACCACGAATCTGCCACACCAAAACGGTGATCAACAAGCTCTCTGCGCTGCACAGACATCCGCCCGCCCGCCCGCCCGCCGCGATCCGCCGCTAGCATAACACACGGATCACCAAGATAACTTACATAACCAGATTCGGGTCGCCGGAAAAGCCGAGGATGGCTGATCGCACCGACGTCGACACTGCGCGCGAGGGCAGCAGTGCGGAGAACGGGGGCGCTGTGAAGGGCGAGAAGGGGGAGGAGAGCAAGTTTGGGGACAAGGACGATTTGAAGAAGGCGGGTGGGAAGAAGGGGGATAAGGGTGTGGGGAAGCGTGACAAGAAGGGTAAGGGAAAGGGAAAGGAAAAGGAAAAGGAAAAAGGAAAGGGAAAGGGAAAGGGAAAGCAGGTCGAGAGTGAGGATGATGAGGATAGTGGGGATAGCTCGAGTGATGGGGATGAGGATGATGAGTCTGATGCTTCGAGCTCGGAGGACAGCTCGGATGAGGAGTTGGCGAGGCGGAAGAAGTTGAAGAAGAAGAGGGCGCTCAAGGCTGAGCGGGCAAAGGCCAAGGCCAAGGCCGACAAGGCCAAAGCAAAGACCAAGGCGAAGAAGAATGCAAAGGAGCTGTCTTCCTCAGAGGACGACTCGGAATCTCAGCTGTCCGAATCGGAATCCGAGTCCGACACTGCGTCTGAATCCGAGACGGACCAAGAGACGCAGCGGGCACGTCGTCGGAAGGCGAAGAAGAAGCAGCGAAAGCAGGAAGCCGACGACGAGGCCGACCTCAGCGCCGAAGAGGCCAAACCGCTTGACTTCGAGACGCAGGTCAAGCTGCTCAAGCTGCGCGATCCGAAGAAGTTCGAGGAGATTGTCAACAGCGAAGAAGCAGTCACCAAGATTTCTTCCAAGAAGAAGCACGGAAAGGGCAAGAAGAAAACCGAGAGGAAGAGCGCGAAGAAGAAGAGCAAGCGCGACAGCACGCTGGAGTTCAAGCGCGTCGACGAGCTCTGGGACAGGACCATACACAACTACAAACTCAAGGAGAGTGCCGAAGATCCCGAAGCCGACGAGTTCGATGACTGCATCTTCACGGTCCGAAGATGCTTTGACTATGAGAACAAGTACAAGCACACGCTCGTCGACATCAAGTCGAAACTCCTCCGCGAAGCACTGAAGGAGATCATGAAAGACGTCAAAGGCGTTTCGCTCGTCGAGGATAACCCTGCCATCAGTCCCAACATGCTCTTCCTGTACCTCGAGGAACTCCGCACCTACGCCAAGAAGACACTGCGATCCAAGATCCGGAAGGAGAAGAAGCGCAAGGAACAGAAGCGGTTGAAGCTCATGGCCAAGCACTGCAAGGTCATGGTCGATTATCTGGACGATGATTACAAGCAGACCAGAAAGACGCTCGAGCCCATGCTGAAAGCGGGAAACATCACTTTCGATCTAGTCTGGGCCATCTTCAAGCCGAATACCATATGCTACACCAAGACGTACGGATCGGCCGATCATCCGCGTTGTTTCAAGGTCGACACTACGTACAAGGACAAGAGCATCCTCCGCGGCGAGTACTACTCGGTCGACGGCCGCTACCTCGAGTACGACGGCAAGAACTTCGGTCTCGGCGACTTCGACGTCGACATCTGGGAATTCAAGGGCACGAAGAAGATCAGTTCCCTGGACACGTATCCACTGTCATATCACAGGGACGCGGAGAAGCTGAGGAAGGAGCTGATTGAGCGCGGCAAGCTGTTCACGAGCATGACGGGCATGAACTATCGCTTCCACAAGGGTCTTGCGTTCGAGAAGAAGCGACGAGGCGTCGCCAAGCACAACGTGAACGGCCGAGTGATGATCGATCCCGCCATCTTTCGCCGCATCAACGCAAACTACCAGTTCTCGAACGTCAGAGCGCAAGAAGACCACGATCTGGTCAGTCTGTCCAGCGACTCGGACGACTCGGACGACGAGGAGCCGCGTCCGCACCAGGAGCGCGAGGAAAAAGACCGATACAAGGTGAAGTACTACTGGGACGAAGACAGCAAAGAGTACCAATCCGTGCTCGTGGCCGTCGACGAGCTCGGCAACGAATACATTGAAGAGAAGATCGAAAAGCTGGCCTCGACCCCCGACGACGCCGCCGCCGCCTCGACCCCCAACGCCGACGACGACGACAAACCCCCCAGCTTCACCGACGAAGACTTCCTCATCGCCTCGCCCGTCGTCTACGGCTTCGCCTTTTCCGAAAAACGCTGGCTCGAATTCTCGCTCTCGGGCATCCGGCCCATCGCCTGGAACACGGGCGCGTTCGACTCGCTCGTGCTGGCCCAGGACAACAAATCCATCGTCAAGGCGCTGGTCTCGTCGCACAAATTCCACCCGGCCTCGACCATCGACGACGTCGTCCAAGGCAAAGGCCGAGGCCTCGTCTTCCTCCTCCACGGGCCCCCCGGCGTCGGCAAAACGCTGACGGCGGAGGGCATCGCGGATTTCCTCAAATGCCCGCTCTACGCCGTGTCGGCGGGCGAGCTGGGGACGGAAAGCTGGCGGCTCGAAGAAGCGCTCCAGCGCATCATGGACGTGGCGCACTCGTGGGGCGCCATCCTGCTGCTGGACGAGGCGGACGTGTTCCTGGAGAAGCGGCAGATCCACGACATCCACCGCAACGCGCTCGTGTCGGTGTTCCTGCGCCTGCTCGAGTACTTCCAGGGCATCCTGATCCTGACGACGAACCGGGTGGAGACGTTTGACGACGCCTTCCAGTCGCGCATGCACCTCGCGCTCCGGTACGACGAGCTCACCGTCGCGGCCAAGAAGGCCATCTGGCGCTTCTTCCTCGACCGCGTCACCGACATGGAGGCCGCCACCAGCAGCCCGTCCGCCGGCGACGCTCCCGCATCCGCATCCGCACCCGCCCCCGTCTTCAAGGACTCCGACATCGAGTCCCTGGCCCGCAACCAGCTGAACGGCCGGCAGATCAAGAACGCGGTCACGACGGCGCAGTCGCTGGCGCTGGACGAGGGACAGGCGCTGAGCATGGCGCACGTGAGGCGCGTGGTCAAAGTCGGACAGAGCTTCGAGCGGGATCTGAAGGGCGGGAGCGGGTACGAGGATGCGATGAGGAGTTATACTTGAGTCGGGCTTGGGTTGGTGGAGCATCGGGGATGGTTAGGTGGGGGTTTGGGAGAGCGGCGGCGGGGTCTTGGGATGGATGCTGGAAGGGGGAGGGGGGTTGGTGGGCGTGGGATCGTTGTATGATGATTGGATTGGATTGGATTGGATTCGACGACCCTGATGATGTTCAGCTTCTTTTTCTCTGCCTGGATCTCGTGCTTCTTCTTCTTCTTCCTCTTCTTCATCCTCCTATTCTTCCTCCTCTTCCTCCTCTTCCTCTTCTTCCTCCTCTTCTTCTCCTCGCCCCACTCCACCCTCGCACCCTCCCAAATCTCCCTCCCATCTCCTCCCCCTTCCCCAGATCCAGACCCCGTCATCACCTACCCACCCACCTCCCTCCATCCCCACCGTCCATCCTTCCTCCTCACCACCCCTCCTCCCACACACATACCACAGGCGCCCAACGAGAGGACCAATCCCAGAAGACATCCTCGATCCCGATTTTCCATGGGAGGGAGGGGCTCGATCGACGCAACGAAACGACGCGGCAGTGGGGATGAGTCAGCGGTACAGAAGACGACGACGAAGACGCAGGTTGGGGTGAAGAGGCGAGACCGACCCGCCCGTCCGTCCGTCGATATGCTCGTCCGTCCATCATGCACGCGTGATCCCGCAACCAAGCCTCATAAACACATCCACATGGCCGTTGAACGTTTGATTTACATGAGCGGCAATCGCCAACATCCCACTCACTCCCTCACTCCCTCCATCCTCCACCCTTTTCCCAAGCTTCACTCAGATATATACACACACAACACACAAAACCCCCACGCACAGCCCACCTCCAGATCCAAACCCACCCTTCCGCGCACCAAACGCCTTACAAAAAAAAAGACCCCCGCCCGCAGAACGCAACCAGCCACACTAGAAGAGAAAAGTGAAAAAAAGATGTACACAACGCCCGGCCCGGCCCCAAAGCCACAGCGTGTTAAACCCCTTTTCCCTCCTCCCCCTTTCCCCTCCCCACCCCCTAAACTCACCAAGTAATCTCCTCAAAAACAGTCCTGAGGACATCCACCGTCGTCTTCTGCGTCTCGGGCGACCCGCTGCCGACGTGCTCGAGGATCTCGATGACGTGTTTGATATCGTTCTCAGGCTCGTCGATAGGGGATTTGGTGTAGCGCAGGTACGGCGAGCTGTCGGCTTATTCTTGCATCACGCTTGCCTCTTTTCCTCCTCCATCTTTTCCTCTCCTCCCCCTTCCCCCCTCCCTCCTCCCCATCCCCCAAACTCACCAAGTAATCTCCTCAAAAACAGTCCTGAGGACATCCACCCTCGTCTTCTGCATCTCGGGCGCCCCGCTGCCGACGTGCTCGAGGATGTCGATGACGTGCCTGATGTCGTTCTTGGCGACGACGAGCAGCGACTCCTCGATGGGCGATTTGGTGTAGCGCAGGTACGGCGAGCTGTCCGCTTGCTCCTGCATCACGAGGAGGCGGGCCATCATGAGCTGTAGTGTGTGTCGACGGTGGTCAGCGGGAGGGGGCGCGGAAGAAAGAGCTGTGAGTGGGAGGGAGGGAGGGACGGGTGCAAGGCCACGAGCACCACAAGTGGGTGGGAAAAGAAAAAGAAAAGAAACTCACAGCCTCCTCAAAAGCGCGATGCTGAAAGACCCACCAAACGCCGGCATCGACGCTCAGAAACTCCCAGAGCTCGAAAAACGCCGCGATGGCCCTCCTGGCCTCCTCCAACGCGCCCCTGACGTCGCACTTGACCCCGCCCGCCTCGTTCTCGTCGGCCAGGATCAGCATGACGCAGTGGTGGTAGTTGGACCGGAAGAAGAGACACTGCTTGGCGAGGCGCTGGTCCGCGGCCACGGCGGAGCTGGTGAGGGCCGAGGTGAGGCTGACGGGGACGCCGGCGAAGAGACTGCGGTACTGGGAGAGGAGGGAGGATTTCTCGCGGGGGGAGGAGGTGAGGGGATGGGAGAGGGAGCGGGGGATGCAGATGGTGCGTTGGACGAGGTTGGCGAGCCGCCACATGGTGCGGATGTAGTCGCGGTCGGCGAGCTCGTGGGGGAGCAGCGTTGTCGCCGACGGAGGCGCGATGTTGCTGATCCGCATCGGGTTCTGCAGTGGCGACATTCCGTTGGCGGTGGGCGGGGCGAGGTCGGGGTCGCGCTCGCCTTCGGGCTCGTCGGTCAGGGATTCCACCGAGACGTCGGAGATGGTCGATGTCGGGGGGAGTTTGAGGAGCACGGTTAGGAAGGTGTCTTGGAAGAGGACGGCTTGCCAGACTTTGCGGCGTTGCTGCTTTTCGAGGGGAGAGGCGCGGGGGACGATGAGCTCGGGGTCGCGGTTCAGGCCCATGGCGTAGGCTTGCCGCATCAATACGCCGCCGAAGGACCAGGCGTCCGAGGCGTGGTTGTTGTTCATGAGGAAGTAGTTGATGAGGACCATGGCTTGGATGGTCCGGAGAGATATCCGGCTCAGGTAACCTGAGATGCGGAGGGCCTGGTGAGCGGCCGAGACGTAGAACTCCGCGATCTGGGCTCTCTCTTGTGCGGATTGCAACGGGATGAATTGGGTTCCCATGGCATAGATGACAAAGTGCAATGCCAACAAAGCGGAATCGGCCTCGCACTTTTCCTCTGTGGGAAGGGACCAGAAACGTTCGTAGTCTGCGTCGAACTTTCCCCGGTGGACCATGGGGTAGACTGGATCTACGGCCTCGAAATACTTGATGACGAGGATGTCGGCCTGCTCTCTGCTAGGCAGGACACCGATGACCTCTGCCAGTCCCCCGCGGCAGGTCCAATAATTGGAAAACGGGTGCTCCGACCCGAGACCAAAGACGAGGGAGGGAGTGTGCTTCGTATACGGCACGTTGGACAAGAGGAAGGCGGTGGACGAGGTGGAAGAAGTCGAGGTACTACGGTACTGCTGAGGCCTTGCGCATCCCTGATGGTCGAGCAGTGTCAGCCCAAGGAGCTCAGTAGCCGGATGAGTGTACCCCGAATGTCCCAGATCGCTATCGATGATCATCTCAAACGTCCGGAGTGTGTAAGGAAAGAGGTGGATGGAGAGTGGTCGTCTCGTGCACTTCAGACCCGTGAGCACGTGATCTAGCAGTGCGGGCACGAGCTGCCCCAATGGGGATGCTGGTGGTTGGAGGAGATGGAGTGGGACAAGGAGCGAAAGGGATAGCTGTCATACCTCTGACGAGGGCGTGGTGACACCCAGGGCGGCCTGCTGGGCATTCTTCTTAGCCCGGCTGGTGGCTCGTCCCCCGTTTCGACTGGCAGCGGTTAGCTACAGCACACGAACCATGAGACCGGTGCTGAGCACTCACTCGGCGGAGGCGATGAGGTTGGCGACCTCGGAATAGTTGCATTGGCTCTGTCTCTTGGAGCAAGCCAGACAGACGGGACGGCCTCTGTCGCACTGGTGGACCATTATAGTTAACGACGACGAGCTCGGCAAGCAGATGGATCAATCGTCGATTAATCAGTAACGTCAACGTACCTTGGTCTTCCTCTCCACACACGAATCACAGCTGAGGGTAGGCTTGTTCCTCTTCTGCTTCTTGCGGGCGTGACCATCGGCGTCGTCCTGCGGCCTCCCATCTAGCGAGGGCGACAAGCTGGCCTGCTGGTCGTCGTGGCCATGGTCTCTCGGTGGTGCTGTGTGGTGGTGGGTGAGGAGGTCCGCTCCGCTGGCCTCATGGCTGGGCGTCGCAATCTCCGCCGACATGCTGCGAACGGGGCTGCAGCGGGGCGCATGGGTGTTTCAGTCGTCGGCTGTCATCAGCGGTGCTGGACTCGGGAATGATTGTTGCAGGACGGTCAGTCGTCCGCGGTGGGTCGGGAATAACAGAGCAGAGGGCAACAAGCAGTTCCTGTGCAGTGCAGTGAGTGATGATCCGCCGCACACAAAAGAAGCGGGCCAAGGGAAAGAGAGAGAGATCCGAGGTTACCCCACCGTTGACCGTGACCCATCCGACGCCTGTTTAGGTCCAAGCCTTCACCTTCACCCTCCACCCTCCACCCTTCACCCTTCTGATGTCCGCGAGTACGGCAGAGCGCCTGAGCTGCGTCTCCAGCACACGACAGACAGCCGCTCCATGTCACAGGGGAACCAACTGATGCTTCGCTCACGAGTCGTGTCTCCAACATCCACGTGTCTCAGCCGAATCCGGACAGTCTTGCTCTCATCTCTCCATTATGTATCTCCAGCCGTTCGGTGTACACACACATCCCGTGCGTGGTCTTGCATGTAGTAGCTTCACGCGCCGAGTATCCAGCCTCGGATCCAGATCATCAATCAAGGCTGGTTGATCGTTTGCGTCGAGTGTAGTCGGACGTCGTTGCCATCCAGTGTCCTCGAACCCGAACCCGGTCGTCAGAAGTGAGGAAAGGAGGGGAAACAAAACAAAAGGAAAACACGACTATATCCACATGACCAGATCCGCCGCCTCCCAATGCCAGACAGAACGCCAATCCGCAACAACAACAACGCCATGAGCCATGTTTGCCTCTGTCCTCCAGGAAATCGTCCAAAATCCCGCATATACCATCGTGAAAGAAGGCCCGCCGCTGGCCAGTTTTGAGGATCGTGCCGTGGAAAGCCAGACAGACCCAGACATCCTACCGTAGTCTTCCTTGCCTTGTAAACAGCCATATACCAGAAAAGCCCCGCCTTGAAAACCCAGCCATCTAATTCTTCCTGTCCCTCGGAAACGACGCCGTCTCCTGTCTCGCATCCACATCCTCGCCCTCCCCATCATCCAACTCCTCCTCGTCTTCCTCATCGCCCAAACTCTCAATCTCCTGCCTCATCGTCTCCGCACTCGGTCTCGGACTCGTGTCCGGAACGCTGCTCTCCGGCGTCCACGCTGTCGTCGTGCTGGGCGTGTACTCCCTGAACCCGTCCACCACAACGTCGCTGCTGTCTGCGTCTTCCTCGTACGCGGGCGGTTGGTCGTCGGTGTCGATGCTCGCCGTGTCGGATTTGTAGGACGGGAGGGAGGAGGTGCGGCTTAGTGGTTGGGGGGTGAAGGCGCCGCCGGGGGTGGTGTGCTGGGTGTTCGGGGGCGTGTGCATGTGCGCGTGGGCGTGGACGGGTGAGTATGCGGAGTGAGGGTGGTGGTGCGCGTGTTGGTGTTGGTTTTGGTGGCAGAGACAAGGTGCCGCGGCGGGCGGGCTCGATCGGATACGTCCTTCCTCCGCCTGAACGATGTCATGGACTACATTGTGAGCGCGACGAAGGTGCTCGATTTCCTCCTGCATGGCTTCCTCGAGCCTATCTTCCTGGTCGAGGATCAGCGCCCGCTTCTCCTCGTAGTCCTGCTGCCTTTCCCAGTCGTTGTCGTTGCCGCTCCACCACTTGCGCCACGCGTGACGGCGGGCAAGACGGCGGTATTGGCGCGCGGTGCGGCGCTCTTCGCGGGTGGCGCGGCGTTCGGTGCGCTGGCGAAGGGTGCAGCATTGGATGTGAATGAAGCTGAAGAGGCAGGCGAGGCCGAGGATGGAGGCGACTGTGATGAAGAACGAGTGCATGTGGCGCGGGCCGCGGTGGTGGTGCAACGGTGGGGGTCCGCCATGTAGCGGCGCGTGTCCGTGTGGGCCAGGACCACCATGACCCCCGAACGGCGGCGGCCCGAAGGGATGTGGTGGGGGCCCGTACGCATCGAATGGCGGTGGAGGTCCGTGATCTTCCGGTCCTTCGAAAGGCGGAGGCTCTGGTGGAGGTGGTCCCGCTTTCTCTCCATGAATCGCCGAGATGGCTTGGCTGGCATGGCCGTTGTAAGGGGGCGGGGAGTGTGCCATGGCGTCTTCATGAGGGGGAGGGTGATGCTCCGGGCGGAATCTGATGTAGATGATCCTGACGGCGCCGTGAGCCTTGCGGATGAAGGTCTTCAGGATGCAGGAGATGCTGTCGCAAGTTCCCAGTTCCTCGGTCAGGGAATGAGAGTTCTCCCGCATGAGATTCTTGATGACTTCTTTTTGGTTGCGAATGCGTTCCTGGATTTCCTTCTCCTGACTCTCGAGGTCGCGCAGATGGGCAAGTTCGTCTTCGATCGAGGCTCCGTGGCGGACAAAGCCGTCAGGAAGGTCCTTGAGATCAACCGGTGCTAATCTGAGTCCAGCTGGGGGATTGCGCCAGTCCTCGGCGGCGTCGACCTCGGCGGCCGCTGGATGGGGCTGAGTAGCGAGCCTCAGAAGCTCGACCTGACGAGCAAGCTGCCTGAATGAGACGGTGAAACCAGCGGAACCCTCGACGGCCTTGCCATCGACTTCCTTGACGACGACGGTCAAGACCTGGGCGACATGGTCAGGGTGGGACTCGTCCGTTTTCGGAAGGTTGTCGTAGAGGCAGGAGGTTTCCCAGGACAAGATCAGTTCGTGTCCGGTATCATGCTCGTCGGTGGCTCTGGATGAAGACGAGATGGATCCTTGGCCGTTGGCGCGGATGCCGGACCAGTGCTGGGTCAGCTGTTGATCATTGAGAGAGATGTTGGAGACACGGCAAGGCTGGTCGGATGGAAAGACTTGAAAGTCGAAAAGCTGGGGGGGTCGTCAGCACTATATAGCTGGAGATAGGCCGGGGTCGCGTACGAGGGAGTCGTCATCCTCCCCACCGAGGCAGCCTTGGCAGGGTACGCTGAATGTTGCCTGAGCGTTGCGGGCGTCTGTGGGTGATCAGCAGAGCTCGTGGTGGTCAAGATATGTGAAGATGATGGCGTACCCAGCTCGAGGACCAGAGGCTTCAGGTCGAAGTCATGCTCGTGGGGATGGGGTTGGACGGCGGGAGTGGGTAGTACGGCGGCAGCGGCGAGAGCGGCGTTCAGCAGGGCCAACGCCTGCAGAGAGGCACGCATGGCAAACGAAGGCTCTCGCAAACAAAACAACGGAACGATTCAGAGGGAAGCGGGAAGTAGGACTTGTTTTGGAAAAGCAGTAGTAGTGTAGTGTATAGGGCGCACAACGAAGGGCAAACAAGAACAAGACAGCGTAAGTTACTGTAAGACGGACAAGGCGGGAGGGACGAGAGACGGAGACGAGACGGAGACGAGAGACGAGAGACGGGGACTTGGGTCTGGGGGCGATAGGCGATACAACAGGCAGCACTTCTGGAAGAACGGGAAACGGGGGGATAACGTAAGGCTGGACTTATTTATTTAGCCGACGGTTTTCTACATGCTGCAACGCAACAGTCCAGGCCCAGCCAGCAGTCTCATCACTCTCTCAACCTACAACTGTGACATGCAAGTCTGTGACGCGTCAGCCAACTAACAAGCCTGGAGGGGGTGAGCCGGACTAACTCTCGGCCCGTTGACTTACAGCTGCTGCACAGCCCAAGCATCGCCCGAGAGAGAGAGAGAGAGAGAGAGAGCGCAGCAACAAACCACCAATCCGACGTCACCCCCAGCTCGACCTCTCGCCCACCACTCCTTACTCATCAGTCCGACTGCGCATCCAAGCACGATCCACTCGAGGCCACCAGCTAGCCAGACAGCACGTTGTCGTCGTCGTCACACCATATCTACCTCCCACACCGCGCGCCCGCAGCCTGCACAATGGTGAGAGCACACCCTCCCCCCCCCCCCCCCCCCCCCCCCCACTCGGCAAAGCTGCATTCTAAATGACCGTCGCCCATGCAGCCGCTGACCCCACGTCTCCAAGCTGCCCCTAGGCCTCCTCAACGCTGCCGTCGGCGGCCCCATCTCCATTGAGCTGAAGAGCCAAGAGACGCTGAACGGAACCCTCGTCGCCTGCGACAACTGGATGAACCTGACCCTCCGGGAAGTCACCCACACCAGCGCCGACGGCGAGCGCTTCACCGCTCTGACCGAGGCATACGCGAGGGGCAACAATGTGAGTCGCCTCCGATGCTGCCTGCCCGTCGACTGCCACCGTCGCTGACCCCGGACACAGATCAAGTACCTGCGCATGCCCGACGCCGTCATCGACAAGGTCAAGGAGCAACAGCAGCGCGAGCAGGCCCAGCGTGGTGGTCGTGGCGGCGCTCAACGCGGCGACATGGGCGGCAGAGGCGACAGAGGGCGCGGTATGGGACGCGGTGGTCGTGCTGGCCGTGGCAGAGGAAGGGGCGCTTGAAGAGAGTGAAGATGCAGGATTGATCGATTCCATTCGGCGCGGATTGAATGTCGTCGCCGGCAGCTCAGGCGGATGCTGCCCTTGATGTCCTGGCGCAGGGCCACGGTCTGCACGAGACGTGACCCGTGTCTTGATGGCCCAAGATATCGGTATTCGTGGGAGTATGGCATTGGTTACCTGGGGAATATGCGAGGCATTAGCTACCTGAGGAATATGCGAGGCATTGTCAATGGCGAAGGACTGGCTTGAAAGAAGCTATACGAAGTCGAATACGGGGGTTTGAAGCTCGTATGAGGTTAAACATTGAATTAAAGGACTAGTACCTTGATGGCCCAAAATATCGGCATTCGTGAGAGTATGGCATTGGCTACCTGGGGAATATGCGAGGCATTGTCAATGGCGGATGAATTAAATGTCGAATTAAAGGACCCGTGCCCTGATTGCCCTACAAATATTCGGGTCTGTATGAGTATGGCATTGAATACCTGGGGAACATGCGAGGTATTATCAATGGCGAAGGACTTACTCGAAAGAAGCTATGACAACTCGAGTGACGGGGTTTCTGAGCTCGTAAAGAGTCGACTGCTGAATCAATCACGCCGCAAATCATTTCAGGCGTTGCATTAATCGCCTGGCAGCAAAGCAGGCCATTGTGTAGGTGACAGTACGTCCAACATCAAAGGCGACAAGGATGCAGTGCGGATTACTGTAGCTCCGCCATTAACGTTACCTGGGGGCCACCTTGGGCTAACTAGCTACCCCATCCCCCACAGAGCTCCCCGTCCCATCGCAACGACCACGCCTGATGACAACCAGCTTCGTCGTCGCAGCCGACGGCCTCTGGCGATTTCTGGCCCCGTCAATCCGACGCATCTCGCCAACCACGCGCGCACGTCTTCTCCGACCGCGCGCCTCTGTCGGTGCTCGTCCGAAATGCGCCATCGTCTCGCAGCTGCGCTCGTCCTCGACCAGTACCGCCGAAGCTCAACCCGCGCCGCCTGATGAGCACGATGCCTTCGGTCCTACTACCGGTACATCCGTCGATCCGCCAGACATCGAGAAAGCGACGGAGAACACCAAGACGGATGATGGCAAGCAGGCTACGGCCACGACCGCGCATGGCGGGGATGGAGTCGAGTACGATGCCTTCGGTCCTATCACACCGGAAGACCGTCAAGGGAAAAACATCAGACAGAAGAGAGACAACACGAATATGGGCCAGATGCGTTTTCCCGTCCGATCTCCAGTCAACAATGTACCGAGCACTGACCGATCGGACCCTGGTGACGAGAGCGACCCTCTGGATATGGGGAAAAGACACTTTGAGGCTTTGTCCGAACACTCCGTCGAGCAAGTATACGCCCTGCTCCACAGAGTCGCCTACCCACCGATACGTGAGCAGGATGTCGTTCGAACTTGGCAGCGCGTTCAGGAACTGGTGCACCACTTGGTCAGATATAGAAGGGAGCAGCCCAACCTCAAGCTGTATGCCGCTCTCATGATCATCAACGTGAACCCGGAGGATGGTTCCGCGGCTGCAGCCGCAAGACTGCTGAAAGAGATGATGGACGAGGGATTGGAGCCCAACTCTGAAATCTGCCATAATTGCTTGAAGGTATGTCGAGGCCGTTGTTGCAACTGCAGGCATGCATCGGTCGCTGACGGACGAGGAACAGGTTCTCGCTGTTCATCCGGACTACCTGCTTCGAAACGCCGTCCTCGACTACATGCGCGACAAATGGTTCGATGTGTCGGACGAGGGCGAGGAAGACATCATCGCGGGCGTGCTTCGCGAGCGCCAGTTCGAGATAGCAGTTGACGCTTTGGAAAAGATGGCACAGAACTCTCGCCGACTTCCGCAGGCGCTCTGGACCAAGACGCTATTCATGCTGGTCGACATAGGACAGATCGACGAGGCGATGAGGGTGATCAATTTTCCTGCCATCTACGGCTTCGACCAGGAGCATCTAAACCTGAACTTCTGGCATCACTTGCTCGACATCGCCAGCAGTCGGTACCATGTAGGCAGCCAAGCTCCACCACCAAAATCCCATCGAAGGAGGAAATCGCTAACAGCACAGCAGCTCCCAGCCACAGCCTTCGTCTGGAACCGTCATGTCGTGCCATCGTACCTGAACCCCCCATCGGGCATCTGCTACAACGTCCTCGCCACCGCCGCCCGCCACGGCGACTCCAACCTCGCAACCGACGTGTTCCGCGTCCTGACCCGACGCCGCGAAGTCCTAAGCCAGCAAAACTACGAAGCCCTCGTCGACAGCTACGCCACGAACTCGGACCCCGAAGCCGCCGTCTCCGTCATCACCATCATGGCCACCCACGGCACCGTCCCCACGACCGCCACCACGCGCAGCCTCCTCCACTGGGCCGTCAGCCAAGACACGCCCGACCGCGCCATGGACCTGTTCCTCATCATCAAAGCCAAACAGGACGCCGGCTCCACGGTGCCCACGGTGCTGATGGACGTCGTCATCGAAATCGCCTTCCGCTACCGCAACGTCGAGCAAGCAATCGAGTTCTACAAAGCCCTGCACGTCGTCTGCGCCGCCGGCCCCACCACCACCACCTTCAACATGATGCTCAAGGGCGTCATGCTCCGCAAAGACCTCGCCATGTTCCTCGTCCAGGAGATGGTCGAGCTCGGCGTCGCCCCGGACGAGTTGACGTACGATCGCATCATCATCTGCTGCCTGAGGTCCGAGCGCGACCTAAAGTCCGACTTTGAGGATGCCTGGGGTTATTACAGCGAGATGCGCAGCAAGGGCTGGAAGCCCAGGCGCGGCACCCTGGAGATGTTGTGGGACGCGAAGCAGCGTCTTCGGAATGATCTGGAGAGGGAGGGTCAGGGGATTGGTGCGGGGGTGGAGGGTGGAAGTGGAAGTGGAAGTGGAAGTGAGGGCGGGAGTGGGGATGGTGGGGATGGTGGGCGAGAGGAGGTTCAGGGGATTAGCAGCGAGCTTGAGAGTGATAGTGAGATGGACGGTGGTCGGGAAGGGGATGTTGACAGTGAAAGCGAGAGGAGTGGCAGTGGGGAGGAGGAGGTTCAGGTAACAGCGTGAGGGATGTTGCAACTCGGTTTTCTTCTCTCTCAACTGGACAGAACACCACGGCAACGAAAAACCAAGACCAGTGCAGAAGCAGAAGCAGAACGACAAGTCGCGTTGTCCACAAAACCAGCCCACTCGCACCAGCAAAGTCGATGATATAGAGCCCGCGAAAACCCAAACAAAAAAAGCTCCCCCTTCCATAACCCCAGCCCGCCCCGTAAAACAAGCAAAACCACAACACCAAAAACCTCACCACCGCTTTCCCTTTCCCTTCCCCATTCCCATCCCAAAACTCTAAATCTTATAAACAATGCCCCCACTATACATGACCTTGTTCCTCTCGCTCAACCCCTCCAACGCCCTCTCCGCCTCCGCCTCGCCAAACCTCTCCGCCCCGCGCGGCAACCTCGCGTTGACGGCCGCAACCAACGGCTCCACATCCGCCGCGTCGTTGGCGAACAACGGGCCGTCGATCAGTTGGCCCAGCGCCGTCATGAAGACTTGGAGACGGGCGGGGGAGACGCTCTGGCCGCCGGCTGTGGTTTCGTCGGCCGTGGTTTCGGGTTCGGGGGCGCCGCCGGCGGCGCTGTCTTGCGAGTCGAGCTGCGCGGCGTTGCTGTCTGTTTGGGTGCCCAGGAGTTGGGAGGCGGGTTGGGAGGAGGCGAGCGAGAATTGGGATTGCGATTGCGATTGCGATGTGGCGCCGCGAGGGGCGCGGCGTTGGCTCTTGGGCGTGGTGGTGTAGAGGTCGGCGTCGTCGTCGCCATCCCCGTTCATGGCACCGGAGGAGGAGGCGTTGGCGCCCGTCGTCGTGGCGGCGGTGCCCTGACTTCTCGTGTTCGGTCCACCTGTCCTGCGGGGAGTGCGAGGGGTAAGACGTTCGCGGCCGGTGGCAGCATCGTCGTCGTCTTCCGAGTCCGAATCCGAATCGGTGGACATGGCGTCTGTAGCTCTGCTAACTTTCCTCCGCTTCCTCCGCTCGTCCTCGACGACCTCTTTGAAGAGGGCGAAGCGGAGGATCGATTCCGCAATCTCTGCGTCCTTTTGCTCGACGCGGTTCGAGAGTCTAGCTTTGGCGTGGGCGGTGGCGAGACGGATTAGGGTTTCGAGGGTACGTGCGGTCATGGGGGAGGTTTTGCGCTGGTTTCCTTCCATCTCGTCGTTGCGGAGCGCCGAGTAGGTAGTCACGATGTGGTTTGCGGCGCCGGCGGTGAGGACGGGCTTGACGCGCGATTTGGCGTACTGGATGTATTTCTTGACGAAGGGGATGCTGAGGACCTCGACACGGCGCGCGGAGCCCCGGCCCACCGTCACGGTTACGCCTGCGTGGAGCATGATGTTGAACTTTTCGTAGACTTCGGTGGGGCGGTTGGCATCTGCTTCTTCGTCGAGGCCGACGCCGAGCATCTGATTGCCTTGCTCGCGGACAGGGGCGCCTTCTTCCGTTCCCGGTTGTCTGTAGCGGTGCATGCGCAGGACGTGCTCGGAGACTTGGCGGTCGCGGACGTCTTCGATGTCGTCGGTGACGACGAACAGAAGATCGAAACGGGAGAGGAGGGAGTCGGGAAGGGCGATGTTGCGGTGGGGGTCTTTGTGGGTGTCGTATTGACCGTAGATGGGGTTGGCTGCGGCGATGACACTGCAACGAGCGTTCAGGGACGTGTGGATTCCTGCCTTGGCGATGGTGACGGTCTGCTGTTCCATGACTTCGTGGATGGCCACACGGTCGACGTCGCTCATCTTGTCGAACTCATCGATACACACGACGCCACGGTCAGCGAGGACCATGGCACCGGCTTCAAGACGACGCTCGCCAGTCTCCTTGTCTGAAGTGACGGCAGCCGTAAGACCGACGCCGGACGAACCTCTGCCGGTAGTCGCAATTGCAAGGGGCGCCGTGTTGAGGACGAAGCGAAGAAGTTGAGATTTGGCAGTCGAGGGATCACCAACCATCAGAATGTTGATGTCACCCCTCAGATGCGTGCCATTGTCGAGGTTCTTCTCCATGCCACCAAGAAGCATGAGCAGAATAGCCTTCTTGATGTAGTCATGACCGTAGATGCTAGGGGCCAGTGACTGGGAGAGAAGATCAAAGACCTTCCTGTTCTTGGAAATCTTGTTGATGTTGCGGATATCCGTGTCAGTGATGGTAGCCTGAGCGATGCCACCGCCAGACTTGGAGGAAAGGAGGATGATGTTGTTGGCGAGGATGAGGGTGCGGAACGTGGCGCTGCTGTTCTGCGCGTTGCGGTTTCCAAGTGATCTGTAGATACCGACGAGCTGGATCCTGTCACCGGGCTTGACTTTGTCGACCAGATCGTCGTCAAGAATCACGTCGACGCCTCGCGGCAGCTGGCCGGCCGGTGCTCTCTCTGGCATCTCTTGTATGGATATCGTCTGGTGATCGCGGTACGTGCAGTAGCCATACTCGGTGATGAGCTTTCTCATGTCAGTAAAATCCCCTGCTATCCCACCGAACAAAACATACCGGATTACCATCCTCATCCTCGGTCGGATACACACTCGTACTTGTAGCCCCATTCGCTGTCATCGTCTGATCTCGATACTCCCTGAAGTGGAAGATATTCTTCCTCTCATTCCAATGCACGCTCTTAACCACCTTCGGCCTTACCAACGAGCACTTGGTCACAATGCCCTCCAGCGAGACCATGTGGTTCAAGTGCTGCGAGCTCAGAGTCCTGGGGTTGCACGCAAACTCTCCAAAACTGCCGACAAAGGCACAATAATACATGACGTCCTCCCCCGCCTCTCTCGCCGGCCGATTCGGCAACGTCTTGACCACATCCTTCAACGCCCGATCAAACGCCTGACTCCAATCAAACGGCGTATTCAACAACCCATCCGCCATTTCCCTGCTATGGCTCCTAATCTCATCCAAGCTGACGACCAACCTCCGCAAGCCTCGGTTCAGCATGAGCACGATTTCAGCCCTGTAGCTGCGGGCCGAGGCGTCGTTGGGGTCGAGGAACTCTTCGGCGGCGCGGACACGGTCGCGCACCGCTTCATCGCGGAGTTGGATGCCGTCCATCTTGGGAGAACTGTATGGGTGGTGAGGGAGGAGGGTGTGATGGTGGAAGCTTGCTGGATGGAGGGCGCTGTGGGGAGAGTATTGTCGGGGCAGCGCAGCAGAAAAGAGCAAAGAGGGTAACGAGAGAGTGGGCGGTGGATGGTAGAGTAGCTGTTGCTGCTGGCCCAGGTCCTGAGTGCCAGTGATGAATGTTTGTTGCGACGACGGACGGTAAATTGACGGGCGGGCTTCACTCAAGCACGGGAGAAAACCGACCTAACGACGCGTCTCGACGACTCGCGCGTCGCGTTCTCGCGTTTGAAGTCGCCGGGGAAATGGTAGGGCCGACGACTTCAATCAATGATCTACTTTCGGACTAGCGTTATTTGCTCCCGTTTCGATAGGTACGAAGTAAACCAGAAGTCCAGAACTAGATTCAATCGATCTTGACAAGGCGATCTCGATGATCGTTGTGTAGAAGTTGTAGTGAGTGTACTGGAGGATTTTCGGATTCTTATACAGATCTCCAAATTCTGGTGCGCTTGATATGAATGTGCTGGATGTTTGAATCAATCACAAAACTGGATTCCAGGTAGCCATATCAAGCCGAAATGAACTCCAACTTATGTTGTAGCTAAAGCTATAGCAGTCTCCTATTGAAATGTCATGCGCAATGGGTGATGTGTGGGTTGCTGTTGGTTTTTCTTTGCATTTTTACTTCTTTAGGCATCTGAGTAGGAAATCCAGAAACCTCCAGGTAATCCATCTGTGTAATCAACAGCACTAGAGCTCCCTTCCGTTCATCCTGTCATACCGGAACGCCGCTGTACGATATTAACTCCTACAATGCACGTACCCTCCAATCGAATGGCTCCCCACTAAAGCTTTGGTACAGAAAAGAATATACAAGACGGTCATTCGTCATTTGCCCTCTATTTGACTCTACTTCCGCTTGTGGGGACCGATGATGTTGGGGTACATGCGAGACAAGTGGTAGTTGATCGAGTTTTTCTTCTGGGCTTTGGGCCTCTGGGGGGTGGGTGGTTGGTGTTAGCGGATTTATAGTTTGATGAGGAGGCCGTTGTAATGCAACGAGTATGTTGTTCTTTGAAGGAGGCGGAGAAGGAGAGACTTACCGGTGCATCCATGCATGCTCTCAGTTGCTGCTCCAGTGCCGAGCAGCCCTGTACGCTGTAGCCGGAAGATGCCCAGCAACCTGTTTGTGTCGCGAATTAGCTGCCTGGTCTCGTTATCCATACGGTAAATGAAAGCTCTCAGAATCGCGATGTTGGTCTCATCCCAGCGTCCCTAGAGCTAAGCTCTGCTCTTGCGCCATTGCCCGTGGTTTCTTATTTCCAAAATATATATACACTGGGAGGGTACCACCTACCCAGTACAGACGACATCAAGCCCAAGCACGGGTTCGTCGCCGGCTCGTCTGGTCTCTTGACACGCAGCTTAGGAAGAGGCGGGAGAGGGCGTCCGGGGATTCTGCCGGCGCGATTGGGCGCAGCCGGTGCTCGTGGAGGCATTGTCGCGGGCGGGTGCTTAGTTGTCGTGAGCGAGCAGCGGATTGAGTGAGCGGCGCGCGATCGGAATGCGACTGAAAATTGGCTGTGATCTGGGGCAAAGGGTTGAATAGATACAGTGACTGTGATGGTGGTATTGGAAAGTTCGAAGACGTCGGCAGGACTTCGGATCTCTCCGCCTCGACGGGGTTCGGGTTGTTGTTGACTTTCCATGAGCCGCCAAATCAAAACACCACATCACGCCCCATCACCGCGCACACCAACAATTCCTACGACGAGCGCAGACGCGCCGTCTCCCTCATCCAACGTCTTCTCGTGGAGACGTACCTATCTATACCCATTAACACCTTACAAAATTAACACAATGCCCTCCCTGCAGCAGCTGCCGCTGCCGGCCCAGCAGCAAGAGCAACCCATGCGACCACCCACCTTCGACACCACGGCGTGGAATCAGACCGACGCGTCCTTCCTCGAACCCACGGCCCTTCCTCTCGGCAAAGCTCCGCGCGCATGGGAACGCCAGCCGCAGTCGCCCAAAGCGCGCAATGGCAAATACCGCAAAGTATGGCGGCGGTACGAGATGCGCGCGCGTTCGGCGTCGCAGCAGCATCAGGAACAGCCTGCCAAGTCGCCGAATAAGGTTGTGAAGAGACGAGCGCTAGATACTAGCATGGAGAAGAATGTCACGCCGGGCAGGGTGCGGCCGAAGAACAAGCAGTTTGAGGCGACGAGATATGAGAGGAGGCAGAGCGGGTTATTGCCGAGTATGTAGTCCTGTGGTACTTTTGTTGTGATGGTGGTGTATGGTGCTGATGCGTTGTCTGTCTTTCAGGAAAACTTGCTTTTGTGCAAATGTCCAAGCCGGAAGTTCGCGACACGCAGAGCGATCATGGTCAGCCTAAGTCGCCGCAGAAATCGGGACGGCGACAGTCGCGCAGGTTGTCAAGAATGGAGCCGGAGTTTCTGTCCGAATCTGGGCATGAGAGTCGACAGGACGCGCTTGAATTGGGCATGGCTGGTCATACCGGCGGCACAGATACTGAGCTGCCCGCTGAAATAGCGCAGATCCAGCAAGAGGTGGGTGTTGAAGAATCCGCATCCATCGTCCCTGAAGAGACTCCCACTCAGCAACCTATCAATATGGAATTCCCCGACGCAGACGTTTCGCATGCAGATGGCACGATCACGGTGGATGAGGAATTACAACCTCCGTCTGATCCTGTACAAATCGAACCGGCGAATGAGGCACACATTTCTGAGGCTGCGGCAACGGACTCTGATGCTGAGGCCCATGAAACCCCTGAAGATTTGGACCAAGGCAGCACTCTAGAAGTGACAGAAAAGACAATGAATACTGGCGAGCCGGACTCGAAATTGCTTCCGTCCGGAGAGCACGTATGGGAGGACAACATGGCCGAAGAATTGACCGAAGTCCATGAGGATATGATCGTTGAGGGGACATTGACCCATGTCGCATCTGAGGAGCTGCTTCCCAGAACTATCGAGGCGCCTATGGCATCTTCCGATGTTGACTGCCAGCATGAATCGAAGTCAAGCCCGGATAATGACATGCCTATGGGTACTCTGGAAGAGATTCCTTCACCGCAGGAAGACGCTGCTCAAGATACGCCAAAGAGTGTAGCCATTGAGCCAGACGTACTTCCAGAGATTACGACGACCGAGGTTGGGAAAGATATTCGTATACCTGACAACGTGCCAGTGGAAGGATCTGGTGAACCACGCAACCAAGAAGAGACATCTGAAGACAATGGAGAGAATCCTATGGACAAAACTGCAGGCCTTCAGGCGAATGCTGAAGATTCAAACAGTGATGCAAACAATGACGTCCTAGCAAACTCGCCTTCAGAAGCTGTTGAAGAAGATGAGGAAGCAGAGGATCTGTCAGAGGTGACACTCAACTTTGGCGATCTTGCATCCTACTCTGGAGACGATATCCCATCGCCATCTCTGTCAGTTGCGGAGTCGCCCCGATTCACTTCTATTGCGGACACCTTGACCCTGAATTTGCCTTCTCTTGAAGCGCCTCAACTGTCCGAAGTTGCTGAAGAGGAAGACAAGACCGAGCCGCTTGATGAAGACACCGCTTTCCTCAGGGACTTTCTTTCACGAGCCGAATCAACCAAAGCAGCTCGCCCGGCGAGCATTGCCAGGCGCGAATCTGTGACGAATCGACGCGACTCAGACGTAGTGAGACAGGCACTTGCATCCCCGCGTGTTGCACTGGAGGACAAAGACCCGAATTCCCCGCATCGCAACGACGTCTCACCAATGAAGAGGGGGAAGCAAAAAGGGAGCGATGCTTCTCCATCTGCCAAGACTCTTCTCAGCAATTCGATGAATGTCGACGAAGATATCACGGGAACTCTGGTGCTGGATCCACTGCCCGTGGAGAAAGCAGAGGAGACTGCCCCGGTGCCGACACCATCCACTCGAAGGAGCGGAAGGGCAAGGACCGCACGCACTCCCACTGCTGGCGGAAGCTCAACTCCTCTCCCTACACCAAACCGGATTGCCGTGCGTAGAGCGGATGGCACAGAGCCCGTAGCCCTTAAGAAGTCGGAGGCGCAAGAACTTGCAACCGTGACCAGGACCAACACTCGGCGTAACAAGGGCGGTGCTCTAGCTGCTCCTATCAGACTAAATAAGCTGAAGGCTGAGGCACTCAAAGCTACCGATGACACTCCAGCCACCGCTGAGATTGCCGGTAGAGAAGTCACAGAAGCGGAGGAGGTATTCTTGGCGAGCAAGGTCCGCTGGGACCAACAGCTCGTTTACTTCCAAGAGCAAGGCGGCCCCATGTTCCCCAGCTTCAACTCGACCTCCGAAGACGAACTCGCGATGAATACTGCGCCAGTGCCCGAGAAATCAGCAGTCAACCAGACTACCACGCCGTCGAGGCCCCGCAAAGTCCGCGCCACTAACGGTACGCCCGCGAAGGGCCTTCTGGCGCCGTCAAGCTTGCTTCCAGTCGACGTGCAGTCGGAATCACAGACAACTACTAAGCCTTCAAGCAAGAAAAATACCGGCAAGACGGCAAAGATCAAAGAAAACAAGGCAAAGGACGCGGCTGCTGAGCCCGTACCGGCCTCTGCCTCAAACTCCGACCTTGCGTCCACTACACAGCCTGTCGAGGAAGCCAAACCGACGGACGCGAAATCGTCGAAGCCAACAGCGGCATCACAGAGGAAGAGCAGACTTGCGACTCCGAAGAAAGTCAAGCTTCCCGTGCCCATTGCCTCTGCGTCCGCGACCGCGCCACCGAATGCAACGGTTCCGGCTGCACCGTCTGTGCCAGTGAGCAAGATTGCAAGTATCACGCCCAAGAAGATTCCGGTGCCGAAGGCACCTGCTGCTGGCTTGGCGGAGACTCAGATACCTGCTGCTGGTATTGGCGCCGGCTCAGGTCGCAGGAGAGCTGCCAGGAGCAAGGCTTGATTGATTGTGCCAACGTTTTTGGTGGCATAGGGGTTGAGTTATGTTCGGTTTTATTCCCTTCATCATTCAGATTTCGCTGCGTTGAAGCGGGCGTTTGGCTGGGAGCTTAGTGGAAGTCAGGCTATCTGCATGGTTCCTGGAATAGGTTGCACGTATACGGATGGCCTTTTAGTGAGCTTCCAGGACCATCTATCTGGTGTGGGGTTACCTGGAATTTCTACGTACTAGGTGTTCCACAGGTGATGGGGTTGATGTTTGTTTGTCTGATACTGAACTTTTCATTAGCGTGATATGAATTGAGCTATGATCAGGACCGATATCTTGCTGGTAGTTGGATCGCACTGAATTGTCGTCGATGTTTCTTGCCTTAGAACTCAGGCGATAATTGACATCGGGGTTGATGGTCCAAACTCCGATGATTTACGTTTGAACCGTGGAACCCTGTCACCGCTTTGGTGATGCCACATTGAAGCCCCATGTTTGCGACTCAATTCCTATCCACAACATACCAGCCATACAGACTCGATACCACATCCAAATCTCTCTATTCCGCAGCTTCCTCTGACCTCGCACAAGCATGGTACTTCACCTAGACCGCAGCTGTCATCGCATACACTAACCCGCCGGTAGAACGCCTGCTTCAATTCCGCCCTGCGGCAATCCACCTCCATACGCAAAGACCTCGATGCCTTCGCCGAAAGCGCTACCCTCTCTCCCGCCCTCCTAGGTACGCACGCATCATCGCTCCTCCCAAACTACATCCTATCATATACCGCGGTTCAGAACTCACCAAGCAACAGGCCAAATCAACGCCTCATTAACGTCCTTCAACCGAACCATCGACGATTACAATCGCCTCGCAAAGCAAGAAATGGTCGCGGCCAAACAAGAGAAAGCATACGAGCGGATCAAAACCTTTCGCGCCGAGCTCTCAGATTATCGCGACCAGTTTGCTAGGCTGAAGCAGGAGGGCGATGAACGGGTTGGTTTCCTCATTTCCTTTCTCCTACCTCTGTCCCGCGCAGACGCCCACGGGACCCAAAGCCCTAATACAACGCTACACAAACCACACAACAAGTTTGCTGACCCCGATCTCCACCACAGCAAGCCGTTCAAACGCGCACCGAGCTCCTCGGCCGCCGTCCCCACCATGCCAGTACCCCCGAAAACCCCTACGCCTCAACCAGCGCCTCCCAATCCTCGCCCTTCGCCCCCTCCGCCTCCGCCTCCACCGCTCTCGGCGCCTCTCCCCACTCCCAAACCCGCGAATCCCACGCTTTCCGCGAGCAATCCTTCATGAGCAACACCAACGCGCAGCTAGACGAATTCCTGGAAAGAGGACGCGCCGTGTTGGGGGATTTGGGGGATCAGAGGGAGATGCTGAAGGGGACGCAGAGGAAGTTGTATAGCGTGGCGAATACGTTGGGTGTTAGCGGGGATACGATTCGCATGGTGGAGAGGAGGGCGAGGCAGGATAAGTGGGTTTTCTGGGTCGGGGTGGTGGTGTTCTTTGGGTTCTGTTGGTTGGTTTTGAAATGGGTGAGGTAGGGGGAAGGAGATGGAGTCTGTGAGCAGGACGGGCAGTGCGGGGTAAAGACGATCGGATCTGGGTTTCTGGTTGGGTTTTTCGAGCGCGGAGTTTTGGCGTGCGAAGGTTGGTCATATATGGATCTGAAAGGTCCGGGATATCGAGCTGGGTAGCCGATGCGTTGCTACAAATCGGGCTGTGAGAGGAGTCGCATCAAGTCATCGACAGTAAGGGCATCTAGCCCACGTCGCTGTTGATGGCGATAGCAAAGCAACGTCAGATCTCACTCCTCAAATTAGAAGGGTTGTTGTGGAATTCGTTTTGAATGATTAATGGATTCGCGGTAATATAGGCAGCTACAACTCCACGACACCAAAGACCCGAACGCTGCATGGTCGAAAGCCATATCAGCACGCTCTCCTCAAGCCAGGCTCAGTAGTCTTCCTCAAGAGAACGGACACGGCGTGGATGGTTCCAATCGTCCGAGCCATTGAAATCACCATCAAAACCATCCTGTCTCAACTCTTCAACGGCATCGGTAAGGAACTCAACGTGGTCTTTCAACTGCTTCTGGTTGTTGTAAAGCTGCTGGACATCTCGAACCATTTCCTTCGTGGGTCTCATTGACAAGCCCTCGCGCAGGCTGTCGAAGGGACTGTTGTAACCGCTTCCGTAGCCTAGGGAGTCATCGTGCCATGAACCCAGGCGATTGTTCCCCAGCCGGCGACGTCTCAGGAAATTGTCCTCGCGTAGTCTCCGCCGTCCACGGTCCCCGTAGTGGAGGTCGTCGTCCATCTCCGCGACTCGGTGCATCGCGGTGACGAAGTACTCCATGCCGACGACGGGCTGGTTGTAGCCGATGTAGTCGCTGTCTAACATGAGCTCTGGGAAACCCTTCAGGATGATGTGGATGCAGTCCAGTTTCTGTGAGTCGCTCATATTTGAGATCATGACGGCGCAGCCCCAGTACACGACGTGTGCGTGGTCTTCTTGGCCGATGATTTCGTCTCCACACTTCGTGAAGAAGGAATGGAGGACTTCGGCGAGGGCGCGTGAGTGTGTCGTGCGAGAAATGTCGGAGACGCAGAAGAAGAGTTTGCAAGCGGTGTTCATCTCTCCGTTGCGAACTCTATGTTCGAGCATGGTTGTAAGAGCGAAGTGAGGCTCTATTTTGTCCTTGAAGCTGTGGCCTAACACGTCGAGAAGCTCTCTGCAGGCGAGTGTCATTGTGGAGGGTGGGATACTGCCGGTTCGAACAGTGTAACATCTCTGGATGATGTTGTTCATGTCGACCCCTGGATACCGTTGCAGAGCCGTCGCTGAAGGCAAATAGAGGTCCAAGACTCTCCGCTCAATTGGCCGCTGTGAAGAGCCGCATCGGACGGAAACCACTTGGAAGGGGTTGCGTGTGCGTAAGCTCAGGTCCAGACCTTGATTCAAACGACGTCGATCTACAAGATCAAGCATTGTCGGTCTTTCAGAACTTGTTGTTAGATGGAGTTGGAAGGGTAGATCGAAAAATTCAACTTCAATGGTTGTGGTGACAGTATAAAAGCAGATGGACGAGGCTGGAAGTCTCATATAAGCTCCTCTCAGAGGTATCACCTTGATTACCAGGACAAACTCGCGGTCAGCCTTGGTTCAGCCTCGGGGTGACTCTATGCCTTTCGTCGCACAGAAGAAACTGATTGCGCGAGTGGTTCACCTGCAGCATCCAATGGTTTCTCGGGGCGTAGCGCGGCTCGACTCCCAGGAGCAAACAATTTGCCTGCTTGGGCCGCTTGAGTCAGCTCCCCGCCACTCCCGTCCTTTCAGGAGCCCAAGGATTCCTCGCGTGAGGTTAGTTTGTGTCTGCCATCAGTGGGTTGCTACTCGGCTGATAGATTGCGTGACTGCCATGTCTCCGATATAGAACGCTACGATGTTACCGGGAACCACGAGGGCCCGTTGCGTGCTCCGGGGGTTGTGCATCCAAGCATCACGTAGCTGTGCAAGAGAGACTAGCCTGCAAAGTGAACGTTGAAAGTGATGCCATGGGCATCCGTATGGCTTTCCGGCAACCTGCATGGCATTCCCAGTCAACACAAAATGCCATCAAGACGCCCGATACAGTGATCGCATGAAAGCGGAGATGGCCGACGCGTACTCATCAGCGCTTCTTCGTGACACGGAGGAGGTCCTCATAGCCACTCTGCTGGACGTATGGGTCAGGGGACCGTCGATGCCAGCGCTCAGGCTCAGCTGTTCATTCTGGCAGCACCAAGAAAGAGCTGGCAGATCTCTGCATCGGGACCAGAGGCAGTGCAGCCGCGCACGAGTTGATTCCAGCCTCGCTACTGGTGTACCCGCGGATGAAGTCGCCTTTGATCCGGAATTGTTTGCGAGACACAAACTGTATGGTTCCCGCTCGTATCCGCAGCAGCTGTGTCGAACCGCGGCTGCATACTGTACGCATCGGACCAACTTCCGCGAATGCTGTAGAATATGCGGGACTTGCTGTTCACAGTGCCGAATTCTGGTGAGCAGAATGTCGAGTGTGCCGTCGTTGCGATGGTCCAAGGTCGTCCAGAGGAGCCAAGAAAGGGCCAGGGGGCTTGCTCGGATGGAACAATGTTTTGGCGGCAAACCTCAAACCTCTCCTTCAACACCTCGTCGTAGACACATATACTTTGAGGACGTTGGTCAGAAGGCGAGGCATCGTATAACATGCACGGAGCTAGAATCATCGATGCTGTCATTGAAGGGATATTGACATTCGACCAGCCTCACAAGCCGTGGTCAAAGACGTGGTCGTGACACCGCAACGATTGCGCTGTTTTCGCAGACCAACGCTTATTTGCACTGATCAGACTCTTGAAACTCGACTATATTCGAGAGGTCATCATCTGTTCTCCTCGTTTCATTCGGGTTTTAGTCTTTCAGATACTCATGCAAGTGCGTAGTTTTCTATCAACATCTCGCAGCAACATCAAAAGACGTTACGCTGTCAAAATGTCTCTTCAACTCATTCTCTGTTGAATCCCTTATATGGAATGTAGTTTTGATGTTGTAGCATTCTTTGAAAGATATGTGCATGATATTCCCGTCAGTTTCCGAGTCGCGAGTCACGTGACAGCAGAGGTATGTCTCCCTCCCATCCTTTGGCGCCGTTATATGCTAAGGAGATGCACAGAACAACACTGACATCCAGAGATACTTAGTAATGCCATGAAAGTACGGTAGAAGAACGCAATGGAGGTCTAATTCCAAGGTGGTCAGTCTGCGAGTCGATGCCACGTTGTCCGAACCATACCCTCATACGAAACCGGAGAGTCTGAATGCCGTCGGCACAGGGTTGACATAAAAAGAGGTCCATGGTAACAGCCGCTCGATCTGCCTCTCTAATGGCTGCATAGCGCAGTGTTGCTGGTGTGTTGTGGCTATGCAGTCGCCATGGTTGGGAAACAGTCATAGAGATAGAGGAAGAGTCGGCCAATTTCCAACGCTCACCCGACGCGAAAGCTGCACGGCAGCCAAACCCGGAGCTAGTCGGCACGCTAAGCCTAATTAGCTGGCCATAAATAATAGCTGCCCTCTTCACAGCGCCTCTCCTTCGCTTTCGTCCACTTGACACTCAAACAACAAGACCGGAGCAAGTCATACAGGCAAGACAAAATGGCGGATCCAATGAACACTGGACCGGAATCCGGCGTCATTGAAGCCAGTGCTACTGACCTCATCGAGTCGCAGCCGAAAGAGCACGAAGATCTCTCGTCCGTCGAGCAGCCAAACACCGTTCGCCAGCCGACTTTCAAGACGACGCCTGTGTCGCCTTCTAAGCACCGCCCTGACGACCTGTCTGCCAGTGACTCCGAGATGGTAAGGACCAAGGGACAGGGTTCTCCGGAGCCTCCTCTGCGCATCCGCTCGGTAAGACAAGATCTTCGATCAATGATCATTGCAAGCAGCTGACCTGTTTACAACCAGACCCCCAAGCACAAAGTGGTAGCGTCAAAGTCGCGACCGCAGATGAGCTCGCATCATCTGTGGTTCAGTCTGATTACCGATTTCTGCTGACACACCACTTCAGGGAACGCCGTCCAAGATTGCGCAGTCCGCCGATGAGCTCTTGCCCGAAGATCGCATGCTGATCCGCATGAGAGATGTAAGTAGCCGCCTTGTCACCCATCAGCAGCGTCGACCTCACTCCCACTATCTTGATGAATCAATCGCAATCACTGGCTCGCTCGCTCGCCCCTTCATCCGTACGCTCTTCGTTCCATCACTAACACTCTCATCCGCGCAGGCCGGATACCCCTGGGAGAAGGTTCGCGAGGAATGGTACAGGATGACTGGCCAAGTCAGCGCCAAGTCCACGCTTCCCAACCGCTACGCGCGTCTCAAGGACAACCTGGCCGAGATCCCCTACCATGACCTGCGTGCCATCGTCATCGCGAAGATGAAGATCGAGGCCGAGTTCGAGCGCAGGAAGTGGGACATGATCAAGCAGGAATCTCAGGACAGGGGTGCCAATGCCTACTCGGTAAGTGATACGCTGCATTTGACGGGCGCCTGGATCCCTGCTCATACTGATTATGGTAATAGACTGCTACCATGAAGCGCGCCGTTGCCAAGGCCGAGGAGGCTGAACGCCAGAATGCTGCACTGGCCGAGCAGGCCGAGCAGGCCGAGCAGGTCGCCGAGGACGCCGATGACGAGAGCCCCTCTGAGGAGGAAGAGGACGTCAAGGAGGAGTACATCTCCGAGTGAGCCAGCGCTTTCTCCAGTCCACCATCCACTCGCTCATCCGGCTTTGTTCTCATCATGAGATGAACCCGGCTCTGGGCCTACCATGATGAGAGATCACTCTCATCACCAACTACGAGTCCTGCGTTTAACGAAAACCCCAAAAACCCTCAAAAAATCGTCTCCGGCTGGGCTCCCCTCTTCGCTCTCTCTCCAATACAAACAGAGCGAAAGACGTCGCAGTTTTGGTAGTTAAGGTTCTCGGCGGGCAAGGGATTGGCTTTGGGGAAGATGAGTTTGCTCTCGTCTTCCCAGCTGTCTCTGGCGTGCGGAGCAAGGAGGTTCGGCTCTCTATAGAACTTCTCTGAATTGGAAACCTTTTCTGCCATGATTTATGTGCTCTGCGTGATAACTCGGCCTCTGAGTGACCAGCCATTCCCCGTGCGCTGTTGGGGCTCAATATCACCACGAGCAATCATCGCTTCGGAACGGCGACCAGCCTAATCCCGATCCCTGAGTAGACTTCCCATGTCCAGCTCCGTCCCAAACAGCACTTTGTTCAAAGTCTTCACAAAAGCCTCGATTTCCTCCACTTCAGTAATGTTAGCTTTCTTCCTTTTCGAACAAGCTGATCACAGCGGCCTCGCTTTCTTACCGGTATTGTAATGCAGCATGCTGACTCTGACCACGCCTTCATCTCCCAAGCCCAAGACCTCATCGACCAACCTCTTCGAGTAGAAGTGACCACACCTGAAACCAAACGGCGAAACGTTCTCCACGCTCTCAACCACCTTTCTGGAGCTCCAGCCCTCGACGGTAAAACTGACCGTCGGCACCCTCTGATCTTCACGACGATCCGGGGTTCCGTAGATGGTGAATTCAGACGGCCTCGACATCAGGTATTCCAAGAGGACTTGCTGCAATCTGCATTCCTGCTCTACAATCCTTCTTGAGATGTTCGAGATCGTCTCGCGGTCCGACACCTCGCTACAGCCACTCAGATATTCCACCGCTGCCGGCACACTCTGCACCAGCTCATAGCTGGCCCCGGCCAGTCCGAGCTTCTGTTCCAGTGTTTCGCTTGGGCTGAAGTAATGGCCGAGCCCTATCAGGCTCTTTTGCGCCTGCCGACTCCCGTACATCATCGCAACATGCGGACCGTACACCTTGTACCATGAGAAGACGTAGAAGTCCGCGCCGAGGCTGTAGACGTCAATGGGACGGTGGGGTGCATAAGCGACGCCGTCAATAACGACGAGTGCCCTTGGACAGTTTTCGTGGATATGGCGACTGAGTTGGGGAACATCGTTGATGGTGCCGAGGACGTTGGACACGTGTGTAAACGCAACGAGTCTTGTTTTGGATGTGAGAAGTGGGCTGAGAGACTCGGGTGTTAGTTCCGGAGTCACGCAGGTGGTTTTCTTGCTCGACGAGGGAAGGGACTCGACTCGGATTTCCGGAGTCCACCATTTTACTGTCAGCGAGAGACGGGACGCGATGGATATCCATGGCGCAATGTTGGCTTCATGGTCCATCTTGGAGACGATAATCTCGTCGCCGGGGCGGAAGTCGATGGCGTGCGAGAGGTTGCGGAGGAGTTGAGTTGTCGAAGAGCCGAAGACTGGTCATTGATATTGTAAGTCCGAAATTCTGACGTCCATGCCATGTTTCAATGACATGGGTGACGGGACTGATGGTCTGGAATAGTACCTACCAACTTCATCTCGTTCGGCGTTGATGTATTTCGCAGCAGCCCCAATCCCCTTGTTATACCTCTCCGTCGACGCCTTTCCAACGTCGTACGATGCGCCCAGTTGAACGTTGTTCTTGGATAGATATGTCGAGATACTTTTCCCATACGTGTTTGTTTAGTACCCGACTATCCGCACAGTTGGCCATTTTGTGGATGATGCCGCAAGACACCCGCAGAGGCACTTACGAGTCTATGACCGTACCGAGAGTCTGACTGCCTCCCGCATTATCAAAGAAGACTTGGTCCTGATTGAGAGCCGGGAAGTGCTTGCGCGCGGTCGAAATGTCGAATTGGCTCGTCATGGCGGATCGTGAAGCTGGCAAGACGGAAGACGAAAGCGATGCACAGATAGAAGAAAGCGCGCGTGGGGACTGGAAGCGAATGTGATCAAAGATGGGGGCGTTTGTAAAATCGAGACTGAAAGCTGATCGATTATCCCACTGCATGATGAGGTGCGGGGTCTGTCCATCTCCCAGATCCTTCACCCGCGGTGGGGCTTTTCGATAAGACGACCCCTCCAGTCCAGCTTCATGCACTTCTTTTACTAACTTTAAGAGCCTAGTACGGGCTCTGCACGATGCATATCGTTTCCCTGAATTGCAATTTTGATGTCTGAGGTGCGGATTGAGTTGACCTGCTTCTGCCCTAATTGCCGAAAGTAGCTTAGCGTCAGTCGATAAGCACCCACGTCATTCTCGATCACAACCTTGGCCTGACCTCAAGCCACTCATTGCGACCTTACCACCTTACCACCTTACCACCTCACCTCGCAAACCTTACAATGTAGTCGACTGTGACTCCTGCTCATCAGTCCAGCCAGACTTACAAGAGCAAGAATCTTAATCATGTCGCGCGGATACTTTGGCCATCGCTCTGAGCTCACGCTGGACGCGCTCTTCAGCGGCCTTATCGACGCGAATCACATCCTTCATCATCACGCACTTCTCGACGCTTACGGTCACATCTCTGTGCGGAATCCAGACAATCATGACACTTTTTTCATGGCGCACGATGACCCTCCAGCTCTGGTGAGCTGCGCAGGCGACATCATCGAGTTCAAGGTCGAGGACGGCTCACCTGCCGACGCGAACCTCGAGATTGGCTTCTCTGAGCGATATATCCACTCGGAGATATACAAGCGCTTTCCTGGTGTTAACTCAGTGATCCACAGTCACACAGAAGACGTGTTGCCGTATGGCGCGACTGGTATCCCTCTCAAGCCCATCACACATGTGGCGGGTTTTCTAGGTTTGTCTGAAGAGGCACTCAATACCTGAGACTCCGATAACAATGTCAGGCAACGAGGTGCCCGTGTGGGATATCTCGTCTGCTTATTCCTCCCACGACCCTCACGACCTACTTGTGCGCTCTCCGCAGCTGGGCGCCTCTCTAGCCACAGCGTTTACGAAAACGGAGACTTCGGCGGGATTCATCTACTCCAAGCTGAGCTCCAGCATCACTGGCTCGCATCCGGAAGTGAAGACTGAACCGGATCATCCAGTCGTGTTGATGCGCGGGCACGGGATGAGTGTCGCGGCTCGAGGTATCGAGGAAGCCGTTTACATGGCTATCTACACGAAGCAGGCGGCCAAGGCTCAGAGTACAGCTTTGACGACCAAGAACGCGTTTTTCGGCACCAAGATCGAAGGCAAAGTGCAGGCTGATAGCGGCGGAAAGATCAAGGACGGAACCAGCAAACCGACGGAAGATGTGCATTACTTGAATGCCAGAGAGACGACCGACACCGCAGAAACGATGTCAAAGTCAGTCCAGCAACCATGGCGTCTATGGGTCAGGGAAGTCGAACGCAGCCCATTGTACGACAACGACGTCAAGGAAACGATGATACGCAATGAGTGAACGTATGACGAGTCAGCCGATCTTTCCTTTCCGCACTCGTGCGTATCAGTCTTTGGGGTAGTGGACGTTTCTATAGGATCAGCGTCAATACTTATTGCCTACCTGCAACTGCGTACCATTGTCAATACGTAAGCATTGGCAGGACGGAGGATGGCCAAGCCTGCTAACCCCTTGTCGTAACCCTCGGCACCGGGAACAAGATGCTCATGACGTCCACAAGGCTGACGGACAGCGGCCTCGGACATTTTGCTGCATACGCCTCGAAGTATTGTCCGAAGGCTTTGGAGATGGCGCTGGGGATTGCTGCGAAGAATTGTCCGGTCGCTGTAGGGCTACGAGAAGAGAGCGGCGGGCGTCACTCAGCCGCGTACAAAACTATTGACAATAAGCAGACAAGGAGATTTAGAGGCGGCTGGAGTCCTGGTCTCAGCGTTGCGAAAGAGGGATAATTTACCTGCTTATTGTACGAGATTGGCGCAGGCGGGCGTGCTGGACTTTGGTGCGGCAGCGGCACACGGCAATGGTAGATGGCATGGCGAGAAGAGCTACAGATGCAGGAGGGGGACATGTACCACGGTTGCGAGGTGGAGAAGTTGTGGTCAAAGGTGTGGTCAAGTCTAGGGGCTCACATAAGTTGACACACAAGTCCCGGTGCAAAGACGGGTCGCGAGCTGATGGGATGTTTTGGCTGTTGGCTGGTCTGCTCCAGGCCGTCTGGGATTCGGCTTGATGTCCCCCGGATTGCACTGGACCCTGCGCCATCTGGTCTAGCAGCTCGCACCGTCGCCCATCAAGCCTCGGAAGATGAGCAGAGCCGCCTTTTCCCCCCATCCACCACCATCCACCACCACCCACCACCTAAACCACCGTCCACCACCTAAACCACCGTCCACCACCTAAACATCCCTGATCATCACCTCCCCCTGTGCCTGACGGCTTGTTGCGTCTTCCCTCCCGCCACCTCCCCGCCGGCCGCCCTCACTAAGCCATCATGAGCGAGCCGTCGCAATCACATCGTCGTCTAGCTCCAGAGCCCGCACTACCACCCAGTCCCATAGCCGGCGCACCACCCGCGGCCGCCAGCCTGAGTCTGTCAAGTCGTCAGCTCGGGCAGCAAACACCTTCGCGCTTGTTGATAAACTCAACCGGCCCCCCCGGTCTTGACATCGTCTCTCCTCTAGCCATCGCATGCCAGCTTCGACACACTGCCCACCATGGGCAACACCGCTGATATCGTGAAGCCGCTCGCCATATTCATTCCTTTGGAGATCTTCACCTGCCTGCTGGTCACTCTCCGCTTCGTCACCAGGTTAAAGATCAAGAAGGTCGCTTTGGGGTTGGAGGATTACTGCATCTTGTTTGCCTTTGTACGCAATTCCGGAGCATCACCATCGATCTCGGCTCTGCGCTGACGTTTCCTACCAGTTAATCACCGTGGCCGAGTCCTTTATTGTCGTCAGCCGTAAGGAGCATACCCCTGTCGCCACTAGCCCCGATCTGACAGATGCACAGTCTTCCATCTTGGATTCGGAGTCCACGTCTGGGATCTGACGGAAAGCCAGCGCGACCATGCAAAGTTACTCCAGGTACTTTCTTCACTTACTCTAGCGTCTTGCGCAATGTCACTGGCACATCAGCTGACTAGGTTCCACGACAGATCTTCTGGGTCACCAGCATAATCTTCTTCATCGCCATGATGTTCGTCAAGGTGTCCGTCCTCCTTCTCTACAGACGCGTCTTCCAGGCGCACAAAAAATTCCGCATCGCATGCGACATCATCCTCGGCTTTACCATCCTTTACTCGGTTGCCGCGTCCATCTCAACAATCTTTACCTGCAAGCCCGTCGAGTTCTACTGGACCAAAGTCTTTCCTGGTCGCACAGGACATTGCAGCAAGCCGCTCGAGGCCTGGGACCCGTACTTTGCGCTCAATTTGGCTACCGACTTCATCCTGGTCGTTTTGCCGATGCCCATGCTCCAGGCGCTGCAGATTCAGAAGAGGAAGAAGTACATTCTTATGAGCGTATTCATCCTTGGTCTCGTGTATGTGGTCCCGCAATTCTGGACTCTACGAAATTACTGACGAGTTCATTTGCAGACCTTGCGTTGCGGGCGTTCTTCGCTTGAAGCCCATCCAATATGCCGCAGACCCCGACCTCACTTACTGGATGTCCGACATTGTCGTCCTGGCCGGTGTTGAACTGACCACAGCCATCATCTGCGCTACGATTCCCGCCTTGACGCCGTTGATTTCGGTATACTTTCCGAAACTGCTAGCCGAGGACCACACTGAGCCCGTCGTCGTCCCCGAAGCCATCCGCGAAGATGGAATGCTTTCTCCAACATTCAGTCTCAACTGGACCAGGAGAAGGCAGCGAGGTGACTCGATGTCTGCCCCGCTGAGCCCAGGATTGCCATGGGCGGAACCGCGTCCTGAGACCAGAGATACCATCGGCCGCATTAGCGAGGAAACCACCAACGCCAACCGTCTCGCCGTGCCGAATGACCTCGAAAGCGGATTGAAGCACAACTCGTGGTCCATCATGCACGAGATCCTGCACGGAAGCAAAACCGACCTTGGCAAAGGCCACGTCGAAGAGCTGGAGGACATGTCGGCGAGCACTTCGCAAGCCGGCCGTTCTGGTGCCACTTCAGCACAGTCGATACATTTCGTCGATGACGACGAAACCGATGCAGGCATGAGCGACATTGTTGTTCCCGTCCAGGACGCCAGACAACGTGGACGGGTGCACTGGCAACCACAAAGAGCACCCACAAACCAAGGCTCGATACGGGAAGGTCCGCACAGCGTGCAGCCGAGCATCAATAGCGTCGATCAAAGCGTTGGACAGAGCAGACTGCTCCTGAGCCGAAACCTCAAGCACAGTGCCAAACACAGCATCATCGACAGCGTCATCCACAGCGTCAACCACAGCGCCAACCACAGCGCCAACCACAGCATAAACCAGACTGTCGACAACGGCGGCCGCTCCAGCCCCACATACCACAACATCGCCAACCTCGGCCACAGCCCCGGCCCAAGCATCAGCCAAAGCATCAACCCCAGCGTCACATTCAGCATCACCCGCAGCGCAAACCATAGCGCAAACCCCAGCGTCGACAATGGCAACAACAATCGCCGCCCCGCCCTTCGCGGCACCGCAAGCCGTAGCCGCAACCACAGCGCCAGCCGCAACCGCAGACCCAGCTACGGCAACAACCTCAACAGCGGCTATAACAACTTGAACTCGAGCCGCAATAACAGCCGCAACAACAGCGTCGTCAGCCAAAGCAACAGCGCCAGCGACAGCCAGGATTTGACGGAAATGACCTTCTACCGCGAAGACTCCATCGCTGACACCGTTTCCCGACCAAGCGTCATCGCGGAATCTGACAGCGAGTTGCAGACATCGTGGTTGAGGTTGAGTCGGAGCACTTATCACTCCACAAATACCAACAACGGTTGAGCTTTCTCCAATGACCCGGTTTCGTCTCTTCTGTTTACCGCTAGTTTGGCGCAGCATAAAATTCCACCGCGAGTTTTCTAGACTGGATGATGCATGGACGGCCTTTTTCCGCACTACGAGGTTATCGAATATGCTTTGTCGCCACTCGCCACCTCCTTTTTCCAACCACTACATGCATGCGCGGCGGCGAGGTGGATCCTAATTCGCTCTCGGATCCGTTGCAGCGCACCTTCTACCCCCATCTCTCCCGCCTATCCTACCTATCCTGCATCCGGGCAATCACACCCAAGCCGGCACCTCACACACTCTGCCCTCTCTTCCGGTTCTTGTTCTGTCCACATTCGTCTTTCATCTTAACTCTGGCTGTGGCTGTCTCGTCCGCGAACCAAAGATACCCCCATCTCACGATGGACGTTTTGTACTTTTTCGATTTGGTTGCATGTTCTTGCCTGGGTGTGCAGAACTTACGGCGGCAAGGAACGGCAGAGGGGAATACTTTATGAATTTACGAAGGGACATCTAGATGCGTCCGCTTTTTGGGGCTGATGTCGTTGTCAATTGGCGCATGTCCCTGCTTTCTTACACTTTCGCGTTTTTTCTACTTCGTTGTCTGTATTATACCCTGATTTGGCGGTTCTTGACTTGAAGCGTTCCAGTTGCTCGGATAAGCGGATGGAGAAACGGCCTGTGAGTGAGGCGCTTAGACACTACTACTACAACTACAACAATGTACCCAAAAGTGCCGCGGGACGAAATAGCGAGGAGATATCTTCACAGCAGAGTATAGCATTGAATCACCCATCCAGTCTCTGCCACAAGCAGCACCACCACCACATCCACATATCCATCTCCATCTCCACCGTCGCAACCACCCACACACATCTCCTGCCCAGGCAGAAAACCAAACCCGGCCCAATTCCCCTCCCCCATCTCTCGCCCAAGCCCCCAGTCCATCCAGCCCCACAAATCCACAGGCAGTGGAATCGGCAATCACGTAACCCTCCCTCCCTGCATCCATGCATCGTTGCATCCATGCACCCAGCAAGCGCCTCGCGCGCGCACACGCCGCCCCCGTCAACGCGCGAGCGCCAGTGGCGCCTGTCTCATTTCCCGTGGCCCGGGTTGAGCGCCGCGTGGTGAGGGGAGCGAGGCGTGCTGAACGGAGCGAGGCGGGCTTAAGGGGAGCGAGGCGTTCTAGGGGGAGCGAGGCGTTCTAGGGGGAGCGATCAGGGGCAGCTAAGTGTTTTTGTGGTTGGAGCCGATCTGAGCTGCGGGCGGCGCGCGGGCGATGGATGGCGGGATCTACAGGGCACGTGTTGGACGGATAACGCTTTTTGGTTTTGGGGGGTGCGTGGTTGGGGGGTGGTGGGCGCTGGGGGCGCTGGTGGAGGGGGTTGGATGGGCGTGGGTGCTTAGGTACGTTGTTGATGGGAGGTTGGGAGGATGTGGGAGGCGTGGGAAAGAGCTGTTTTGAGTGTTTATGTGGGTTGAGGTTGGTGATCTAGTGAGTGGAAGGGAGTCGAGGCTGTGAGCTTTTGGTTCGGCTCTTCCATCATCGCGGGGTGTGGGAGTGGATGGTGGCATTCCAACGAGTGCACACTGCAGTCGACGTGTTCTCAAGATTATCTTTTGGATAAATAGGTGGAGGGGAGGAGGGGCAAGGAGGCATTGTTGAGGTGCGCGAGCGGTGGCTGTGTTGTGTTGGCAAGGTAATTGGGAGTTGACGATTTGGTTGCATGAAGGAAGTCCAGACTCTCGAACGAGCATTTCAGCTCTTTCAATGATCCCCGGCTTTTGCTGCTCTGGCGATGTTCGTCTGCAACTTAGGTAAAGAGATACGCGGTGGAATAGGGATTCTGGACAGGCTCTTCTCAACTTCGACTTGAGTGAAGGATGCTGGAAGTTGGGTGGCTATCACTGCTTGGTATCCAGACAGCAGATCAGCAAAACAGAATCCAGTCGATCAAAGTGGATGGGAGGTTTAGAACAAGGTCAAGGTCTTATTGGAACTGTCCATGGTACTTGTCGACTTAACCAATCTGATCGTGTCAGCAGATCTGAAGGACAGGGATGACCTACATATTTTGCCGAACGTCATTTTTACCCCCCACCTCACCCCCATTTTCTGTTTTTCCTTTCAACCCATGCTATTGAATAACTCCTCATGCCCTTTTCCGAATCCATTTCTTAATGAACGTCCGCAGATCCTATGTCATGCTCACGTTCAGCACGCCCATTGCCCAATCTCTATCACCGCCAGCCATAATGAGAAGTTCTTGACAACATACCAAGACATCCTGATCGCTTCAATGCTCACGCATAGATCGCACCGAAGAAGTCGACTTCGGCGTTGAATTGAGGCTGACATCCTTCCGCAGCTCCCGTCAACCGGATGGTCGGTAATCATAAGGCCTGTCTTGTGAGGGTATGATACCCCACGGGCTCCTTACCACTCCGTCCCAAAACTCCACCGGGTTGTCAGGTCGCACGTTCGGGTCAGCTTTCTCCACAGTCCGGGCCAGCCATAGCTCGATCTTTCTGGTCCAACCGGGATAGGTCGCCTGAACGTCGAACCCCGGCGGTAGCTGAATCTCTCGGCACGCCCTCTCGCGGTGCTCTTTGATCACTTCGGCCGGTGGTGAGACGTACTTGTCGCTAATCAAGGAGTACTCGAGAGTCTTATGAGATTCGAATGGGCAGGTGCAAATGTCGCAAGTCGGGATGCGCTCCGTATAGGTTCCCCGTTTATAGATGAGAACAGGTCGGCGATCGCAGGCTTTGAGTCTCTTGAGGCTGTTGACAATGCTATTGGTGACGAGAATCGCGAAGTTGGAGCGCGCAATGCTAAAGGCGTCATCAGGAAGAGTAAGGATTTTTTCCATTGGCAGTCCTTGGGGAGCTCGCTGAGCGAAGATTATTGCAGTGTCGAGAGCCACTATCATGTCCATTTTAGCGAAACATCCAGAGTTCGTGTCCCCGTCCTTTTGCCTGGTAGGGGTAGAGGGAGAAGAAGATATCTCGGTCTCGATAAATGCTTCAAATTCCTCCCACGGTTGCACATAGTGCAGCCAGCCATGGGCGCGCGCGGTGTAGTCGAAGGCTAGGACTGCCGCGCGTTTCCATTTTGGAAGATCAAAGGTCAGCCGCAAGACATAGTGTGTCGTTTCCAGCTTCTTCTCTGCCCGCTTGTATCCTTGTTTACTGTCAAGGAACTCCTCGAATACCCGAATCTCCGGCTGCGAGACCCCTTCTTTCAGGCGCACTACGACCTCCTCCATTTTACAGCAGAAAGAAGCCAAGACGGTCTTTGTGGCCTCTCGCATAACCTTGTGGGCATGCTGGCTCTGATTGAAGGTGATGAATGCTTCGCGGCCGTCGTAAAGGCCTTTGTGCATAAGCGGCAAAGGAGTGGTGACTGGGCACTCACAAACCTCATTATCGACCTGTCGTACGTGTCTCTTGAAAGTGACTTCTTCGCCATTCACCGCCGTTACTTCGACATCGACCGTCAACTTCTTGCAGTTGATCCAGATGGAACTGAGGATCGAGAGCGCTCTGCATATCTTGCGACCGTAGAGCATATGCATACCTGCCATATGTTCAATTTGTTCGATCTTTTCTGGCGAAGTAAACGGGTGAGAGCTGTTGAGTTTGTCGAAGAAACCTTGAACGGCATGCATGCCATTCGTCATATAGTCAAGGCCTGACTCTCCAGTCTTATCCGACCGTAATGATACCTCGCTGTTTGCCGGGCTTTGTGGGCTTTGTGTCGGTTCCATGGTGATTATTCGCAGAACTAAGAGGTTCGAGGCCGTATAAATTGTACTTTCGAGTGTACAGTTCTGGTGTATTGAGATTGGGGTGTACTTGATCCTTGCTGACTCGATGTCAGGGCAGAAATGCTGGCACGCAACGATGAAGGAGTAAGAGCGTATTTATCCTGCTTCATGAGTGTAGTAAGTGGAGTTCTATTTCCTGCTGTGATCTGAAGACTTGCCTTGACTTCGGGCGACAAATGTTTTAGTAGCCGATATTCGAAGCCGCTGCGGACGCTTGCCGCGGTATCGTCGTCGCAATGAAAGGAAGAGGGTGTATTTGCGCTGCTTCGTTGAGTGTAGTAAGTGGAGCTCAAACTCTTGCGACATTCTGAATACTTACCTTGACTCGGCGGGGACGCGCTCAGGCAACAGTCGCGGCACCAGTCGGTCTGCACCAGCTCGAGACGCCTTCGTGACCGGGGCGCGAGAAGACAGTAGCAACCAAGTCAGTACGGCGTGTAGTATCAATCCGGATGTTGTGGCCGGTCAGATGGTGCGGCCTTGAGAGTTCTTGGTATGTGTGGTCTGCTGAGAGTGTGTGGAATGAGAAAAGGTCGGCCGACGGATGTTTTTGTTTGGCATCGAGAGATGACGTCGCTAACGTTAGGGTACTTTCGTGTTGGGCTTGTTTCTTTACATCTACAAGTCATAGGTGGGGCTGTGCAAACGGACCACATTATGTCAGCTTCTCTGTGGCTCGGCATGGAAATGGAAAGAATAAGGCTGAGGCTGTTTGACTGTACTTCGACCTCTCGGCGAGGGAGAGGGTATTTTGATTCTACTCCCTAAATACCGCCGTCTTGACTTACTTCGATAACCTAGAAAGCCGAGTCAGGCCTTGCTTCAAGGTAGGTAAAAACGTTATTTGGGCTTACTTCTAATTCCGAGTAACCGCTATCCAGGGTTACTTCTATGATTAACGCACTACTTCTTCCTCAACCTTTGATTCGACGTCCTTAACCTTCGGCCAAGTACCGGCTAGTATAATGTTTGCAGCCTCACGCATTGCCTCTTGCGACACCTTACTCTCAGTCTAGTTAAGAAACTCTTCCCAGCCCTCGTTACGTCCGACGCGCATTAGTGGTAGCTATATGTTCGTTAAGTAGTGGAAATCTGCATTATCTTCTCGCCTGATGTACCGTTTGTATATGATGTTCTCGCTAGAGACCTCCGAAACCTCGTTATCCACTGAATAACAACTAGAGGGAGTCAAGGGTTAAGGCTGCCCGGTATACTGCCCGAGTATACATCATCTGCATACCGAGCATGTGCTCGGCCTGAGTGTTCTGTTCGGGTGTCGCGTTTGGTCGGTTGCTCGCCGTCTCGGCGAAGAATCCGGGGATGCTGATATCACCTTCCATCATGAGGTCGACACTAACTTAGCCGTGTCCGAGGCAAGGAGTTCGGGGTGATAGTCAACAACATCATCAGGTGCCTCGATGATAGGAGCCTCCGGACCGTTTGCGAAGCTTGCTTAAGACCCCTGTCTAGACTGACTTCAACAACTTGAAAAGCCGATCTCGGGTATGCTTCGAGATAGTCAAAGACATAGTCCTGGCTTGCTTTAACTGCAGTCTGGCCTCAATCGAAATGCCTGAATCTCGGAGTGTTACAGCTCCGAATAGGTAGCCGGTGGCTCGGTGGTCATATCTAAGGGATTCGAACTTTGCAGTAAACATAGCGGTCTTCATCGCCGTATATCGTTACTGATAATTCTGGACTCGTACATTGATGTTTCCCAGTACTGCCTCGAGCTGCCTTGAGCATCATTACCGAACCATAATGACCTCTGACACTCCACTACCCAACATATCTCCAGGTCGGATTTCTCGCAGGAACGAGCACTGTTTTATCTTTCGTGTTACCCACTAACAATGTCTCCACGCCCACAGATAGCAATCTTCATCTCGTTTTCTCTTAGTCATGAGTGGGACTGTCAAACAATGATAATCATCAGACTTATAAGCATAGGTAAATCATGACCGTATTACACAACGAGCTGCACACAGCTTTCCAAGATTTATGAACGAGTCCGGTCCTCAGTTGTCCGTAAGAAAGAAGCCGACCAATCGATTTAGTCGATCAATCACTTGGCTGCAGTTCTACAGCTTGTTTGTACTGGAAGTGCATGAGACGTCGGCATTTGAATCTGGTTTTCTATGGCCTAGGGAGATGACTGTTCCAGGTTTGGCACGCCAATCAGGTGGCCCAGCTTCATCGCTTGCTGATTGATCGCAGCAGTCTCGGCTGAGGACTCAGAATTTGCTGAGTCCTCTGTGATCTTCTCCATTTGGTGTAGCCCATACAGATTACTTATTCTAGGTCTAATCCAGTGGTAGGGGTGCCAATTTCAAATTCCAAAGTCCGAACTCTCGCCTTTCTCACCACGAGGCTTCCTCAGCATAACGTGAACCACATAGCTCACTCCCTTCGGCAGAAAATAAGCACAATCAATGATCGCAACCGTCTCAAATCCCATTTTCCTGTACAGCGGCTCCCCTGCTGGTGTGGCCTCCAGATAGATGGGCAGGCCATCACGCTCCGATTGGTCGATGCCCCACTGCAACATCTGCGCTCCAATACCTTTGCGCTGGAAGAGGGGGGAAGTGGCTAAGCCTGCGAGGTCTATGATCGAGCTCAGTAAAAGGAAATTCAGCCGAGATTGGACACATTGGGAGGTTAGCTTACACCAGACGTTCCTGTCCTCGCCCACAGCCTGCTTCCTCGCATTCTCCATCCCATCGATAGAGGCATCGTAAATTTCCTTCACAGCAAAAGGCGGGCACGCCGAGTGTAACTCCTGCTTCTCTTCCTCTATATCCGCGCCCTCCGTCGGTTTCTTCCAAACCGCAAAGCCCGCGATCAACCCACTCTCCTCATCGACAGCTTTGTGCACGATCATTCCATCGTTTATGCGCTTTTGCTGGCGAGCGACGCGCCAATCTCGCTCTGCATGAGGATTCGCCGGGTCAATGAGCGAAGGAGGGAAAGTCGCAAGGCGGAGAGTGTCGTTATGGAAAGCGGGTTCGGCGCATTGGGTTACTATGGTGAGGGAGTCGGCGGGAGTGGCAGGAAGAATTTGGAAGGGTGCCATTGTTGATGCGTTTATGGTGAATGGAATACGCTCAAGAGTCATGTGCAGGGTATTGGATTGGATTCAAAACACAGTGATGATTGTCTCGGAACAGGCAGGTGGACAAGAGAGGTGTTGAGTGAAAGTGAAAGCATAGGGTTTTGATATTGTTGGAAGAGCAAGAAAATATATGCATTGTTGCTGCCTGGGCGCCGTTCGTGAGTCTGACCTGGCTTACGGCGCAAGATCCTTTTCAAGAGGGGATACCGGATGCTGGTGACTAGACGCTGAGATCTGTTAGATTGAATGCTGGGTAAGGTTCGAGTCTGGGTTAGGCCGAAGCGGTGTGCTCGGATAAGACGTAGCTGAGATATTACTGCTCAGTCAGTTGTGGGAAGAAGTTGACTGAGGCTGAAGTGAAGCGCTGGCGGCGAAGGAGTCAGACGGCGGTAGCCACGCTAATCCTAAAAGGGAGCATCCCGGCCAAACCACTCCACAGGATGTACTAAATCAATCATAGACCCGGTGCAAGTATCCTCAGTTGCGGTCGGACTATGCGTCTGAATGAAATCAAGACGAAGTCTTATCCCAGAAGCCCTATTGATTTATTACAACTACTACTAGGAGTTCTTCTAGTATCTCAAGTCTCTCAGTATCATTCTGTGTACTACTTTACAGGCTATACTAAATCCTTCCAACATCTCTTCGAACATACCGCAAAAGTGTATCGTTTTATCTTAGATGCCGCTAGAAGTTCTTCTAACGTCCGTAAAAGTCTCTTAGTATCCTTCCGCATGCCATACTACAGGATGTATCGAATCGTTCCAACAGCTCTTCATGCACATCGTAAACTTCCATTGTTGTATATTACATGCCGCTAGAAGCTCTCTCAACGTCAGTCTAAGTCTCTCAGTATCCTTTAGTATATCACTACAAAGGATTTACCAAATGATTTCAACACCTCTTCATATACACCCCCAAAGCCATTACTTTGATTGCAATTGCTACTAGAAGCTCCTCTAACGTCCGTAAAAGCCTCTTAGTATCTCCTCCCGTGTTACTGGCTTGCTGACGTAATTGGATAGTTGAAGTACTGATTCAGTAGTAGAAGTGTCTTGAACCCGTACAGATCCGCCGTAATACCATTTAGTTCTGCAGTTAATCAGTATGTGTCAAATCACTCCAAAAACTCTTCGTAGAACACTCAAGAGCCTTCAATTGAAAATGCTATTAGAAGTCATTCCAACGTCCGTACAACTCTCGATAACTCTAGCCTAACTATTCTCCCGCACGTAGTCGACCCAGCGGATACCCTCAGTACTGAACCAACAGCCAGTAGCCTGAACATCCTTTGCTCTGTGACCGTCTCTTTCGACGTTGTCCCAGAAGACAGTATCCTCCAGCGTCACGGATTCCCACCTCAAACTATCAGTTCTCAGCCCACCCAGCATCGTGCGACTGACAGTGACGTCAGACAGGTTGCTGTCCATCAGTTGCAGGTCGTGTACCTCGGAGTTGCCGAACTGCACGTTCTCGAAGCGGCAATCCGTCAACCTGAGGCCCGTGAAGCTAGTACCGCTAAAAGCGCAGTTGATGAAGTCGACGTCGGCAAGTTTGCAGTCCTCGAAGCGAACGTTGTGACATTCAGTCCCTTGGAAACTGACGGCGATGAATTCGCAGCGTGTGAATTTGACTTCTTCCAGCTCGCTCGATGTGACGTTGACGCAGCCGTGGTTGAGTGCGGTTATGTGGACAGTAGAGAATCTGAACCTGAACTGGTTGAATTCGAAGTCCTGGCGACTCGGCTTGAAGCAGATGGCGCTTTTCGACTCATTAGCTTTTGGTACCTGACTGAATAGGGATGCCCTACGCTTTGAGTGGAACGTATGCGTTTTCCACGTAAGTTGGAACCTCCATGTTGATTGGCATGAGCCTTGAGCCGGTCTTGATCTTCACTGGACGGCCATCCATCCAGGCCGCGACTTGCCTAACAGCCTTTTCGAGATCAGGTAGTAGATTGAGACCATAAGACGACGATTTGACTAACACGGTATCGAAGCCATCTGCGCTGTTGTTGCACTTGAGGAGCGCTTCGCGAAGATCTACGGGGAAATCGCCCAATCGCTGACCTTCAGCAGCGAGAGCAGCCATGAATGCACCCTTCAAAGCCTGGAAGAACAAGCTAAGCTGGCCCGGTGCGGCTTCCAAGATCTCATCTTTCTGAGGAAGGTAGTCGGTGGGCAGAGGCGTCGTTGTCGTCAGCCATCCTTGTTCCGCCCTCGAGGCTTCCGCCGCCCAGTCGCGCTTCGGCCGGGGCATCGCTGCGGTGTTGTTTCGTAGCAGACTGTGGATGACGTTAGGCGAAGGATGAAGTAACGATCGTGAGTTGGAACAACGATGGTAGGTTAGACCAGGCTGTGTGAGGGTGTAAGAGCGAAGCTGAAGGTGCGCAACCTGGCGAAAAGGGTTGTGGATGCAGCTAGGTGGTATAAGCGAAGTGAAGTTTTGGGCAGCTTCACCATGATTGAGTGAAGATCTCAGATCTCGACCGGAACGTATGCATAATCGCTTGCGGGTTTGGGTTCCGAAGATTTGGATGAAGCCTGCTCAACCTACCAGCTCGTTTTCCTACACATATCTACTTTGACCTTGTTCGAACCACTGCTCTGAGCCTCGACTCTTGATGCCCGGCGACGCGCTCCTCTTTCCTTTTCTCGTTGACCGCTTTTCTGGCTGCCTGTATTTTGCAGAGCAGCATCCTAGGGAACTCACTCCTCGAGTTTTGTTTTCCTCGGCCGGCCACGCTTCCGCTTCACAGGCTCCTCTTCCACCACCTTCGTCGAATCCTCCACCACAGGTTCGACCGCCGACGCGATCTCTAAGGGCTTGATATACTCTTCAAGTAATTCCGTATCTGGAGCAATACCAGACAGCGCCTTCCCCTTCCAAGTCAACGCGATCTCACTCTTAACGACATCCATCTCCACGTCCTCTTCACTCTGCGGCAAATACCGAATCGTAGTACCCAAGCCCTCCAAACCTCTGGCCGCCGCACTCGCGTTCCATAGAAATTGCATGACGACGCCGTCCTCTTTGATATTCAGGAAGCCCATGGGCCACCTGCTGCGGGTAAGGGCCTCGGTGACGCCTTTGGTCGCGTGCTGGGTGGTCGCGAGAAGGCCAATGTACTCGCCTTCTCGCCATTCGGCAGGCATACCCGTGAACGCACCTTCAAGCTCGCGGATGTAGCTGGGAGACAGCTTTTTGGTGACTTTGCACTGGACCAGGGCGCGGAGTGGCGAGGATAGCTCCGGCACGTGCCATGCGCCTTGCAAGTCAATGCCTTGGTCTGAAGCTCTTCCGGTCCGGACGAAGGCGAATCCGAGGCGTTTGAGGTTCTCGAGGACCGTGTATTCGTAGTGCGTGCCGACGAAGCTGGTTGAGTTGTGGGAGAGGCCGACGCGCTCGGCGTATTCGAGGAAGCTTTTCATGTCATGATGGTTTTCTGATCCATGTTTGATTGGAGATCGAGAAGGCGATGAAGACGTGTCCGAATAGAAACGGCATGGAAGAAAAGAAATACGCGCGCCGATAATGGATGGATTCTTCAATCGCAGACGCGGACGGAGCAGCATATTCGGAGAAGAGCTTGACATGAGGAAACCCTGCGATCCATACTCGAGACAAGACTTAGGTTAAGGAGCGGATAAAGTCAGACATTCTTCTCCTTGTAAAGAATGGCGAGGACGATGAAAGGAGCTCTCATATGTTTGGCCCGAAAGACATCATGAGGACCCTGAGCTCTTTCCGGCGAATCTTCGGACCTGGTTGCGGCTTCGACATCCATGCTTCCCATCGTCAACACCAACTTTCGACCACCACTGCGCATCCATCCGCAGAACCCAACCCCTCCAAACGACTTCCGCCGCCGTCGCGTACCCTCAAACCATCTACCCATGCGTTCATGACCCGCAAAACGGACCTCAGACCTCCACGCGCCACGCCAAACGACCCAGCATGACGGACATGCTCACCCAGCTCCAAGACGCGCTCGACGTCGTACGAGCTCGCCACCCCCCGACACCCCCAGAACGCACTCTAACCGTGCCCTCCAGCTCCTCCAACAATTCTACGCCGGGCTCGCATACACCACAACCCGGCACCCGTACGGCACGATCGCCGGCCAAACCCACAACCCCGCCGCCGACCCCTCCACCACCAACACAACCGCGACCTCACCGACCCAAACCCAGCACCCCAGCACCGCCGCCGACCCCTCCAATCCTCCTCAACCCCCGCGCTCCCCGCCCCCGGACCCGGACTTCACGGCCACGCAGCACGAGATCAGCGAGGACATAGTCATGAACATTGCGAGGATCGAAGCGCTGATACAGCGACTACCCGGGATCGGACAGAGCGAGAAGGCGCAGTTGGCGAGGATGGAGGAGCTGAATCGGTTGTTGGAGGAGGAGGAAGGGAGGAGGGTGGAGGCGGTCAGGGAGAAGGAGAGGTTGTTGCAGGTGTTGGATGAGAGGATTATGAGGGTGCGGAGGCCGTAGGGGAGGGGGACTGGAGTGGGGGGAGGAGGGAAGAGTGAACTGGAGGTTTTCTTGCATGCGAAAATGATGGGATGGAGAAGGACTGAGGCAACGATATCCTGATGGTGGCCTCGGCTTTCATGATTGGGCAAAGGGAAGCTCTGGGTTTCAGCAAGGCGTTTACGGTGATTCTGCTGCTGGTTGGCTGGCTGGCTGGCTGGCTGCTCGACGTGGCACATGCCCGCAGTATACCAACATTCCAACACCCCACTGGATATTTCAACCGAACACATCCTCTATGCGTAGAATTGCCATATCTGTGTAAGTTACGAGTGTGCAGGGTAGACAAGCAAACCCTCCCAACCAAGCCCAAGACACCAACTCTCCGCGTATCGCATCCGACAAGGCCCACCAGCCGCTCCGACCAATCACCCAACACCCAACACCCAAACCCAACCACGCTCGTCGGCAACGCAAACCATCATGCAAACACGTCTTCAACTGTGTTGTGTACCATTCATTTCTACCCTCATCATTCTACCCGGCTCGCCCACCGCCGCCCCAAAGCTGCACCGCCCCATCTTTGCCCATTCCTTTCTCCTCTCTCTCGCCCTCTTCCTGCCTTTACACCCCGCACACCTCCTCCAGCCCAGTCCAGCCAGACCCGACAGAAAACAGCGCTTGAACTAGAGAGAGGGAAAAAAAAAGGGACCATGGCCGCCCTCGGACCCCGAACCAAAGGAGAAAAGAGAGAGTATGCTCGAGAAACCAACGCGAAGGAAAAGAGAAAGAAAAACGGGAACTGGTGAGACTGCGCTTCGGATGGGCGAACGAGGACGGTGCGCAACCACCAGGCCTCGACTACCGATTAGACGACACGCGAAACGATCGCCACAACAGCCCGCAAAGCATCATGTGCCAGAGTCTCTTGTGTGTATGGATGATGTGTATGTTCGCCTTCCTCTACATCGAGCGTGCAGGAAAACGGCGAGTGTGTTGTGGTGTGCGCGTATAGCATACAGCCGCCAGCCCGCGACGGTCTTCTTGCCCCCAAAACCTGCATCGAAGAGCTCAGCCAAGCTAAACAAAAAAGAAAGGCCAGAAACAGTGGATCCGCACTCAAACCACAATCCAATGCATCTCCCCATGACAGCAGGGAAGTTCGCTTTGCCGTCCCGTCGAGGCCCCAGACCGAACCAGACAAATGAAAAATGAGGAAAGAGCCCAAGCCAAGCCAAGCCAAGCATCCGAGAGACCAGAGAGTTCAACAGAAAAAAAAGGAAATTACAACAAAGGGAATGGACTTTTTCTTTTTGCTTCTCAGAATCAATCAATCAATCGATTTCCGCAGCGGGAGGAGAGGAGGACCATTCGGTTGTAAACTTTGTGTAGTCTTGATAGCTGGTGTCCGCATACAGCAAGAAAACAGAAATGTGCATGAGAGTGGGGGAAGAGTTACATAGAACTCCCCCCAACAAGAGATTAGTAAAAACCCACCGCGAGCCACTGGCATGAAAATGAAATAAACGGCCAGCTAGCTAGCAAGCCCAGCAAGCCAGCCAGCAAGCCCAAATCAGTTCCCCGCCTCCGTCCCCTTTCCCCAAAAGTTTCCCCTGTCCCCGAGATGATATGTCGACAAGGACGGAGACGGAAAAGATAAAATGCCGTGTGATAGCAGACGCCCTGAACTCCAATGCTTGCAGAGGAAAAGCCTTCGTTCCGAAATCCGTGAATCGCGTTTGTTTGGAAGGACGACAAAGGCCTGAAATGGGGGATCTGTGATGTTGGGATGATTTCATAAGTTGATTCTCTCCGTTGTAGTTTGTGTATTGGCCATCAGACGGTGGTGGGGCTTAAGATGCTTCGTATGAGAAGCTATTAGATGTGTGCCAGGAGGTACGGCTGTGCACGGAATGTTTGATTGCGGCGATCTGCAGGGTTTTTCGTATGAGGTCTTGTGGGAGAGGCGAAGAGAGCACAGATCAGCGATCATAATATGCCCGAGTCCTTCAGCGCATTCTGGAGTATCGTCTCCTTAACAGCGGCGAAGACAAGTCGGATGTTTGATGTATCGGTGGCTTGTGTCAGACTGGGATTGCTGTTAGCGCGATCTCATCTCCTTAACGCCGGACAGGGATACGTACTGTGGGTAGAGATTAAGGTGAGCACGGTTCACCTGGTTGAATCTCCATAGCAAGTATTTCGCCGCCCGATTGACATCGTTGCCGCCGGAATAATCAGGAAAGTAGTTGCCGAGGGGTGATCTTGCAAGCTTGGCCTTGAACAAGTCGACTTTGTTGAGGAAGAGGATTATGCTAGTGCGCATGAACCACCTGGAATTGACGACCGAATCGAAGAGGACAAGACTTTCCATCATGCGGTTCTGGTAAACTGTGATTAGTTTGCTGTCGTGGAGGTAGTAGGGATTGATGGAAATACCTGGCTGCTCTCTTCCAACAGGACTTGGTCGTATTCGCTCAGTGCGACACAGAAGATGATAGAAGTGACATTCTCGAAACAATGTATCCATTTCTTCCTCTCACTTCGCTGACCGCCGACGTCGAACATGCTGGCCGCTGTGTCAGCAAGATGATTGATTTTTGAGGGTGGGCAAGCTTACTGGATGCTCAATTGGCCCATGGTGAAGCGAGTCTCGTAGATACCAGTGGTTTTTGTACGAGCACGGAGGACATCTGATTCTATCGGGATGTAGTCCGGCGCCGCGATACGGTTAACCTCGTCAAAGAAACTGACGAGAGATTAGCTGGAGAGCAGAGCCGAAGAGCGCGGCAACCTTACTATGGAGCCGAGTCCATCAGATAGAATTCGCTTGAACGCTCCAAGACTTGCTGCACGCAGGGGTCGCGCCACAGGGAACTGATGGCCTGTCCGACCTTCATGTCCAACGGCTTCTCCGGATCCGGGTCTACGGTGTAGTCCATGAGGTATTCGCAGTGCTCCTCGTTGCCAGGGAGCTGAGGATCAATGTCGAATTGCCGCATTGCGCCAATGAGGGACTTGGCGCAATCAATGACGTTCTTGTAGATGGTGAGCCGGTACATGGAGAGCTCCTCGACGGTGTATCCATTCTGGTGGATAATCTTCATCTGCTTGACAATGGTGGATTTGCCGCTCTCGCCCGAACCTGCAACTGACCGTTAGCATGTTTGTCTTCGGCAAGGCGCACGCGAAAGACGGACCGAGGAGCAAGATCTTGCATTCTCGCCGCAGCCGTCGCGAGTCCTCCTCGAGCTTCCGGTCAATGGCCTGACTCCGCTTCTTCTGCTCGGCATCCTCGCTGTTGGTGCTCATGCAAATGCCCATGCTGGCTTATCGCCGCCGAAGCCCGGCGACAAAAGGAAGCGTCGGACAAGGCCGAGAGGATGTCGCTGGCCGGTCGCGCGGAGGATGGAGGTTAGGCTTGCCAGACGGCAGCTCGATCGCGCCCGGGTGGCGAGTGCAGCTGGACGTGTTGGTCGCAAGGGGGGTGCGCGATGCGGGAGCGTGGGCGGCAGCGGTGGTGGCTGGCGTTGCGGAGTCGCAGGAGGGCGGCGTCGGGGGGAGGAAGCTTCAAAGCGCCGGCGGGTGCGGTGAGGCGGAAGGTCGCAGGGAGTTGGGCGCGGAGCGGGTCAGTGGCCGGCCAGGGTGTTGTGGATAGGCGAGGGCAGTTGAGCGGCTGGGGGTGCTGTGGGCGTGGAGGAGGTGGAGGGTTGGTGTCTGGGGAGAGAGAGGGAGAGAGAGTGAGAGTGGGTGAGTGAGTGAGTGAGTGTGTGTGTATGGGCGGTGTTGGTGTCGGTGTCGGTGTCGCTGCCGTTTCGCGCGGGCGGGAAGTGCCTTGCGACAGCTCCAGCTGCGGCGGGCTTCAGAGGGCGGTGGGGAGGGAAATTGGCTGGGCGAGCGTACGACGTGCGAGGGCGGGCGGGGGAGCGTGGGTGTGGGAGAAGTGGGTGTGGGAGTGGGTAGGGAGGAGCCGGATGCGTCGAGGTGCTTGTCGCAGGCGAGGGCTGGTGTTGAGATTGGTCTGAGAGGAGGGAGAGAGAGAGAGAGTGAGTGAGAGTGAGAGAGAGAGAGAGAGAGATAGGGCGTGGTTAGAGGCAGCGCAGGCGAGTCGAGATGAACGGGATGAAGCGCTCGGTCTGGGAACTCGAAGTGCACACTGCGGAGAGGACCCAGCACCGCACCAGCTGCACCATCACCATCACCATCATCATCAGCAGCAGCAGCAGCAGCAGCAGCAGCAGCAACACACTCATCACGGAGCACCAGGACACGCTCAGCCTGCCAGCAACCTACTCCTCGCCAACCCCGGCTCTCTTCTACCACCACCTCTACTACCTACTACAACCACGACTAGCTGCAACCCACGGAGCCCGACGGCTGACGCGCTTCGTCCGCAGTCGAGCAGTCGAGCATGGGACGAACGACTCGAGGCAGACACAGGAGGATGAGGCAGTGATGGGCCGCCGCTCAAACGGCACCCGGCATGGTACATTCTGTGTATTACGGATAGGTGCTGGGCAAGAACAACAACAAGCCAACAAGCCCATGCCGGAGCTGCCAGTGGTCTCAAATTGCAATTCTCAACTCTCGACTCTCGACTCTCGACCCTCAACTCTCAACTCTCGACGCTCCCTTGGCCCACCACTCGGCGCGCTCAAGTCATCAACCCCCCAGACTCCGAAACGACAGTTTCAGACGGCGCGAGAAGAGCGGAGCAGCCTCAGCTTGGCACTCTCGCACTCTCACACTCTCACACTCTCACATTCTCACATTCTCACATTCTCACATCACGCCCACATCATCATCGGGCCCGCCGCGACTTTCTGTTGATCAGGCACCGCCGTTGCTTCTTCACCCTTGCCCGGGCTGCCAGACGGCCCTCGGCCTGTTCGACACGACTCACGGCGAACGGCGAACGGCGAACGTCGAGGCGGGCCAGCATCTCCGCCGCTTGCAGCCGAACAATGGCGCTTCCGTTCCCGCCCTGCGCCTGCGCTTCCTTCTCGCCAACACGCCCAGCCGATGATGTCCTGTCTCTCAGTCTCTCAGTCTCTCAGCTGGCTGCCCTTGACGACGCCTTGGACCTGGCCGCGGCGACTCGCCGTGTTTCAGCAAACGCTCGCCTATCGCCGACAGGAGGCGAGGGCTGTGCCTGGCTCGCTGCAAAGGAGGAGCCTGCGAGTGTTCAATGGCATCCGTCTTGCGTGCAGTACAATCGAGCGGAGCTGAGCCGACCGAGCCATGCATGTCAGTTTACCTACCGGCCGGCAGGAACTCTTGGTCCACTTGCTGGCTCGCCGTCCGGACTGCTAGCAATATTGTCCGACTGTCCTTGATTATTGGTTTGAAGGATTCGCATCAGATACAACAGCGCGGGCTGCGGTCCGTTGGTCGGATTTGGGCGGGCGGTCAAGATTTGGGCGGGCAGCAGGTGGAGCGACAGGCCAACGCGAGTGATGCGATTTGTTCTAGCCACGATGCGGATTAGACACGCTGAAAACGAATTAGCATGGCAGCCACGGCAATGATCATTCACGGCCAATCTGCCGATGACGCGCTGGCAAGAAGAGGTGGGAGTAGCGAGTAGCGAGTAGCGATGCGCTGACTGTACACCTGGTCTGCTGCTGTACACCTGGTCTGCTACTTGCTGAGTGTGAGTGCCCTGTCGCTGCCCTGTCTGCCAGTGCTGTGATGAGCTGCTCAAGGTGCCCCTCAAGTGCCCTTTGCCCAGTACTGCAAACCACCTTAGCCCGACGAGGTACCTAAGTTGATATCGTAGCTTGTCCTGTAGCTGTACTCTGTAATAACTTGCTGTACTCTGTAATAACTTGCTGTACTCTGTAATAACTTGCTGTACTCTGTAATAACTTGCTGTACTCTGTAATAATAACTTGCTGTACCGCGCCTCAGCTGCCATCAGCTCGTTCTTGTGCCCGCGCCTCTTGTGCCCGCGCCTCTCCAGCCCACCTGCCACCACCACTACCACCACCACCCTCTACACTCTTCTTCCTCGGCCCTCTTTTCCGAAGCCGGCCTGCTGCTCTCTCTCTCTCTCTCTCGCTGTCTCTCTCTCTCTCTCCCTCTCCCTCTCCCTCTCCCTCTCCCTCTCCCTCTCTCGCTCTCTCTCCCCCAGCACCACCTGCTTGTCGTGCCTGTCCCACCCTGCCACGCTCGAGCCCGCCCGCCGTGCCGCCGCCATTGTTCGCTGTCGCCCTCCGTACTCTCGCAGTCTGACGTCGCCGCACCAAAGCCTCCAGCCTAACTATTCGTGCGCCAGTAGTCACTTTGGCCACCAGTCTCGCCCGGGCGACCGCGCACAACACCATCCACCGACGACTGCCCGCAATTCTCTAACAACACCTCACCCTCGACTACCCTCCCCTCCGCCGCATCCAACCTCCCCTTGATAGTCTGTCGCTGCACCTCTGCTCCCTACCCATACAGCGCCACCCCCACCGCGACTGCGACGCCCGCCCCGCGACCACCAATCCTCGCCTCCCTTTCTGATCCGCCCGCAGTCGCCCGCTCGTTTCCCAGCCAGCAACACTTCCCATCATGGCCGAATTCGTGCGCGCCCAGATCTTTGGCACTACCTTTGAGATCACGAGCAGGTACGCCATCGTCTCCGGATGCGATGCAAGCTGATCTTTAACCCCTCGTCAGGTACACCGATCTGCAGCCCGTTGGCATGGGCGCTTTCGGTCTCGTATGGTGAGTTCTCCGTCTTCACCGCGTCCGACTGAGTCCTGACATGCTGTGTAGCTCAGCCAAGGATCAGCTCACCGGCCAGGCCGTGGCCGTCAAGAAGATCATGAAGCCCTTCAGCACTCCGGTCCTGTCGAAGCGAACCTACCGCGAGCTCAAGCTCCTCAAGCATCTCCGACACGAGAATGTGAGAATGACACCGGGCTGCTTGGCGCCAAACCGTTCCATCTGACATGTTACTCAGGTCATCAGCCTCAGCGACATTTTCATTTCCCCGCTGGAAGACATGTATGCAACTTCAATGCTTTCCCCTATCAGCCAGGGCACTCACAAACGTGCAGCTACTTCGTCACCGAGCTCCTCGGCACTGACCTCCACCGTCTCCTTACATCACGACCGCTCGAGAAGCAGTTCATTCAGTACTTCCTGTACCAGATTTTGGTGGGCACAACCCTGTTCTTGGAAATGGCATAAATTCTGACGTAGCGCAGCGCGGACTGAAATACGTCCACTCTGCCGGCGTCGTGCACCGCGACCTGAAGCCAAGCAACATTCTCGTCAACGAGAACTGCGACCTGAAGATTTGCGATTTCGGCTTGGCGCGCATCCAGGACCCCCAGATGACTGGCTATGTCTCGACGAGATACTACCGCGCCCCGGAAATCATGCTTACGTGGCAGAAGTACGACGTGGAGGTTGACATCTGGAGCGCAGGGTGCATCTTCGCCGAGATGTTGGAGGGCAAGCCTTTGTTCCCAGGCAAGGACCACGTCAACCAGTTCTCGATCATCACGGAGCTGCTGGGCACTCCGCCCGACGATGTGATTCAGACCATTTGCAGTGAGAATGTGAGACAGGCCCTTGGACTTGCGCAAAACGGGGACCGCCTGCTGACCGTCACGTGCTAGACGCTCAGATTCGTCCAATCACTGCCCAAGCGCGAGCGCCAGCCGCTGGCCAACAAGTTCAAGAACGCGGATCCCATGGGTATGTCGGACACGGAACAAAAGAGGCTGCTCTGTCGTTGCTAACGTCGCACCAGCGATTGACCTGCTCGAGAACATGCTCGTGTTCGACCCGAAGAAGCGCGTGAGGGCGGGCGACGCCCTGGCGCACCCCTACCTCGCGCCGTACCACGACCCCAGCGACGAGCCGGTGGCGGAGGAAAAGTTCGACTGGTCCTTCAACGACGCCGATCTCCCCGTCGACACGTGGAAAATAATGATGTATGAGCTCCTCGGTAACCCATGACCTTCCTAAAGTCATACACTGGCGTGGTTGCACTTCCTAATTCGGCGGCCAGGTATTCCGAAATCCTCGACTACCACAACGTAGACGCGGCGGGCGAGATGGAGAACGGGGGCAGCTAGTTTGACACGGAGGGTCTATGGTGCAGCAAACGACTGCGGCCTTTTTTTTTCATATTGTCCGGCTGCGCGCGCGCGCTTCTTGCATCCCGTCGACGATTCCAAAGTCGGCCGCTCTGGCAGGCTCTCTGAAGGAGCAAGCTCACATGCCCCGCCCCTTGGCTCCGCAAAAGCCCCAAATCATCAATCATCATCAATTTCCCTCGGCTGTTTTTGTTGCTCGCCTTAGAAAGCTGCGCGCGCGACCTCTTGGATTGCGGACGGAAATCATTGTTGTTGTCACGAAGAAGGCTGAAACGAAACACAAGCGATAAGGTCTTACGGAAAGGAAGGGTCGGCGGCCGCGCCTTTTAAGGAAAGATGGAGGACTATTGCGGGTGGCATGGGCTGGGTGTCTCATCTCCCTTTTTTTCTCTCTCTCTCTCTCTCTTTCTTTCTCTTCCTTGCATGTAATAGATTTTTGCTTTGGGCTCTGCACCAACAAACAAGCGCGCTCCGACGTCGTTGGGACGGATACTGCTAGCTGGTACAAGTCTTGTCGGTCGCGAATGCCATTCTTACAAGTGCAACCCTCTACACTCTCTTGCACACGGGAACACTGCTAGCTTCCTTCACCAAGGGCCTCGTCACGCACGAGCACGAAAAACGCGTACACATCACATCAGCACTCCCCCCTCGGCATCGCCGATGGCGCACGACTATTTATTCAAGCAGCCAGCTGCCCCCCCTCCCCATCTCAAAAAACCAAGGCACGACGACGCCGACGCACTTTTCGCAGGGAAGTGGGCACGACGAAATTCTTTTCCCTGGCTGCCCACTCTGCATCTCTGGCCACTCTGGGCCTGGCGAGGCGAGGCGAGGCGAAGAGGGAGGGAGGGGCCCTGGCGCGGCTGTGTGGTTTTCGCCGTTCGGCGCGGGCTGGAGAGGTGACGTCAGACTGATTTCCGTTCGAGGAGGTGGGGCTCGCGCGAGTCACGGCTGGCAATTGTCGTGTTGGCGATCGGGGCGCGCTCCCTGTTGCTGGCGGCGCGGCGAGGGAGAGGTGGAGGGGTGGGGTGGGGAGGGGAGGTGTGCTGGTCGGTGTTCTTTCCTGGGTGTGGGTTTTGGGTTGGAGGGGGGATGGCTGGAGAAGGAGGGATGGCGGAGTTGAGTTGATGAGATGAGATGGGATGGGCTGGGCTGGGCTGGGCTTGTTGTCACGGGGCAGGGCTGAGGGGTTCAGATGGCGGATTTTGTTTGGGGGTTGGATGGGGGAGAGGGCTGCTCGAGGGCTCCCCTTTGCAGATAGCTGGCATGGCGGTTGAGATGATGAGGTGCTGTTGGGGAGGTAATTTGGAGAGGGGAGGCCGTGCGATAGCTTAGGGATCCCGCAGTGGCTAGACGTTAGTTATGGGTTCGATATCGAGGACGAGGTCCTGTATCCCAAGCACACGCCTTGGAGTCTTCTCCTCGCCGTACTTTGTTCCCCCTTCGCCGCGGTGTCATGGCACATCTCGTCCTGGCCGATTGGATGGGCGATGAGACCGCAGATGGCTCTCATCAGCTCTCTCGCGTCTCATGCGGTCCGTGATCGAGTAATGGAGGCATGGAACGGCATGGACACACTTGGATGTGAAGGTTGATCGCGTATCGAACCTGCTCAGGCGCCCGAATATCCCGCCCTCGCCGACTCGTCGTTGTCTGATGTCCAGGAGTGGCGGTGCAGGGAGTTTTTGCATGCACAGCCGGACAGCTCGCCTGTCCCCCGACACGTGGACTCGATATTTTGCATCCCCGTCCCGGTCAAGTGCAGATTTTCGGCTTGGCACGGTCGGCTTGCCGAGACCCGACCCTCCGCCGATCTCCCGAGCGAAACCTTGTTCCCGTCTCTCGTGGCCGAGGCTCCCGGCATGCTTACGAGGGGCTTACAAAATCATCACCGTCGACCGAATGCAGCGCCAGGCTTACGAGAACCTGACAATGGCCTTACAATAGCAGCTGTTTTCCGTGCGGCAAAGGGTGTTGGGCTTCCGTATATCTGCAGCAATAAGTGAATTCAACCGCCCTTTCTTTCTCTTCTTCCTTTCATCCAGACCTACTCGTTTTCATGCCTGAAGTCGACATCCCTCCAAAGCAGCACGCCACGCCAAACCATCAACCACAGCAATCCTTCCCCATCTCCGCAAAGACCTCTGCCGTCCTCATCGCCGTCCTCGCAATAACCGTGGCGACCCTCTTCCCCCGCGTCCGCTCCCTCCTCGCCGACCACCTCGCCAAACCCACCACCTCCCTCATCCGCACCATGTCCACCACCACCACCCTCACCCCCGGCCCCATGGCCGGCCCCCTCCCCCTCAAGATCGCCAAACGCCCCTGGAACGCCCGCGGCCACGCCGACCACGACTGGCTCTACACCTTCCACACCTTCAGCTTCGCGTCGTACTACGACCCGTCGCACGAGTCGTTCGGGCCGCTGCGGGTCATCAACGAGGACCGCGTCGCGGCCGGCACCGGCTTCGGCACGCACTCGCACGCCGAGTTCCTCATCTTCAGCTACATCGTGTCGGGCGTGCTCGAGCACCGCGACAGCATGGGCAACCTCGAGAACCTGAAGCGCGGCGAGGTGCAGTTCACGAGCGCCGGCACCGGCATCCGCCACTCCGAGTACAACCGCAACCAGGAGAGCGAGGTGCACTTCCTGCAGATCTGGGCCAAGCCCAGGACCAGGGGGCTCAAGCCGCATTATTGCACCCGCAGGTTCAGCGACGAGGATAAGGTCGATCGGTTGGTGAGGGTTATGGAGGATGAGGATAGGCAGGGCGGGAGGGACGAGGAGGGCGCGCCCATCCCGATGAATGCCGATCTGAGCATGGATGCGAGTATTTTGGCGCCGGGGAAGAAGGTGGTGCATGAGCTGGTCAAGAACGGGGAGAGGAAGGTTTACCTGCATGTCGTTATGAAGGGGAGGGAACAGCCGAAGACCGGGGGCGCGAAGATCAAGGTTGGGCAGACGGTGTTGGGGGAGGGGGATGGCGCGTATGTGACGGGGCTGAAGGGGCCGGGAAGTGTCGAGGTCGAGAGTGTGGGTGAGGTGCCGGCGGAGTTCTTGCTGTTTGATCTGGGTATGTAAGTTAGGAAGAGTGCGCCAGACGTTGGAATTCATTGGATCGACTGCTATTTCGCGATTTCATGAGCCGAGATGTTGTTTCTCTATATACCAGGAGGCGCTGTATGTACCGTCTGGGACCATCACCGTTCCATCATTGAATCACTGTATTCGAACCTCGTATTCCGTTTTGAGTGTACGAGTACTGCAGTACCCCAGAGGCCTTCGGATTTAGCAGCCGTTCCGAGCTTCGAAATGCTTGATTGTCTGAGCCAGCCGCATGACGATGTCAGGATGCGATTCTGTGTATATGGACTTGGAACATTGCTCCAGTCTTTGTTCGCCCTTTTCCTCCGTATCTGGCAGGGTAACGTTTTCGTTGCGGTCGGTGTTCAAAGGACGACCATCATCCCTGCCCACATGCCATCATCGCAAAAAAGTTAACTCAGCGCCGACGCCTGCGAAACCGAAGCCCTAGCTCGCCATCTCATCCCAGTCCACCACCCAAACAATTACAACCACCCACCAACCCCCTCTCCTCCAGGGACCTCCAATCGCAATTCCGAGCATAGACACAGCACCGCTTGCTGTTCTCCTCGCTACACTTCCCCGGAAGCCGACAAGCCGCTCTCCCAGCTCCCGATACTCGACTCGCGCGCGCCGCCGCAGCGCACAAAAAGCGTCTCGCATCCTCTATGGTACTAGCCCGCGTGGCTGACTGGATCACCTCGTCCTCCACGACCGGGGCACCAAGCGCGCAGCTGGCCGACGATGGGAGAGAAGGCATTGGCGGCGGTGCAGCAGCAGGCGTTCTCGGATCGGTGACGGGAAGCAGCAGCAGCGGACACACGAGCAAGAAGATGGCCGAGGTAGAATCGGATGTGGAGGGGCCGGAAGAGGGCGACTACGAGGCGAAACGGCCGCCGTATATACATGTGAGGGGACCTGCGCTGCTGTTGTGGTGCTGGCAACCACAATGGCCTTGAGTGTGGAGATCGAGTGGGCTGATGAACTTTGCGTGTTGATGTAGGCGATGCTGGCGGGTGGATTGGGCGGAACCACAGGCGACATGCTGATGCACTCGCTCGATACAATCAAGACGCGGCAGCAGGGCGATCCGCATATGCCGCCCAAGTACGGGTCTATGGGCTCGACGTACTATACCATCTGGCGACAGGAGGGTTTGCGGAGAGGTCTGTACGGAGGCGTGACGCCCGCGTTCTTGGGCTCCTTTTCCGGTACCTTGATCTTTTTCGGCACGTACGAGTGGAGCAAGAGAAAGATGATTGACTGGGGCGTCACGCCATCTCTTGCATACTTCACCAGCGGTACGTCTTCTCCAAACTCATGTCTTGCTTTCCTTTCTGAGACATAAACTACAGGCCTCGTCGCCGACCTCGCCGCCGCCCCTCTCTACGTCCCCTCTGAAGTCCTGAAAACCCGCCTCCAGCTCCAAGGGCGCTACAACAATCCCTTCTTCAAATCCGGCTACAACTACCGGGGCATGGTCCACGCGGCGCGCACCATCGTCCGCATCGAGGGCTGGCCCGCCCTCTTCCACGGCTACAAAGCAACCCTCTGGCGCGACCTGCCCTTCTCGGCCCTCCAATTCGCGTTCTACGAGCAGGAGCAGAAACTGGCAAAGACATACATGGAAAGCAAGAACATTGGACTGCCGTTGGAAATCCTCACAGGCGCGACAGCCGGAGGCATGGCGGGCGTAATCACCTGTCCGCTCGACGTCGTCAAAACCCGCATCCAAACGCAGCAAGACCCGCAAGCCTTCTCCTCAGCCTCCTCCTCATCCCATCCCACCGCCAAACCCTCCTCTCCCCACCCCCCAACAGCATCCTCGAAACACTCGACAACCCCCTCCCAACCCCCCAACGCACCCACTCCGTCCCCAGGCCGCCGCCCCATCTCCACCTCCTCGCCCTCCACCTCCCTCCGCCAGCACTCCGCCGCCACGCTCGACACCTCGTCCGTGCTGCGCGGTCTGCGCATCATATACAGGACGGAGGGCATAGGCGGGTGTTTTAGGGGCGTCGGGCCCAGGGCGGTCTGGACGAGCGTGCAGAGTAGCACTATGTTGGTGCTTTATCAGACTTTCCTGCGCTGGTTTGAGAAGTGGCCGCTTGTAGGGGACGTGGATGTTTAGGCGGTGGTAGCGGTGTGAGGAGTTGGTGTTTGCGGAGTGGGGCTGGATGGAGGCCGGGGTTGAGGGTGGTAGGTTGTTGTTGGAGAAGCTTCGGCTCCGATGTAGGCGGAGTGACGTGGATGGGTGAGTAGAGAGATGTGCCGTTGTCAAGAATTCCCGGAATCTGTATCATAGTCGCCCTTGCTCCTTTTCTTCTTCCTGCAACCCGACTCTTCTTCCCTCGTCTCGCCCTTTTTCCGGTCGTCTGTGAGGAGGAGATGGAGGGCGCTTTCCGTTTTCCCTTCCGCGTTGCGTCGCGTCTTGTCTGCTTAGATGGTGCATTTGGGCGGCGTTGATTCTTTTCTGCTCGTGCCGCTTTTTCCCATGTCTTGCTGTTTATGGGAGAAGCTGCGGGATGGGTGCTGGGGGGTGGGGGGGGGTCGATTCTCGCCTCTGTGGAGCTGTGGTGGTGGATGGTGGGGTGGGGGTTTGCGTTTTTTTGTTGGGAGAGCCTGTAGATGGGAAAGATGGAGGCGGGCGGTGGGGTTTTGTATGCTAGGCTTTTGGGACTTTTGGAGAGAAAGCAATTATAGATCTTGCAGATTAGGGTGGTTTTCTGTTGGCGCTGCTCGCGTGAAATGTGAGTCGAAGGTGAGGGATGGGAGTCTGGTATGGGTGGAGGTGTTGGTGCCGCTGTTGATGGGGGAGGGTGGGGCTGGTGGGTGGGATTGAGGAGGAGCTGGAGTGGCGGATGGGGGTGGCGGTGGTGGTGATGGCGGTGGTGGCGGTGTGGTGGTTGGAGAAGTGAAGGGCTGACTGGTAGGGATGTGAGGAGTTCTGCTGTTCGTCAAGGTATTGGTATTGTTGTGGGTGAGAGGGTGAAGAGCTGGTGGTGTGGCGGTGGTGGCGGTGGGGATGGTTCACGGTGTGGTGGTTGGAGAAGTGGAGGGCTGACTGGTAGACACGGAAGATGGTGAGATGTCATGGCATCCGGTCATCATGAGTAAGTTCAACTCCCTCTCTTTCATTCTTCTCACCTTGGTGTTTTCGAGACTTGATGAAACTCGGCCTGCGGAGATGTCGATCTGGAAGACTTCAGCTTCTCCTTCCCTCATTTATCAATCACGCACGCATCTCGACGCCGAGACATTGGTCCGGAACACATCCTCAATGATCAGTCGTGCGCCCATCTCGGCGCCGAGACAGGCAGAAAAAAGTTCAACTTCTCCCGTCAAGCTGGCTGGTAACCTGCGCGGAACAGCTACTTCGTCCCACTGACTTCGCACAGAGACGCGAGCGAAGCATACTCCGACAAGCTCGCGTACAGACACGTCGCCGCCCGGTCAGGACCTCGAAGACTCGGAGATTGAGGTTGGCTGCAGTAGCAGACTTGAGGTGAGCTGAGATCTATCTCCCTGGCGCTTCCGACAATCATCGCAACCTCGCTTCATCACCCTCCCGCTGTCGAATCTTGCAAGATCTGGGCGACTCTGTAGCGGATCCCAGCTGCTGCATTCTCTCATCCAATCTCTTTACGCACCTGCGACACCAGGTGGTCAAATCGGGCTGGAGTCGCTGACTTTCAATCCGGTAACAGTACCACGACTCCATCTCGTTGCTGCTGAGACCCGTCAAGACAGCGCTTCGTCTCCTCGTACTGTTCCTCTATCCTTCAGCGCGCCTCCGTTACTCTTGCCGCGGCAGCCGACGAACCCTCAGCAAGAGAGTCAAGCACTGGTGCCACGATGGCAGAGTCAAGGCCAGATTGGGATAAGGTGTCAGCGGTGGCACGTCAGAGTATGGTCATTCCGCTTCGCCAACATCCTCTAGATCTACCCGGCCGGGGTTCCTACACAGTTGCACCCGATGCCATTGGTAGGTTCCTCAACAACTTCAAATTGTGGTTGGCAGCCAGGGCGACTGGTAGCCATCCTGAGGGTGGGATACTCCCGAGCGACATGTCACAGGAGAAGTTATCAGACGCCGAATATCGTGCAGACTTCGTCGCGGCCATGCGACACTCCCCAAACCTTAAAACATATCAGGCTGGCCTGAGAATTGTGGGCGAGGAATTGATGGGATGGCCCGCAGCTCTCGCAATTATGCCACGTATAATGTTAACCAAGCCTGTTCATGGTTTGGTCCAATTCTCGGCTTGGGTACCATTGGAAGCGTAAGACTGACCCTCGCGTCTATCGATTTCTAACTGCTAATTCCTAATAGCGTCATCTACCTCCGGATCGGGAAGACCCCAAAGCCAGCAATCGAGCTCAAACAAGCCGAATTGAACTCAATAACCTTCAAGAACTTTAGAGCCGGTAGCACCACCATCCTCCAGAGCGAATGGACTGACGTCGCCGCCAAGAGATCCCATATGTGGAACGTTAAGTTCAAGAACACCGTCCTCGAAAACGTCACGTTTGACGACTGTCTTCTCTCCTATGTCTTTTTCGAAGACTGTACCCTCAAGGACGTACGATTCAAAGACATGGATTGGGGACGCTGCTCGTTCCGAGGAGTCACAATAGATCGATCTGAGATATCCGACAGTTTTCTGCACAGGACCAAGTGGTCGAGCATCGAAATCTGCAGCTCAAACGTTCGCCGTATGAATATGGAAAACAAGAGGTTGGATCAGATTCAGGTCATCGACGTCAACTCGACCAATGGCATCGCGGACAGCCCAAAGTCATCCAACTCTGCGGGTGCGAAGAGGCAGTTTGAGGATGTTGAGATGATGGAAGCCGACCCAATGTCAGAAGCACATCAACCCTCAAAGTTGCAGAAAACGCGCGTCACGTCGGATTCGGCCCCCGTACTTCCACTCAAACCCCGACGAAAACGGAAGCACATAGCAGAGCCTACGACTACGACGAAAGTTCACTTGTCAGGAGATGATCTTGAAGCCTTGCGCAGAACGCGGGCAGAACGGAAGCGATACGTTGACGTCGCCTGGTCTGATCACCTTGACGCACCTCCGAGACCACAGGACGAGCTTGACGCTACCCTGCTTGAGCTTCCTTTCGTGTGCTCGACGCCCGTGTTGACAGGCGCAAAGGTGGAAAGCAACGGAGGTGGTCACCATTCCCAGCACACGAGTGTGGATTTGTGCTCCTCAATCCCGACGGACAAGAAGCTGTGCAGCCAGTGTGGTAGAAGCTTCCAGACAAGTCTTTTGCTGAAAAGGCACTTTGGAGAGTGTCGACAACCCCAGAATTACTGGGGCAAAGACCGACTCGACAGTGCCGACCCGTCCAGGAAGCAGAAGGCTTCTTATCGCTTGTGGCATTTGGACAGACAGGAGTACAGTCAGTGGAACCCGGGCGAGAGGAAATACCAGAGAGTGAAGCTGGATTTTGCGGCTTTACGTCAAAGGATTTTCGAGCACGTTATGCCCAAGGAGTTCATTCTACATGACGCTCTAGACGAGGACGCCATGCTCCCTACCAGTCAGACAAGCTACAACCTCAGAACATCCGGTGTCACCGCGAGAGGCATTACCTACAGGGTGCATCCCGTATACACGGAAGATGAAGGCAGGATGGCTTGGCAGAAACGAGGCCTTTACGGCATTCTCACTCTCAACAAACGGCTGTACGAAGAGGCAGCACGTACTCTGTACAGCAGGCATTGGAAGTTCCTTGGGAGCCCCCAATCCATCTCGGCATTCTGCCACGATCGACTGCAATTCATGGATCGCTTGACCAAGATAACGCTGCACTATCGGTTCAAAGATGGCACTGTGGCCGGCATGGATAAGCACATCGATATCCGGTCGCCAAAGACGGAGGAGCTCTGGGAGTGGCGACGTGCCCACGGCATCCTGGTCCACAAGTGCCCCAAGTTGAAGAGCGTCGAGCTCGTCGTCGACGAAGAGATATGGGATGAAGCCAAATGGAGCAAGGGGGTTCGCCACGTCTTCCTCGATCCCCACGGCCTGGAAAACTCCGTCGGCGACTCGGAGAGGCGGAGCGGACTACAGAATACGGCGCGTTTCTGTGGCAGGTCGAACCACCGTTGCCCGCCCACTATCTTGAACTTGTCCATCGAGGGCTGTGTGGGGGTTGACCGGCTCCAGAAGCAGCGGGAGCTGCAGGGTCTCATGCAGCGCGTCATGACATATCATCCGTTTGCGGAGAAGGAGGCCCGGCCGTGTCGTTGCACCGGTAGGAGTAGGAAGTTGGAGAATGCGTGCATGCTCGAGTATGTGAAGTTTGAGCCGGACTGGCAGAAGAAGGGGCAGAAGGGGCAGAGGAAGTGATCATGCAGAGCTCCGGGCGCCTGTGGCGGTGTTCTTGTCTTTTCGTAATGTTATTGGAACTTTGTCTGTGATTTGAAAGTCCGGCTGCGCTTGGTGAGGGTATTTCGTGGTCTGACCCGCTTCGAGAAAACCACGCTTGCTTTACTGGTTTGTAAGTTCTATCTGGATTCACTTCGTGCTGGGGTTTTATCGCCACGACGCTAGACACGATATGTGTCTCAGGTTCCCAGAATACCAAGACGAACGTAGTAGGCAATCTGCCTCTGACAGGATGAGAGAAAAAGTGCCATTTCTTCCCATCAAGCCCTCGAGTCTTCTCTCGTCTGTTCCAACTCAGCAACGATCCTCTCGGTGTCCCAATTCTCTCTCAAGCCCCTCAGCAAAGTATCCTGCTCGCTCTCTGGAGCCATCCCCCCTGGCGCCGGTGGTCTTCTATCCAGGTTGGTCGGAAAAGGATACCCATCCCCAACAGCGTTCAAGACAGCCCTGACACCCACATCGTCCAGTCCCTTATCCGCCACCATACCCCTGAGCCCCTCCCAGCACCTCTCCACCATAGACACCGCATCCACACTCTCCATCGCCCTCCCAAACGCGCTACTAAGCTGCAGCAAATTCGCCGTCCGCTGCACACCGACCGTCTGATTCGCCCCCGCCGCATGCATCAGCGCCGGGCTGAAAAACACACCGTCTCCCGCCTCAAGCGGGACGCTGACCCAATTCTCCAAGAAGAAGTCGTCAAACTCCTTTCGTCGGTACGCCACGTACCCCTCCTCAAACTGCTGGCTGAAAGGCAGAAAGCGGGTTGGTCCGCTCGCAAGCGGCATGTCCGTGTGCGCAACCGCGCCCTGCAGCGTCAACAGCGCGCTTGCTGCGTGCACGGCTTGCGGAAACCGCGCCACTGCTTCTGCGGTCTGGAAGCCGAGATGGTAGTCTCGGTGCGAGACCTGTGGCAGACCCCCTGGGCGGACGATGTTGACTTGGGCGGTCAGGCGGTGTGAGGGACCAAGATAGGCTTCACAGACGTGGTGGAGCCAGGGATTGGAGTAGTACGCGAGGAATGAGGAGGGGTTGGTGAGGCAGTGTTTTCCAAGCGAGTTCCAGATGCGGGCGTTGGCGGTGGAGGCGGCGAAGTGGTCGCCTTTTTTGGTGGTGCTGCTGTTGGCTTCGGTGGTGAGGATGGTGGAGAAGACGTCCGTGGCTGAGGAAAGGACGGAGTGGTCGGAGTAGAGATTCTTGAGCACGATTACGCCGGGACCGGACAGGAGGATGTGGTACCATTCGTCTTGGAGGGAGGATATTGTGGCTGCGCTTGTTGTGGATAAGGGGAAGTTGGAGAGGTCGTAGATGGGGATATTGGAGGTAACGGTGGTGCAGAGGGGGTAGTCTTGCGAGCTTATTTTCTGCGAGCAGAGAGACGCAAAGGCGGATAGAGAGGGTGGTTCCTGGGTTGAGAAAAGTCGATGTGGTATTTTGGCTTGATGTGCTCTGCCATTGCTCTTGCCGTTGACTCCATCTGATGACATCGTGATGTCGAAAAAGTGATGCCTCAACTGTTGCTATCACATTTCGATCATAAGAGCTGAGTTCATCAAAGGACAACCCAATGCCTCTTCCCAATGTAAGAAGGACGAGGCTCAGGCCACAAACAGAGGACTTTTATGGATCTTCGGAAACCCTTTTCCGCAGCTCACGGTCTATGAGTTGCCCCCTCTTGGCTTGGGTTAATGGTTTCCGATGTCAAGTTTCCGTTTGAGCCGGAGGTTTTGTAGATGTTGTTGGACGCCGTCAACGTGAGGTGTAAGTTGGATGGAACATGGTGGGGTCGCAAGTACAGTAAGTACAGTAGCTTTGCCGCGTAAGCATCCTCGACCACCATCTTCAATCGAAGCACCACAAGTTCTAGCAGTTGGATCGTGTCCCATTTAAAGTAAGAGAAGAAATTGACAATCAAGGTAGATAGAGGGCTTTTTCGGTCGAAACTTCATTCACCTGGAAGTTACCAAGCAGCATCCTTCGCCCGAGAATTCGCGAACAGCTGGGGCTTGATAAAGCAGTGTATCTCGCTGCTGATCGCAGAGATTCGCTGCAAGTGCTCTGCTATGCGATGCATCAAAAGGTAATGTGCACAAAACTTGACCAGCTGCTATCCGTATCGCTTCGTAGCCAGATCACCGATGGGTTGATGTTCCGAAAGTGTCGTCCGTCTCTTGACGTTAACTCCGATGCTTTCTCCGCCTCCCCACCGCACTTTGACCAAAATTTTCGCGACGCTTTCTCAACACCAAAAAATCTACTCCACAACCAGCACGGATCGTACAGCAGATTGGCAAAATAATAGTGATGGGAGTGGGACTCGAACCCACGCTCGTTTCCGAACCAGGAAATTAAGATTGATATCTCAACATGATGTCAAGGGGAGACCTTAACCTGGCGCCATAACCAACTCGGCCATCCCACCTAGATTGATGGATATGATGCGGCTAATGTAGTATATATCCTGTTACACTCAGAAAGAAGTCCGTCGAGGATTGGCTGAGACATATCAAAGTGATGTGTTTGCCAAATGACAGCGGAGTGAAGAGCGAGCGGAGAGGGGCAGGACTGCTACAATTTTTGCAAGATGCGGGAGATGGACTGCGTGTTTGTGCCGGGCCAAACGAGACGGCTTGAAAACTCGAAAGTGATTGGGTGATTTTCCGACGGCTAGGGTGACTCTCGGACCGCGCGCTGTCGAACCGCGACTACTCGATTTTACCCGACTCGTGGCTTGCCTTGCGAATATGATGATGGTGAAATCTGGGCTTTCTTCTGGCTTCGTTGGATAGTGCCAAGTAAGAGGGCGGTTGAGTGCTGAAAGTTTCCAGCAACATAGTCCAAGGGACCCTTGGAGAGGTGTGTTTGCGGTCGCATCGCAGTGTTTTTGGGTGATGGACTTGGTAATTATTAGAAAGAGCTGTCTTCTGATTGGTCATTTGACAATAGCATCGGATATATATAGAATAGTCCGCTGTACGTTACTACAGGCCAGACCAAAGATATAGTTTGAATACTAGACTCCGAATGAGAATTTTCCGGCACTCGTTATTGGAGACAGTATCTTGAGATGAATGCGATCTCTCAAGCTGTGTGAACGGCATGTTGCTGCACACTGTAGCGGCCGTATCTGGACTCCTCGTCTGCATGAGAAAAGGTCACTCCACCCGTAAGACGACTGTACCTTATCAGCTGGCTCAGAATGGGCTGCTCTCGAATCGTAAGGCTTCGGTGATGGGCGAAGGCGAGGAACAGCCAAGGATTAAGCTTACTGGTTAACGTTAGCCGCTTTCCCTGGTTTGTTGATCTATTTTTGGACCTTTCCACGAGGCCTGCACGTTCATCTCCAGCAACTAACTCCATTTCATCATCAACACTTCAAAACAATGTCTCGAATGGTCCGCACTGTGATCACACAGCTCCTCGCATCAATGCTGTTCCCCCTTTACTCTGTTGCACTGCAATACAATGCATTCAGGACTGCGGCTCGTCCCTTCAGCCCCCAGCCGGTCACACTGAAGGTCTGATTTAAGCGCCGACCCCTCCCCAGCCGTCCATGCGCCTTCTTTTCCACGAATGTCATTCGTCTCCTGTTGGTTGCTCAGCACTCGCTTCTGCAAGATGAATCAATTGTTTGCACCCTTCGGGTCTAGCTGCACGACAAACAAAAGCCTGCCGTGTTCTATCACTCCCGCTTCTGCAGCCAGGTTGTAGTGCCTGGACGAATGACCGGAGGCTGCAACGAGGCGGACGGTTAGACTCAACTCCTCTGGTCGATACTTTGACCAGACGGAATGCCACAGCACACCAACACCGTGAGACGAACAGTTCTCTGCCGTCCTTTGTCTCGCTGTTGATGGATGACCTGATCCGTTGCCCAACGTCCTGATCTGCAGCCCGCTCCGTCCACCCCACCAGCCTGGCCTGCGTTATTCGTCGCAGCAGCCGCCGTGGAGCTTCAGGATCCAGAGGGTCCGAGGTTCAGTCACTGAGCCACTATCACAATGAGCTCCTTTCCTCCTCCTGCGCCAAACCCTCCCGGTCCTGCGACAGTCGCGCCGCAGTCGATACAAAGGCGAGCTCTGGTGCAACCTCCCGCCATCTCAACCGCGTTGCTGGGCCCAAATTCGAGGCGCTATCCACAGACGCCTGCCTCTGGCACTCCCATACATACTCCATTCTCTCCGTATGCCTCGTCAACTTCTGCATCCCCGCCGTCGACCGCGCTCTCTTCTCTAGGGCCGTCGTCGCCAATGGCTCTCCGAGCCTCACCCGCGATGGCTTCGTACAACCCACAAGAGTGGAATCGACGTGGCCCAGTCGGTGGTTCTTTCATGGCCCATTCGAGAACGACGAGCAACTCGAGAGGAACAAGAGAAGCTACAGGAATGGAGGGTAAATATGTTCCAACTTACACCGGTCTTAAAAGCAGTGTTGTGAGAACATGTTCCTTCTCAGCCCACTTCAATATTACTCTGCCGTCATGTTGTATCTTGCGCCTCCAGTTCTGTGACTGTACTCATATGAGACGCGAATGCTGAGAGACATGGAACAGCTGATATGCCATCGCCTCCGCCTCCATACTCTCCTCCACCTTCTCAGAGCATGTCACAGACAATTCAGTCCTCGCCATCAATGCCGAGCAACACTTTTGCGTCCCCTCAGCGTACATCGCCTCGGATAGCGTCCTTCAATCATAGTCCCTCATCTGCTCTCAACCCCAGTGCATCATCTTCAGGGCCCAGTGCCTATGATTATAGGTCACCTTCTGAGACTGCAAATGCTGGATCGCCCGCTGGCGCACCATCTTTTCCGCCTCCACCTCCTCCTCCAGGTCGCGATCGGTCTTCGTCTAGACAAAGACAGGAAAAACAGCATTCAGTATTTCGGCTTTCGGCTTTGACATCAAGGAACAAACCAAGTGAACAACCGTCGTCGCATAATGCCATTGATTCTTTGCGACACCAGACATCAGAAGCCTTAGCAAGAGCGCCGGGCCAAGGTCCTTATGGAGTTGGGTCAAGCCAGGTGTATGTAGATCGAGCTGAAATCTCTCCGAGTCTTTGCTGACAATAGACCAGCACAAGCGGTACTACTCCTGTTCAACCGACCCAGCAGTGGACCCCGCCACCGATGGGTCGACCACCTGCTTCACGGAGGGCAGCATCAACCGGCGCGATTGGTCCTCCAAGGTCAGATACCGACTCGCCTGCGCAGGCATGGGAACCTGGAATGCCACTGCCACCACCTCCACCCGGGCCACCACCCAGCGGTGCAAGATCACAAAGCATGAGCAGGACCAGTGACAGATCCACGACCTCTTCCAGAGGCTCGTCCAGAGGGTCAAACACGTCGGCTCTTGCTGCCCCTGCACCTCGACGTCCTTTGCACCAAGGTAGCAGTTTGGGACCCGTGCCTCCAACCCCAGCGGACTGGGTTGAAGAAGACCAGCGCAATAGAGACAAATCCACGGCTGGTAAAGGCCTACGTATTAGAACTCCAAACCTACTTGATGGGAGCCAGGATGAGGCCTTTCGCGCCGTCTCATCTTCCAGCAATGAGATCCAGTCAGCTTATCCCTCTTCTTCATCTTCCCAACATGGGCTATCGAGGGGACTTGCCAAAAGAGATCCCAGCGCCAGAGGGATTCGAGAACGCCGCAGCGAGAGTCGCGCTGCACGAGAACGGATCGCTGAAACCCAAAGCGCGGTTGAGCAGAGCAACAACCCATGGGCCACTGACATGGTACATGCGACAGCTAAACCGGCCGATCTGATCCTGCCCTCCCCAGATGGTGCCATAAGCTGGCGACGCAAAGGCGCAGGAGGCACGCCTCGAAGCGGGAAGGGAATATACTCCCCAAAAGATGGACCAGGCAGCGCGAGATCGGCCAAGCCGTATGGAGACTTGCAAGACCCTGGATCAACGCACTCTACACCAAGAGACGTCCAGCCCCGCTTGACCACTTCCTCCAAAGCTTGTGCGCCCACTCCGCCTTTCTCTCCAAATGTGGACACGAGCACGCATCCTGCCCGCTTCAAGACTTCTCCGGCACCTCCGCCAAAGACGCTGCCCACGCCGCCTCCGCAGCGCTCGCCTGAAGACTACTACTCTCCGAAATCCTCCGGCCTTTCCGTGTCCACAGGACGTGATCGTCCAGTGTCGCATATACTGCACACGCCGATTGATACCGTCCGCATAGTAGCACCTCTGCAGCCGTCTAGGCCACCGTCCGCTGCCAGCGTGGGCAAGCCTTTCAAGCCAACTGATCAGGAGCTCTTTGCCGAGTCTTCAATCGAGCGACATCGAGCATTTGTTGAAAAAGAAAGCGCCGCAATGACAGACCAAGAGCGCTTAGAACTCTTTGCTGAATTCATCGTCAACGAGTCAAGACTTCGGCGTGATCGATACTCGGCAGCCTTCGAAGCAATGGCCAGCGATATCCTCGACCTGACTAGGGACATGTGGAGATCGTACAACACTGCTGGAAGACGATCCGGTACGCCAAGCGCAGCAGTGCAACCATCGGTGGAGAGGAAAGACTCAATGTCTTCAGTTCCAGATTCCCAGGTCAGCGGCAGCCCTGCTGTGTCGTCTGCGAACTACACGCCCATCACGGACTCGGAGTCGCCGGTCAGCGGGACGATTGGTCGACCTCGTGGCGATAGTCAGCTTTGGCAGCCCTGTCTGTCGCCGATTCCGAGTATGGCTGTGAGCACCGTACCTGAAGAGGAAGACTCGAGAGGTCGATCAGCAAGTCGGTGGTGGGAGGAGAGCGCGGATGGATCCCGCGGTCGCGGCGGACAGAAACTGGAGAGGTCGGCACGCGAGTCAAAGTATATGGGTGTACCCAGAGAGGCTCGTGAGTACCTTCAATGGGAGGAGAACCACTCACCGTCGCAGCATGGTGGCACGCCGGGACCGAGCGATGCGCCTCCCAAGATAACATACGCCCCGGACGAGTATCCGCCGGAGAAGGTGGGCTGGCACGAGCAAGAGACGCCACCAGCACATCTCCCAATCTTGCAGTACTGGAACCATTCTGCTCCGACGACTCCGGATCCGTATAAGCTCGACGTGTCCAGGCTCGTCACGCTGCCACCGCCGTATCCACGGCATCATCCCGCTGTCAACAACAATCATCCCGATCTAGCCTCGATCAGGGCAAACCTTCGCATCCTTGGCGATACAGAGGATGCAGTCAAGATCAAGGAGTCGTTCAGAGCCCGAAGCGATTCTCTCCGCGAAAGAACCAGAAAAGATACGGATGAGAGACGCGCAGAACTCCGGTTGGAGATCCAGGACCGGATACGCACGGGGGAGATGTCGTTCTCGGACGCCGCAAAGGCAGAAGCAGAGTTCGACGCGACGGAGGCGCAGATTGTGCAGCGGAGAGTACAACAGGAGTTTGATATCTATCAGAAAGACGTCATGACACCACTGCACGCGCTCCTCTCCGAGCGGGTGCGAAAGGCATCCGCATCAATAGACCACCTTCGAAGCGGACTGTTCAACGACGCGCAAACGTCCAATCCGAACCAAACTCAGGAAGAGGGCGACGAGCAACCGGAGCTGCTGGAGAAACTGACGCTGCTAAAATGGCTGTTTGAGAGCAGGGAGACGATACACAGAGACATGTTCGAGCTGGAAGGCGAGCGCAACGGCCTCTACAAATCCGTCGTCCTGACTCCTTACGTCCTCGCCAAGAACCAGGACAAGGTGCGAGAGGCAGAGTCTTTCTTCGCGCGCGACACGCAGGACCGCAAGCTTGCCTTCGAGAAGGACACTCTACGTCGTTTCGAAGACTTCATGCACGTCATCGAGGAGAACGTAACCCGCGGCGTCGAAGACCAGCTCAGTGCTTTCTGGGACATCGCACCCGGCTTGCTGGCGGTGGTGCAGAAAGTGCCATCCGATCTCGACGGATTCGACGTTCTCATACCGCCACAGGAGTACCCAGAGAATCCGTCATATCATGACTTCCCACTGCAGTACCTCTACAGCTTGCTGGCGCATGCTGAGAAATCGGCTTACCAGTTCATAGAATCGCAGACAAACCTTTTGTGTCTGCTGCACGAGGTCAAGACGGGGGTGATGGCGGCGAATACTCGACTGCTGGAGACGCAGAGACTGCTTGCGGGCGAGGATGTGGGTAGTGTAGAGCAGGAAATGGCGGGCATCAAGGAGGATGAGGAGACGCGGTTGACGGTGGATTTGCAGGATAAGGTTGGGTTGGTCGAGGGACAGTGGAGAGAAGCGCTGGGTAAGGGGCTCACCGAGTGCAAGGACAGGGTGCAGTCATTCCTGACTGAGAGAGGCGGATGGGACGAGAACTTGCAGGAGTGATAGGTTTGGCTTTGTCGATGCTTCGGATTGGCTCCAAGTGCAAAGACGGAGAGCAAGCATTCCTGACCGAGTGAGGTATATGGCACGAGATCTTGCAGGAGTGATAGGTTTGCCTTTGTCGATGCTTCTGGATTGGCTTCCTAGGGATGTGATGAAGACATGGGTGTATGAGCCACTGCTGCGTTTAGCCGGCGTCGACGACCTTGATTGGCCTCTGCTGTTCCAGAGGCGCATGCTGCTTTGTGGATGCAGTGCCGCGCCGTTTGTGTCTCACTCGAGGGCCTCGCACAAAGCGTGATGGTGCTGCCGTGCAATGGGCGGGCCGCCGCATGTGATGGTCAGACCGGATGGCTGGCCCGTGGACGACGAGTGGTAACGTATCTGGCTGAGCAGGACAAAGCGAGGCCGCAGCAGGCAAGCGGGCGCCCGATAATCCAGCGACAGACAAAGCAACAATAGTCGACGAGATGGATGGCTGAGTGGTGGTGGCCTTGGTGTTGATGGAAATGGCAGCGATTCGTTCATCGGCCGGAAAAATAGCTGTTCCTTTCCGACGTGGCCTAACAAACGAATGGGGCGGCGTTGTTCCTTCGCTTTTTTTTTGTTCGACTGCACCACCCGTCAAACCCTCATCACGTCCAACGAGCGAGCCTCTCCCCAGAGCTTCTCGGCCTTCTGCCCCGTCCCCTTCAGAAAATCGTCGTGATAACGATCCAAAAAAAGTTGAAAACCCAGCAAAAACCCCGAGATCCCCTCAGGCATCGACGCGACTGCTCCAACAGCTCCTTCGAGTCGATCCAACTTCCCTGCACTGCAAAGATCCATCTTTCGGTGCCCTCAAAGACTCGCTCGAACTCGCTCTGCGCTTTTCGGGCTTCCACGTACATCCGTTGCGAGAAACGGCTATTGTCATTCCGAGCGGAACAGGTAGACGTTATCCGAGTCTCTCTCCAGGTACTGCCCACATCTTATTCAAAATTGGCTGCGCCGCAGTCGCGCGACTGCGACAAGGCCGTTTTATGCCGCATCGCTCACTGATTTGCGCGCAGAACATCTCCAAACATGTCGACTGAGATCTCCAACACCCCCGGCGTTGATGCCAACCCCACCTCGCCGGTCGCCGATGCCAACGGCACCGCGCTGAACACCTCCGTTCCCGCCTCGACTGCTGATGTCGCGACTCCCAACTCCGCTGCGCCTTCCAACGCCCACAGCAACTCGGCTTCCCTCTACGTCGGCGAGCTCGACCCCTCTGTCACCGAGGCCATGCTCTTCGAGCTCTTCTCCTCCATCGGTCAGGTTGCCTCGATCCGTGTCTGCCGTGACGCTGTTACCCGCCGCTCGCTTGGCTACGCCTACGTCAACTACAACAGCTCAGAGGACGGTGAGAAGGCTCTTGAGGAGCTCAACTACACCCTGATCAAGGGCAAGCCTTGCCGTATTATGTGGTCTCAGCGTGACCCCGCTCTGCGCAAAACTGGTCAGGGCAACGTCTTCATCAAGAACTTGGATGTTGCCATTGACAACAAGGCTCTTCACGACACGTTCGCCGCTTTTGGTAACATTCTCAGCTGCAAGGTCGCTCAGGATGAGATGGGCAACTCCAAGGGATACGGTTTCGTACACTACGAGACCGCCGAGGCTGCGACCAACGCTATCAAGCACGTCAACGGCATGTTGTTGAACGAGAAGAAGGTGTTCGTTGGCCATCACATTCCCAAGAAGGACCGCATGAGCAAGTTCGAGGAGATGAAGGCCAACTTCACCAACGTCTACGTTAAGAACATCGACCTTGAGGTCACTGACGACGAGTTCCGCGACCTCTTCGAGAAGTACGGTCAGATCACCTCTGCTTCGCTCGCTCACGACGGCGAGACTGGCAAGAGCCGTGGTTTCGGTTTCGTCAACTACGTCAGGCACGAGGACGCCGCCAAGGCTGTCGATGAGCTGCACGACAACGACTTCCGCGGCCAGAAGCTGTACGTTGGCCGTGCGCAGAAGAAGCACGAGCGTGAGGAGGAGCTGCGCAAGCAGTACGAGGCTGCCCGCATGGAGAAGCAGTCCAAGTACCAGGGTGTCAACCTGTACGTCAAGAACCTTGACGACGAGGTCGACGACGAGAAGCTTCGCGACATCTTCGCTCCTTTCGGTACCATCACCTCCGCAAAGGTCATGCGCGACACCAGCCCCATCAGCCGTACAGGCAGCCCCAAGTCCGACAAGGAGGGTGAGAAGAAGGACCAGGAAAGCGACGAGAAGGAGAGCAACGAGGAGAAGAAGGACGACGTGGAGAAGCTTACCAAGGAGATGGACAAGGTGACCATCAAGGGTGAGAAGAAGATCCTTGGCAAGAGCAAGGGCTTCGGTTTCGTTTGCTTCAGCAACCCTGATGAGGCTACCAAGGCTGTCACCGAGATGAACCAGAAGATGGTCAACGGCAAGCCGCTGTACGTCGCCCTCGCTCAGCGCAAGGATGTCCGTAAGAGCCAGCTCGAGGCCACCATCCAGGCTCGCAACCAGATCCGCATGCAGCAGGCCGCTGCGGCTGCTGGTATGCCCGCCCAGCAGTTCGTCCAGCCTCAGATGTTCTTTGGCCCCGGCCAGCAACCTTTCATGCCCCCTGCCGCTCGTGGCCAGATGCCCTACCCTCAGGGTATGCCCGCTCAGGGTGGTCGTGGCGTCGCTTTCCCCGCGATGCAGGCCGGTCGTGGCGGTCCCAATGCCCAGCAGATTCCTCCCATGTACGGCATGCCCCCTGGCGCTATTCCCCCTGGTGCCATGCCTCCTCAGTTCAACCCCGCATACGCTCAGATGCTCGCCGCTCAGGCTGCTAACGCTATGGGTGGTCGCGGTGCTGGCCGTGGTCCTGTCCCTGGCATGCCTGGTATGCCTGGCATGCCCCAGATGGCTGGTCAGGTCCCCAACATGCGTGGTGCCCAGGGCGCCGGCCGCGGTGGCATGCCCAGGCAGCAGATGCCCGGCTTCCCCGGTGGTCGTCCCGCTCCTGGCGCTGGCGCCGTTCCCCCCACCGGCGAGGCCCTCGACGTCAGCAGCCTGCAGTCGGCCCCCGCCGCCCAGCAGAAGCAGATGCTCGGTGAGGCCCTGTACCCCAAGATCCACGCCCAGCAGCCTGAGCTGGCTGGCAAGATCACGGGTATGCTCCTGGAGATGGACAACGAGGAGTTGCTCAACCTGTAAGTTTTGCTGAACCCCAGATACTGAACCGTTTCAACTGACGAAACTCAGGACCAACAACGACGCTGCTCTTCGCGCCAAGGTTGACGAGGCCATGGGTGTCTACCAGGACTACATCAACAGGAAGGAGAGCGAGGCCCCTGCTCAAGACGAGAATGCCGCTCCCCAGGAGGCTGCTAAGGACGGCGAGGCTGCCGCCGAGTCCAAGGCCTAAATGCCTAACGAATTCTCTGTGAACGATTTGGGTTGCGTAACGGCGTATCAGGCGTAGGAACCAAAGGCCATGGTCATCTCTTTTCGACCCGTCACTCGGTGGGCCAAAAGTTTTCATGTCCGTCTGCCACGTAGGCTAGGCTTTTCTCCCACAACTTTCCAACGGTCTGGGAGGTGGGAGGTGCGTGTGGGGATGGGCTTACTACTTTCTCTCTACTACATCCGAATACCCGACATGGTTCTTCTCTTCGAGCTCACTCTCTTAACGATCGACGTGTCATTTTGACACTCGACGGCATCTGACATACCCCCATCCCCGTAGCACGTGGTAGCTGCTTTATCCTCTTACTATCCATTATCTTCCCTTCACTTTGATGACATGTGTACTATGAAGGCAGGAGCTCTTCTGTCCTGTTTGTTCTCATATTGCTTTACTATGCGTCATGTGTCTTATCTCGGCTTCCGCTACGTGGGACAGCTGCTATGATGGGATGTCGGCAAATGCTGGTTTAGCTGGATATGAGTTGTTCTTCCAAGTCTAGGGACGGTGATCTGTCGGGTGGTCAAGTCTTCAATGTTCCGCTCGTTGCACCTGGAACAATACACGAGCAATGGTGGAGATGGCCGAGAGGACGGATAGTCAGACGGGGTAATGGAGGAAGTCTCAAATTGTATGGATGAGATGGGTGGGTTGGGTGGTGAAATGGATGCGGTGGATGATGGAACGGTTGGTTAGATTAGGATGGGTTTACGATTAGAATGATGAATGCTATCATACTTCAAGCAGGAATTCTCTTGTGCATGTAGGCTTGCAAGCAGTGTCGATTCCGATCATACTGAAGTTGCTCTGAGGAGCGATTTGCCTTGTACAACGATGTGCCAAGACTTCAAGTTGGCCTGAGTCAGGCAGCAGTTTTTCGGTGATCGGAGGATCAGAAATCCCGCCGAGTTTCTATACCTAGCGCCTGCGGACTTGACGTATAGAGGTGGCCTCATCGACGACTGCGAGAGACAATCGATCGCCCAAAATGCCTCTCGTCGACAATGCCCAGATCAAGTCGGCGAGCCTGCATAACCCATTGCCGCTCGCCCTGCACACCTACGTGTGGCCTTTCCTCATCGTTTGGCCCATCTTCTTCGCCTACTACCTATCGGAAGAGCGCTATGAGAAGCATATCCAGTCCCAGGAATGGACCTTCGTCTGGTCCGGCAGCATCATCACAATCCAGTCACTCGTATGGCTGACGACCCACTGGAACGTCGACCTCAGAGCTCTGTTCACCTCGACGAGCGCAAAAGATGTTCGCACCGCGCAGCTCATCAAGGTCATCCCGGTGGCCAACGCTGGCTCGGCGGAGATCTGCCCTCTCAAGCGGGATACAGTGAATGGAAAGCAGACTCTCTCCTTTCTTTTCCAAAAGCGCCGGTTTCTCTACGACCCCGAAAGGAATACTTTTGCGCCGCTGGTCTACACACTTGACGCTGAGCCGAAGCCTTTGATAAGCACCTTCCAACAGTCTCGCGGTCTGACCTCTCCCGCCGATATCTCGCGTCTCCAGCAGCACTACGGCGACAACGCCTTCGATATTCCCGTTCCGACGTTCACGGAGCTCTTCAAGGAGCACGCGGTAGCGCCCTTCTTCGTCTTCCAGGTCTTCTGTGTTGGATTGTGGATGTTGGATGAATACTGGTATTACTCGCTGTTCACGCTGTTCATGCTGGTGGCCTTTGAGAGCACGGTGGTATGGCAGCGTCAGAGGACCTTGAGTGAATTCCGCGGAATGGCCATTAAGCCGTACGAGATTCTGGTATACAGGGAGAACAGCTGGCAGGAGATTCAAAGCGACAAACTGCTTCCCGGTGACTTGGTTTCTGTGGAGAGGACCAAGGAGGACAGCGGCGTTGCCTGCGATATGTTGCTCGTGGAAGGCTCCGCCATTGTCAACGAGGCCATGCTTTCTGGTGAAAGCACTCCGGTTCTCAAGGACTCCATTCAATTGCGCCCTGGAAATGCGCACATCGAACCCGAAGGTCTGGACAAGAACGCATTCCTTTTCGGCGGCACCAAGGTCCTTCAGGTCACCCACGGCACTACCAGTGAGGACGCTATGGACACCATTCCCCAGGTTGCTTCAGGCGTTCCTCCGCCGCCTGACAAGGGCGCCATGGCCATTGTTGTCAAGACCGGATTTGAGACCAGCCAAGGAAGCCTTGTCAGAACCATGATTTACTCCACGGAGCGTGTGTCCGCAAACAACGTTGAAGCGCTGCTTTTCATCCTGTTCCTCCTCATTTTCGCGATTGCTGCGTCCTGGTACGTCTGGCAAGAGGGTGTCGCCAGAGATCGGAAACGGTCGAAGCTTCTGCTGGACTGCGTCTTGATCATCACGAGCGTTGTGCCTCCGGAGTTGCCGATGGAACTGAGCCTGGCCGTCAACACCAGTCTTGCTGCATTGAGCAAATATGCGATCTTCTGCACGGAACCTTTCCGTATCCCCTTTGCTGGCCGCGTGGATGTTGCGTGCTTTGACAAGACCGGAACTCTCACCGGCGAAGACCTTGTTGTGGACGGAATTGCTGGTCTTGGTTTGGGCCAAGCTGGTGTCAAGTCTGAGCCGGATGGTGCCCAAACCCAGCTTCTCCCTGTTGATCAGGTTGGTCCCGATACTACCCTGGTTCTTGCCACTGCGCACGCCCTGGTCAAGCTTGATGAAGGAGACATTGTAGGAGAACCAATGGAAAAGGCCACTCTCGCCTCCTTGGGTTGGACAGTTGGCGCGCATGATACTCTTAGCAACAAGACTGCCCACGGAAACAAGGCAGCGGATCTTGTCCAGATCAAGAGGCGTTTCCAATTTTCGTCGGCCCTCAAGAGGCAAAGCTCCGTCGCTACAGTTGTTGGCACAAACCCGAAGACCGGCAAGAAGGGCAAGAGCACCTTCGTTGGTGTCAAGGGCGCTCCGGAAACCATTCGTAAGATGCTGGTTAACACGCCACCAAAGTACGAGGAGACATTCAAGCACTTTACCAGGAACGGTGGCCGCGTCCTCGCTTTGGCCTACAAGCGTCTCTCCACCGAGGACGAGATCAGCCAGAAGAGGATCAACGATCTCAAGCGTGAGGACGTCGAGTGCGATCTGAACTTTGCCGGTTTCTTGGTTCTTCAGTGCCCTCTCAAGGATGATGCGATGAAGGCAGTGCGCATGCTTAACGAAAGCAGCCACCGCGTGGTCATGATTACGGGTGATAACCCGCTCACTGCTGTCCACGTTGCCCGCCAAGTAGAGATCGTGGATCGGGAATGCTGGATCCTCGATGCTCCCGAGAATGACGACTCTGGCGAGAAGCTGGTCTGGCGTAGCATCGATGACAAGGTCAGCATCTTGGTCGATCCTACCAAACCTCTCGACGCGGAGATTCTCAAGACCAAGGACGTCTGCGTTACCGGATACGCTCTTTCAAAGTTCGGCGGGCAGCAGGCTTTCACGCAGCTTCTGCGACACGCTTGGGTCTACGCTCGTGTTTCACCGAAGCAGAAGGAGGAGATTCTTCTTGGGCTCAAGGACGCTGGCTACACGACCCTCATGTGCGGTGACGGTACCAACGACGTTGGTGCGCTCAAGCAGGCGCATATTGGTGTCGCTCTGCTTAACGGCACGAGGGACGATCTGGACAAGATTGCCGAGCACTTCAGGACAACGAAGATGAAGGAAATGTACGAGAAGCAAATCCAGCTCATGACGCGTTTCAACCAGCCTCCGCCTCCAGTGCCGCCGATGATCGCGCATCTGTACCCGCCTGGACCTCGCAACCCTCACTACGAGAAAGCAGTCCAGCGGGAAGCAGACAGGAAGAAGTCGAAGGGCATCATTGCCGCCACAGAGACTGCCAACGGAGATGCGAACAACATTCCGACTATCACCACACCGGGCGCACGCGCTCTCCAGCAGTCAGAAACTCCTGCTGAGGCGCGCAAGCGTCAATCTCAGGAGAAGGCGGCGGGAATGATGGAGAAAATGCAAGCAAGTATGATGGAGAGCGAGCTGGACGACGAGCCGCCAACTATCAAGCTTGGCGATGCCTCTGTTGCAGCTCCCTTCACCAGCAAACTCGCAAATGTCATTGCAATCCCTAACATTATCCGCCAAGGTCGGTGCACGTTGGTTGCTACGATTCAGATGTACAAGATTCTTGCACTCAACTGTCTTATCAGCGCGTACAGTCTGAGTGTGCTGTACCTCGATGGCATCAAGTTTGGCGACGGGCAGGTCACCATCAGCGGGATGATGATGAGTGTCTGCTTCCTCTCCATCTCTCGCGCCAAGGTGGGTTTCGATATCATTCCGAGTACACTACGCAGTTATGCTGATTCTTCTTGTAGCCCGTGGAACAACTCTCGAAAGAGCGTCCCCAGCCCAACATCTTCAATCCGTACATTATCGGCTCCGTCCTTGGCCAGTTCGCCATCCACATAGCCACCCTCATCTACATCTCGCAATACGTGCAACGCATCGAGCCCAAGAACCCCGACGTCGACCTCGAAGGCGAATTCGAGCCCTCGCTGCTCAACAGCGCGATCTATCTGCTCCAACTGATCCAGCAAATCAGCACGTTCGCCATCAACTACCAGGGGCGACCGTTCCGCGAGTCGATCCGCGAGAACAAGGGCATGTACTACGGCCTCGTCGGCGTCTCCCTCGTGGCCTTCTCGTGCGCGACCGAGTTTGTCCCCGAGATCAACGAGAAGCTCAAGCTCGTGCCATTCTCGATGGAGTTCAAGACGACGATGACGACGGTGATGATTCTGGATTTCGCGGGTTGCTGGATCATCGAGAAGGTGCTCAAGCAGCTCTTCTCGGACTTCAGGCCCAAGGACATCGCGGTGCGGAGGCCGGATCAGCTGAAGGCGGAAGAGGCTCGGAGGGCGCGCGAGCACGAGGAGGCGGAGAGAAAGAAGGAGATTGAGGCGGGCAAGGCTTGATTGTCTGCATTGCTGGTCGAGGGACCGTGTACAGGTAGAAGGGACGGCGAAGGTGGTTGTTTGATCGGCCTGCTTGTCGTGTCATCATACATAGACGGGAGAAAGCTCAGCGAATGTATAGACGGTCGTTTTCCGGTCCCCGATGCTTCTTGCCGGTGTCGTTGTCGTAGGGCTGAGTGGTGCAACGTTGGCAGCGTTGTGAAGTGTACAGAAGAGCGTGTGGGAACAGTGATGACTTCATAGGTGGGTCCTCGTTGATGCGGTGAAGCGGTGTGCGATGAGACAAGGCACGGCACGACGCACGACGGCCTTGTCAGGGCGCTCAAGTCCGCCTCCCCGCCGGACTGTCAACGTCCACATACCAGCGCGGTGTAACGTGTTGGACCAACGAAGACTTGGATTGCCGGAATGGATCAACTCGACGATCTGTGTCGGGCTTGGCCGTCAATAGGCGGATAAAGAAAGGCACGGTGGGATATCATGAGTTGGCGGTGGTGCTGTCTTTGGAAGGTACGTAGGCACGGTGGACCACGCATGCATGCACGCCACCACGTTCTACAAAAGCGACGAGGAAGCATAAGAAATAAGAGGGAGAAGTAAGGCACGGGATGCGTAAGGCGGGTATACATACACACACACACATCCACACACCTACACACACACACATACACACACATACATAATGAGTGGGTGCTTGTTGTGCCTTGGTTCCAGGATTCCGAGTCCGCCTCCCCGCTGGTGTAACTACAGCAAGGACAAGGCCAGCATTGGCCAAAAGCGGTGGTGCGGCATGTAGCTGGCTGGATGCCTGATGGAGGTTGCATGTCGCATGCATGCAATGAGTGCGCAAGCCCCCCATCGGCGAGCGTAGTGTAAGGGATTATACCCAGTGGAGCTGTGAGTGTGGAGGGGATATCCATTGCTGCACTCGTCTCGAGGCACGGCATCCACCACCATTGTTCGACTGCGGCGAAGATGTGCGGGCTGAGTCATGTCACAATAAACCTTCGCCACTGGGATCCCATACCTTAGTCTCCTTGTCCGCTTTGAATCGGATATATGCCAGGGTCTAACTTAAGTCAGGGACGGCTGCCAGCCGACCGCGTCCGAAACTCTGATTCTGTGTGCGTCGTCGAAGAAGAAGAAGGTTTCTTGGTGGGTGAGGTGGACGGGTCGAGGGGGAAGGTTTGAGACAAGGCTGGGCGATCTGCTGGAGGGGGCTAGGATCTTGCAAGGGTTTGGGGATCATGGTCAAGTCGGGAATTTCATATGGGGGTGTGGTGATGGGAAATGTAGTCGGGGGGAGGGATGATGATGTGGTGGAATTGGGAGCATTTCTCCACCACCACGCAAAGTTGAGTTAACGGTATTCGTGCGTCCCCGCTTTTCTGTTCATCGTCCTGTTGTCAGCCCCCTGCTCCCCCTGCTCCTCCTGCTCCAGCTCGGATGGGTCGGCCGGGAAGGTGTGGGTGGCGTTATAAGTTAATTCGGGAAACAGGAACGGAGCTGGGGGGCCTGGGATATCCGGTTTCTAACGACAGCTAATGCGATATTCTTTGCAGTCCCAAAGTCAATCGGCCACAACATGGACATATCCATACCGGCAGCGAAATCGTCGGGTGACGGCACCGGCAGTTGGAGCCCGCCCGCTCTACATACACTTCCAAACATTCCCATCCTCGCTGTCTCTGCCTCCGAGATCTGAGGCACCGCCGCAGCTCGTCCTGGGAGTTACAGCACAGCAGCCCCCGCAGCAGCTTTCTGTGTCCGGCACGTCCGCCTCATCGCGCGGCCAACGGCCAAGCGGGCGCCCGAGAGAGCGGCTCAGCCAGCTCTCTCTCAGCCCAATCACGCCCTCCGCGGGCCAAGAACCAGACGTTCGAAGATGGTGTGGGATCTTGGGACCGGAGCCAAAGAAAGAAAAGAAAAAAAAACCGCCAGGCCTACCAACCTTATGCCGAACATTTCTCGGCACGCGGCTGCAACCCTTTCTTTCACGGAGACCGGTTTGCCGGCTCGGCCAGTCAGGCTGCCTGGCTGCTAAGCGGGATTCTAGCAGGTGTTCGAGGTTGGACCGTTTTAGGTTTGTGTGCTGCATGGAGGCGGGTGTGGGACCGGCGAGCTTGTTGGATGGGTGAGGCCTGGATGTGGGCGCGGAGGGACGAATGGGAATACTAGGTCTGTCCGCTTGTGGGATTCGGGTCCCGCGGGAGCTGAAGCAGACGTTCGAAGTTAGGAGGAGGAGGGGGGGGGGGCGTTGTGATAAGTGGTTGGGTACTGGGAGAGCGGTCTGTGGCTTGCTTGCAATGGTTAGAGGAGCGAATGAAATCCAGTTCAGTCCGCTGGTGGGAATATGGGGTCCGCGGGATCTGAACAAGACGTTCGAAGTTGAGAGGGAGGGGGGGTTCAGATCGGATGCTGAGAGGGCTTGGGGCTTTCGTGCAATGGTCAGAGGAGCGAATCAAATCCAGATCAGTCTGCTTGTGGGAATATGGGGTCCGCGGAATCTGAACAAGACGTTCGAAGTTGGAGGGAGGGGGGAGGGTTCAGATCGGACTGTTCTGCGTGCTTGGGTGCTGGGAGGGCTTGGGGCTTTAGTGCAATGCTGAGAGTAGCGAAGGAAAACTAGGTCCATCCGCTTGTGGGAATATGGGTTCCGCGGGAGCTGAAGCAGACGTTCAAAGTTGGGAGGGAAGGGGGCTTGGGGATCAGACATGTTCTGCGTGTTCCGGTTCTGGGAGTAGCGGTTGGGTGGCTTGCGTGCAATGGCCAGAGGAGCGAAGGGAAATCCAGATCCACCCGTTGGTGGGAATCTCGTTCCGCGGCCTCTGAGGCAGACGTTCAAAGTTGAGAGGGAAGGGCGGTTGGGGGACCATGCAAGCCTCGTATCGGGGAGGGAGGGTAATTGTGGGCTTTAGCCATTTGAAGGCTATCGTGCAAGGAACGGTTGCAGGGGATGTCATGCATGGCGGGTATTGTCACTGATGACATATACTATCTTTGCGGGATGTGTTAGATTGCGGTAAATACGGCTTTGAAATCAGTATAGCATTCATTTCGTGGACTTGATGTTGGTGCTTGCTTCTGATAGAGACTTTGAGAGAGAGGGGCATGAAGGACTGCAATCTTCTCAGTCCATCACCGCAGCCTCTCTCGCGCGAGATCACGGACCTCTTGATGGAAGCAATTCCTGAGAAGAGGATAGAACTAGCAGACCGTTCAGGTTACTCCAGAGTTAATGTTGTTGACGGTGCGATAGTCTATTGTTTGGATTGCATCTCGGCACTTATTGCCTTGGCCATGTGTCAAGCGGACGTAGCGTGTAGCTTCAAGACGGTCAATCAGGCATAGTGGAACCTCTAGCACATTCACATTGACTCCAGAATCAGTTCCATCAGATTCGGTTACGTGGGGTTATGGTAACAGTAACATCACCATCCCATTCGGCCTACTCGGGATCCGGCTGCCCAACGGAACAACCCGTCCTCCATCAACCTCCCAATCTCCTCCTGCATGCTTCGTCGATCAAAAGTGGTGAGCATCGGCTGCACAAACCAATACAGCATGGCAGCTCTTACCGGAGCCAGGTTGAAACCTGTTTGCACTCACTCCTTCGTGACATCATCTGGCATCGATTAGTATCAGTTTCCATTCGTTGGCTGCTTGGGTCCGGTCTAGGAAAAGTCGTGTTGATGGACACTGTTTTCGATCCTCGAATCTCCCAGGAGGTGCTGGTGCACTGGCGTACTCTCTACTCTTCCCCACCATGCCAAGATGTCGATTGAGCGGGTTACAACACAAACACCCTCGTTTCAACGAGAAGGAAATTTTCACTACCATCAGAAACCTACATTCTGCCCAGGCAGCCGGCGCCGATCTGTGGAACCCGTAATACGAGGCATGCGGGAATGCCTCCTACAGAACCAGGCAATACCTGTGTCTTTCATGTAAGAACCTCTTCACCGCATCTCCAAATCGCGCATGAGTTACCGTCTGGGCTTGCTAGCGCAGCTGTGCTTGCTCCAGCCACGTCTTTGGCATCGTCCACTTCCATCGCCCCCTCCAAGACGATGACCTCCTGACCAACAACGCACATGTGGCGAACCCGTCGCCTCGAGTGATCGTGGACCGATTGACCGAACGGCCATCGACGGCCTCCACTCGAATCCCTTCGTCTTTCGTGCCTAAGGCTTAGGCGCATGATTGTAGTCCGGGATTCGAGGTTCCAAATGCGGTCTCGAGACGCGGCACAGGTAAGTGTTACTATTCGGGAACTCCTTGCGAGCTTCTCCTCTTTGGCATGTTCTGAGGCTGAATATACTGGAGTGTTGACGAGGCGGGCGACGCGTACGGTGGCGAAGCGGTGGTTGATGCTATGATCAGAGGCAAAGAGACGCTCAACTTCTTCGACCACCAAGTTCGCCAGTCGCAACGACCGAGGAAGGGGATGCTGTTGGAGTAAGTTTCACTCTACTAAGTCTTGCTCCACCCGCATCTTATCTATTTTGTTAAGTGAATCCTTTCGAATGAAGAACTCTTGGATGAAGAAGCTGATGACTCGAAAGTCCGTACTCTTAGGATGACGATCGACGAAGCATCGGCGTCGACATAAATGTGCTAAGGCTTCCAACGAGCACCTTGATCTGTGATTGTGACGACAGGAACACGAAATATTCAAGATATTCGACGATGAGTTGTAAGCAACGTCACTGCCTGAGGGCCTCCTTCATCCTCCATTCAACGCTGTCCTGGAAACTAGCTTCTCGACCAAGAAGCGATGACCTGACTGTTGGACAAGGAAGCATTCAGCATCAACATAGATGTGCTGACTCCAATGAAGAACATCAGATGTACGCATAACGATCGGAAAATGGATGTCTGAGCCCGCCGGTCAACAAAACGCGACTGAATTCATCGTCCTGCGACTTCCTCCGCCATCTCTATGGCGCTTCCACAAGCTCTGAGGGTTTGATCCGCATTATTGCGACCCTCGACGCGTCAGCATCGGTACAGAAACCCTCAGGTTCTTCGATGGCGAAGTATGCGACCGGGAATTGAAGCACTCTGATTCTGCGGCGACAGCACAAGAGGAATATGCTCTTGAACTTCACCCATCCTCCAGTCAATGCGGTACTACAACCAGTTCCCGCCCGAGTATGCGACCGGAGACTGAAGCGTCTTCTCCATTTGGAAACAGCACCAGAGGAACTACTGTTGGACTCTACACGTCATCCTCCTGTTGACACTGTCTCGAAACCACTTCCCCAGCGAGCCTGAAACTGGATACTAAAGCATTTACATCTTTAGAAGACGCTAAAGAAGGGACTGCTTCCTGTGGACTACACACACTTTCCTTTTATCGACACTATGCTAGATCCAACCCCCGACCGAGCATGGGACCGGAGACGAAGCACTTCCATCCATCGAACACAGCACAAGAGGAAAGAATCTCTTGAACACGACTGTCTCTCTCTTCCTGTTCATGCTGTGCCAAAAGCAGCTCCGGATCCAAGAGACTGGCAAACCGATCAATGCCACCAACAAGCAAGCAACGGATCAGGCTTCTATCAGTCGAAAGGCTGCCCACAGCCGTCTCGACAGACTCAATACCACGGTTCGCAATCTCGGAACTGAGCAACGCTGCAAATCGAAGACGAGGAGCATCCAGCATATCACCCAGCCTGTACATTCTTCACCCTACATCCATCGATGCAATCAAGGAACCAGCCCTCGAACCACGAAGCCGACAAATCGATTGCCACGATGGTAACGACATGCTCAGTTCCGTCGACGAACTTCGGCCACAATCGGGACATGAAGTACTGGGGCAGTTTGACGAATGCAATAAAGTCGCCCATCTGGGACATCTTTCGTCCTAATCCTGGCAACACAGTAAAAGATCCAGCTCTCCAGCCATAAAGCATTGACGGCCCGAGTAAAACGAAGAGGACACTTATTTTGTCAGTAGATACGGGTTACTCTCGGCGATCAGAGCGATAGAGACATTCAACGAAAGCATACGGATAGGCCCTGCTTCCCTTCTGGTCCTCGAGTTACCTTGCTCTGCGCAACGCGGTCGGAGAACCGACTCGAGAGCTTCGAAGTCAACGGATCGACGGCATGACGGCAACAATACACTCTGTTGTTACTCGATAAACACGGAACACAGTCGGAGACTGGAACGCTGGAGCTGTCGGACAAATGGACGCTGGTAGATGTTGCTCCTCTTCAAAGGATCAGCTCTTGGAGTTTGAACCATGAACACGATGGCTACGAGATACCACACAGTTCCTTCGACGAATATGGGCCGCGAATAGAAAATATGGCGCGGAGCTATTCGACGAAATGGATGATAAGGAACGTTAGAAGTGCCGTTCTTCTGGAACCACTTTTACCCTACTTCTCTTAGCCTGGTCAAAGAATCAAGCCTCGGACCACGAAGTCGACGGATCAATTGACGCGATGGTAAAGATCTGCTTAGACCCCTCGATAAACAAGTACCGCGATCCAGAAACGTAGCGCCGGAGACGTTTGACGAAGGGTGCTCGTGGACACTGCTCTTTTCCTAGTAATCCCTTCGCTCTCATACTACTATGAAAACTAGCTGCTAAACTATTTAGTAGACCATTCGACGATTCCGTGACACAAGTGTTGTCGTCGAGGTCCCGACCGCATCGATTGACACTCATTTCCCTCGATCGACACAGGCCAGGATCGGAAAATAGTCCGTTCGACTGTTGTAAAACGGCAACGCGGTTGTCGACGTCGACATCGACTTGACACCCATACTTTCGCCAACGAACAATAAACGCGAGATTTGAGTTCACGAGACGGAGTATCGGTTCCAGTCGAACACAGGACGTTCATGGGTGCCACTTTTTGCCAGACTTGGCGATCGGAGAATAAAGCACAGGGGCTATCCGACGAAATGATGCAAGTAGGCATCGCTTCTTTCCATGGTCCTTCCTTCACCCTCAGATTGTCATGAAGACTAGGCTGACTAGCTACTGAACCGGATAGTAGACCATTCGATTGCCGCAAGACGGCAAGGTAGTTCTCGATGCCATTGTCGGATTGACGCACTCACTTCCATCGATGAAGTATAAACGCGAGACTCGGGCTCATGAGACAGGAATGGTGCCGTTCGAATAACGCGGTTGCGGATGTCCTGCACGGATTGCGCTCTCCCTTTCGTCAATGAAAGACAATCGCGAGGCTTGGGTTCACGATGCGCCCCCAGCAGCTGACGCTGTTCCCAGCCGGTGTCAATATTCGACCCTAATTGACTCTCCAGTCAGCAAAGCGATTGGTAAAGACCTGCTCGATGGCAATGATACCATCGCGTCCTCGGCGAACTTTAAGCGCGCTGGTTGGCTTCGAGATATAATATACCAACGCTTCATGGACTATACTCGCAAGGATTCAGAGACGAACTTCAATCCTCCCGCGGCAGGGTCAATACTTGGTGACGATGCGGCAGTACGGTCATACAACTATGCGCCTGTAGGTGCCGCTTGCTTTTCCCCTTAGGAGATTTGCTCGCGGAAGACGCCATCAGGCACGGCCATGTTTAGGGAAGTATCGCGTATCCATCGCACTCGTACTGTTCAACTGCGCACAGGATGGTGTGAATGAAGCCAAGAGATAGCAAGGCTCTCGCCAACCTTTGATCCTCGTGGAAAGCAATGTCACGATAGAGCAAAAGTGAGTGGGAAAGTAGTCAACATACTACTCCTGGAAGGTCAGCAGATGTCCTACTGGGCTCCCTTCTTCCTGATCGTTGCAAGAAAGGAATTCTTTTTCAATATTCACGAGGAAAATGATCCAAGTTCAGGTCTGGGCTGGCAGACAGGACCTTTAGTCGAGTGTGTTGACTTTGCTTTACGTATGGTGCTCAAATTTGACCGTGTGATGAAGTGTGTCCAGATTCAGGTGTACTCGAGACCTCGTGGATACCCTTGTCAACACCTTGATAAGTCGTAGGGAGAGTCGAAGCAATAGATATACGGACACAATATTCTTCGTAGTGGAACGAAGAATTGGAGATGCTTAGCTATTGTGAATAAGTCTTACCTTGTGTGATATATTGACCTAAAGGTGGATTCGTACTGTTGCTCATTGGAGTATCTGAAATATAGTACGCAGTGAAATGGTAACGTAGGAAGCGATGGAGATGCCCTCTTCTCTACATCTATTGAAGGTTGGCTGCCCATCATATCCGGCTTGAGTTCCGGGAGTTGGAGGATTCGAAACAGATAAGAGGACTCGAGGGCTTATTTGGACGACATGTACTTTTGAACCAACAAATCGAAGGGAAATAACGATTTTTACCATTTCCGGCGAATGCGAAGCCGGGTTAGTTATTCATCATGAGGCAGTCGAAGTAAGCCAGAACTATGTCTAAATTAATATTGACGTATGTAAGGTCTGGAACTATCACTTGAGTAGTCAAATGAAGTCCACGGAGGCTTTTTCTTCTTTTCCAGAGATGAAAGCAAGAGGACTTTACTCTTGAAAAGTGAAGTTCGGCCAGCGCAGTCACTGGGGCCACTGAAAAAAGATCAATCACTCTGCTACCCCGAAAACCTAAATCGTCGGTCAAGAAAGGCCCCCGTAATTCAGGTTCTCGGGAGAAAAGGAGTAGAGGTCGGCCTTATAAAATCCTAGATCGAAGCTCGATTAACATATTCAAGATCGAATTTAGCTCGTATACCGTGTTTCGAAATAGCTAAATCCTCCCTCTTTGCTGTATCCTGTCGCCGCCGTGAAGTTATGCTGTCAGTTGGGTATTGTGAGGCGAAGATATTGGAACAATGAAGAAGCCGCATTTTTAATGCTCATGGCAGTCTCATTCAATCCAGGTTGCTAAGACGAAATTTGGTTCTGCAGTGGTCCGCTGGTCTAGTATCGGCACCTCTCAAATTGGCAAATATGGAAGTTGAGACGTCGTATTCTAGAATTTCAGCAGCGACTCTGATCGGCAAAAATGTTCCCGAGGGCCTATTTCGGGAAACCTAATGAATCCTGTTCAATTCTCTAGAAGTTCAAAACTCTCCTCGCGTCTCGTATAATAGTGTGTTTACCTACGTCTAATTAAAGCCCTCGGTAGCGAGTACTTTGGTCTCATGTATCTGCCTCGTTTGGGATAAATTCAGTCTCTAAAACAGCACGAGGAAAACTGGAAACTTCCGACCTTGATCAGCGGACACTCTCCACACGCGTGAAGCTTGAGACAATGTAATTGTTGTCAAAATAGAGGAATAGAAACAGAGAAACAGAGAAACATAGTTGGCGATTGTGACGCCCACTTACATTGAGTTGACGGATGCTACTAAGTGACCCTCCAATAACGTCACCCACTTGGTCCGAGCTCAAGCTCCCCAACTTTAGCACTGCACCGCCAAAAAAACACCTCCCACACATCTTCCTAATCACTCACCACAGCACCTTACCACCAACCGCGCATCCGAATGCGCCCTCTCACCAAGATGGCCCCCCTCATCGCCCTCAAGGATATCCCCACCCTCACCACCCTCTACGCCACCGGCAAGCTCCCCGTCACCTCTGGCAGCACGCCCCTCCATCCGCCCAACCCCACCTACAACGACAAAATCGCCCTCATCCGCCACGACATCACCAAGCTCCACGTCGACGCCATTGTCAACGCAGCCAACACGTCCCTCCTCGGCGGCGGCGGCGTCGACGGCGCCATCCACAGCGCCGCCGGCCCCGGCCTCCTCGACGAATGCGAAACCCTGAACGGCTGCGCCACCGGCGACGCGAAAATCACGGACGGCTACGAGCTCCTCGCCAAAAAAGTCATTCACGCTGTCGGTCCGGTCTACGCGCGGGCGAAGCGCGAGGGCATGCACGAGACGTTGTTGCGGGGTTGTTATCGGAAGAGTCTGGATCTGGCGGTGGGGAATGGGTGTAGGAGTGTTGCGTTCAGTGCGCTGAGTACGGGAGTGTATGGGTATCCGAGTCGGGAGGCGGCGGAGGCGGCGACGGGGGAGGTTAGGAAGTGGTTGGATGAGGATGGGGAGAGGGCGGGACGGGTGGATAGGATTGTGTTCTGCAATTTCTTGCCCAAGGATGAGGATGCTTACGTGGGAGTGCTGCCGTGAGTAGTATTGACTGATTGGGTTTGGGCTAAAAGATATTGCTGACGATGGCGTGTGTAGGAAATACTTCCCGCCTGCTTCTGCTGAGAAGACGAAGGACGACAAGAAGGATGACAAGAAGGACGACAAGATCGACGACAAGAAGAACCACAGGAAGGACGACAAGATTGGCGACAAGATGGAAGACAAGATGGAAGACAAGAAGGACGACGAGGCGGATGACCTGGCCAAGAAGCTCCCCTCTGTCCCGACCAAAGAGCCATCCGTGGAGGGTCAGCCTGCCGCCAAGAAGGCCAAGATCGAGGAGTCTGGCAGTGCTGCCGCTCACGAGCCAAAGCCGGCTTCGGTGGAGGATGCAAAGGAGGACGACTAGGGTGCTTGATCGGGTCTTGAACGATCTCTATCGTGCTTCGCACGACCTCTGCTGCCTACCTCTGGTTTCCAAGCAGCCATCACGGAGTGGTTGGTTCAGGGCTCTTTGGCGTAGACCGGGCTTCTATTTTCTCTTTGGGTGAGTGATGATGGCTTCACGTGGGATTGCATGAGATATCCAGACTACGGTCAGCTAGCATTAGGGAAAAAAAAGAATCACACATGGTTCATGGGTTACGAGTCTCTTTTTTGGGGCGCTGGGTAATGTGTTCTTCTCGCCATGATGTGAGATACGAGGTGCATCTTGGACTCCCAAGGTACCAAGCCGGATTATTTGGGCTCTCTGAGAGGAAAAGTCCTCCTCGAACAGCTTTGACGACTGGTATTACCGCCGAAACCCGGGCATCAAGCTCGCTTTTCATGTTACCAGACTTGATGAAAAAGCCATCAAGGAGACATTCGGAAAACAATTGTTTACGGTGCATGTTCATGTCGCATATGGCAAAATTCGAATGATTCATTGATAGAAGCAATTGAATGGGTATCTACCTCCTCCGTCCACGTTTCGTACCTCTCCCTCCCCGTCTCCCACCTCTGCCACCTCTACCACTGCTATCTTTGGCAGGAGGTGTCTCATCCTCGTCCACTTCCTCGCTACTCTCTTCCTCCTCATCTTCTTCGTCCTCGTCTTCGTCCTGTTCCTCTTCGTCATCTGGCTCACTCGACTGCGCTCTTGTGCCTTTGCCTTTATTCGGCTTACCCTTTGGCGCAGCAGCAGCAGCAGCAGCAGCAGCACCACGACCAGCTGCACGAGCCCCAGCCTTTGTTTTCGGGGCAGGTGAGGCAACTGAAGCCCTTCTCCCCTCATCCCTTTCCAGATCCTCGTTGCCATGATCGTGCAGAAAGTCCGTCGGCGGCGGATCTCCCTTCTTCGGCAGCAACTCTGGTAGCGCCGGCGGACTCTCACTCCTCATCCCCTTGGGCCTCCCCTTCTTTCTTCTCTTCGGCTTCGCCTCCTCCTCGTCTTCCTCCTCCGGAATCCTCCGATCCCACATCATCTGCGCGTATTCCTCCCCAGGCAGCACGAACCCCAATTTCCTCAACCCCTCTCCCTCCTCCTCCTCCTCCTCCTCATCCTCACTACTCTCTTTCCCCACCTCCTCGGCCCAATCCCTCTGCCCCGCAAAAATAACCGCGTTCTCCCGCTCATCCAGCGCCTCCAAATCATACAACTCGCCCAGTTTGCGCCAAATGCCGGGGATCCGCGTATGCTCCAACCTTCGTCCGCCACCCGGGTAGGCGAAACCCTCGCGACACATAGCGGTCGCGATCTGGATCATGTGCATGTGTTTGTGGACGCCGGTGGGCTTCCATTTGATGACGGATTTGAAGAGCGAGGTTTCTTGGTCGTCGGTCCAGGGGTCGGTGAGGATGTCGGTGGCGGTGGTGTGGGCGGGGGCGAGGTCTTTGGAGGGGGTTGCGGTGGCGCTGGTGTCTTTTGAGGGGGTGGGGAGGGTGGGTTTGGCGCGCTTTTTGGGTGGCATGGTGTTGGTTGGGGGGTTGGCGGGAGGGTATCAGGTTTGCGGGGCGCGGAACGCGTCCGAGGGAGCTAGGAAGGTGGGCGCACGATCAATTGATGACGGATGATGGCGCTCTTGAATGGGAGACTGAATTGAGGTTGAAGGTGCTTCGGGGTCGCTTTGCGGACTGGTTGGCTCGGTGTGGAGAAGAGACGGGAGAGTAGCCAGCAATGACAGGCAAGTGAAGCTCGAGATAAGATCGGCCCGAGCCTCGGCATAGCCGGCGGACCGTGGAGATGCCGATGCTTGCTCTTCCGAGGTCGCCGACGCCGATCAGCGATGCGCCCTGGGGGCTGGGTTGATGTCTCCATATGTACTTTGCTTTTCTGTGATGGACTACTGGCAGACAGCAATATACAAAGTCACACCTCTCAATCGCATGCAATTGATATGAAAGGCACAGATATATACCCTTGTCTGTGGACGTGTGCTAGCGCGTCTTGGGAGCTATGACGGCCCCGCAAGAAACCTGATCTCCAACACAAGAGCGCGGCTGTGCACCTAACCTCTTCTTCCTCCTCTCCCTCCTCTCCCTCCTCTTCCTCCTCCATCACTTCTCGTGTCGCGAGCAGAGCTTTCTCGAAGCCTTGCCGCGCTCTGCCACTCTTGCTGCCATACCAATTGGAGCTCCTACATCGCTCTCAGCAACCATGGTACAGTGGGGCAAGCTACTCAACTCGGACGGCCGAGACGGGCGTCACCGCATCCAGGATGAGATGCGCTCACGTTTGTTTACCCTCTTCTACGTTCCCGCCCATCAGCTCCAGCTGACATCCTCTCAGTTTTACCTACGCGGAGAGATAACGTGCCGCCCTCGCCGGTGCCCGCCTTGGAGGTTACCAAGATTGCTCTGCGCCTCAAGCACCAGATCGAGATCGTGATACCCTGCGAGCTCGAGGAACACCAGATTACCGAGGCGCATAGCCATGTCATCACGCCCGAAGTGGTCGAGCTCGCGAAGTGTGCGGGCAAAGAGGAACATAGGGCTTGTGTTGTCTACTGCTTGTTGGTGGCGCACAAGTGGTTCAAGAGACAGGCTGCTATCGAGCTATGGGATGCCGACCTGCACGACGTGCGTGCTGTGGCTTGCGAGGTCATTGCCAAGCAGGTGTATGTGGCTGTATCTCCGCGCTTATCAGACGATCACTGACCGGAAAACAGCATCGAAGCAGAAGAGGACCTCAGTTTCTTGCTCGAAGACGTCCTCCTGAAGCGCTACTCGATTCTCATCGACGGCGAGCCATCCATACCAGCCAATGTCATTGAGCGTGCCGTTGATCTCCATGCCCTCCGCGTCATTGGGTCCTCCGGCTACCAGAAGTGTATCTCGTATCTTTGGCGCGGCTGGCTGGTCCAAGACGACGAGGACGCCTCCCGCTTCGTCGACTACAAAAACAAGGGCAACACCGACTACTGGTCTCACGTCGATCCCGACCGGATGCGCGTGCCTGCCTACCAAAATGCCGTTCAGATCGCCATCTCCGTCGTCTACTTGGCTCTTTACACCGGCGCCATTAACACGATTAATCCCAGCGGCGACCTCGACGTCGTAGAGGGGCTGCTGTACCTCTTCACCGCAGGCTTCATGTTTGACGAATTTGCCAAGCTTTGGAAAGTCGGCAGATACTACCTCGGCTTCTGGAACGTCTTCAACAGCACCCTCTACGCCTTCCTCACCATCTCCTTCGTCACGCGCATGGTGGCGCTCGCGCATCCAGCCGGCGCAGACAAGCGCATAGACCTCAACATCATCAGCTACAACTTCCTCGCCTTCTCGGCGCCCATGTTCTGGATGCGACTGATGTTGTACATGGATACGTTCCGCTTCTTCGGCGCCATGCTCGTTGTGCTCAAGGTCATGATGAAGGAATCGCTCATCTTCTTTGCTCTGTTGATCGTCGTCCTCGTCGGTTTCTTCCAAGGGTTCATTGGGATGGATGGTGCAGACGACAATAAGATTACCGCCACCAGTTTCATCGCACAAGCCATGCTTAACGCCATCATGCAGTCTCCCGAGTTTGACGGCTTCGACCGCTTCGCTGTAAGTCTCACCCCTCACCTCATATTCCAGCCACTAATTCCACAGCCCCCCTTTGGCATAATCCTCTACTACGTGTTCACATTCGTAGTCATGGTCGTGCTCCTCAACATCCTCATCGCCCTCTACAACTCGGCTTACGAAGACATAACCGACAACGCCATTGACGAATACATGGCCCTCTTCGCGCACAAAACGCTACAATTCGTCCGCGCCCCCGACGAAAACGTCTTCATCGCGCCCTTCAACCTCGTCGAGCTCTTCGGTCTAATCCTCCCCTTCGAATGGTGGCTCTCGGACTACCACTACGGCCGTCTCAACGACGTCGTCATGGGCGTCATTTACTCGCCCCTGCTGCTCGTGACTGCGTATCTGGAAACGAAACAGGCGCACAAGGTTCGGTTTAATCGGAAGAGGGGCGAAGAGGACGATGATACGATTGAGGAGTGGGAGCAGTTGGCCGGGCAGTGCGACTTTGAGGCTGATGGGTGGGGAAAGAAGTGTGAGGGCGTGAGACCGGAGATTGGGGTTGATAGGGCGATGGTCGAGATCAAGGGGTTGAGGAAGGAGATTGGGGAGTTGAAGGAGTTGGTGGTGGGATTGAGGGAAGGTAAGGGTATGGGAAGCGGTAGTGGGAGTGGCGAGGGCAGCGGCGTTTGGGGCGGGGACACGGTTGGCGCGGAGGGCGACGGTGAGGGTGAGGGAGAAGGCGAGGCAGAGGAGTAGTGGTTTTGTAGTAGGTGTCAAACTTGGCAGGTTGAATGATAGTAAGTGCGCTGGGCGCACAGATCCCATTCAGCAGATGGCATTTTACCAGCTTGCTAACCCACATCATCAGAACACGGAGCGGGATGCAGGTTGAGAATATCGTGTCTCATAATGAAATCCGCATTATGACACGATAACCGGAAATTGAAGAAGGAAGCAACCAGTCCACCAAAAAAATCCCATCAACCTCAACCCAACCCCATAATCTTGGTCCCGTTCCCCAACAGCTTCGCCCTCAGCACCGCGCCCGGATGCACCCTCAAATCGACACCATCGTTCCACATGGGCTGATACGGCAACTGATTGATATTCATATAAAAGTAGCCATCCTGGGCGACACTGGCGCTATCGGGCCAGATGATCCTGGGGTCCCTGACGAAGCCCTTGGTCTGCAGGTGGCGGGGGTCGTAGTAAAAAATGGCGTTTTGCGTGGGCATGAGCTGGTAGATGAGGCCGTTGGAGTCGCCTTCGAAGCCGTTTGCGTCGGCGCCGCGCTGGCCGAGACAGGATACGTTTGCCGAGGCGGCGAGGTCGGCGAGGGGATCCGTGTCCCGGGCGCGCAGGTTGGCGGATGGGATGCTGTACAGGTAGCTGCTTGTCAGGGGCGAGTAGTAGATTGTGGAGCCGTCGGCCGAGATCTGGATGCCGTCCAGGCCTTCTTGTAGGTGCGAGATGGGGCTGCCCAGACTCAGTTGGTAGAAGGGTTCGCCTTGGTAGACGGGGACGTTGTTGGCGACGCGGAGGACGGAGGGGTGTTGGTCCAGGCGTCGCCATGAGGAGCCCGTCGACAGGTCCAGCATGATGAAGCCCGGCCGGCCTTCGTTGGATGAGTCGACTATGTAGGCGATTCCGGACGTCGTGTTGGTTTGTGTGGGCCGCAGGTCGAACCGGATGTCGTTCATGTAACTGTCGGGGTAGTGGACGTCGGCGGGGAAGGTGTAGGTTGCGTAGACGGTGTCGTTGGTGAGGCTTATGGCGACTACTTTGGGGCCGCCGGGCTGGGCGTATGGCATCGTGGTTACGCCGTTGGCGTCAGTGATGGATGGTCGGCCGGTGTCGAGGACCCAGAGGGTTTCGGGGCGCGACGAGGTCGCGGGCGTTATGTAGAGGGCTTGGACGCTGATGAGACCGGTGCTGTTGGCGCTGCCGAAGGGGATGCCGTTGAAGGTGGTGTTGAGGGCTGAGGGCGGCAGGTTCAGGTCTGCGGATGGGTACGGTGCTTCTGCTGTTTTGTTGGTGGCTACGCCGAGAGTGTAGGCGTAGTCGCCGCGCGTGTAGCAGACGAAGAGACGGCCGGTGCTCGAGACTGCGAGACCAATGGGCCACTGGTCGTAGTAGTAGTGGAATCTGGGCAGTGTTATGACTGTTAGATGACTGGACGTGTGGCCAGACTGAGTTCAAGACTACTGCTCACTCTTCAATCTCAGGACCATAGGTGCCATTGTCGGTGCGCAGGATCGTGCCTGAGCTATTCTGAAAGGTGACTTGGGCGCAGACTGCTGCCGCGAAGACAGAGAGGAGTGTTAAGACTCTCATCGTTGCACGCAGTGAACGAACAGTGCTGGACAGAGACTCGATGGAAAGAAAGCAAAGCCGACGACAAAGAAAGACGGTACTGTAGTGGAAGTGGTCTCCTACATATACCTACCTCCTCCTCGACATCAGCGTCCTACGCGCTCTGCCGTTCTTGCCGGGCGGTGGTGGTGCAATCCGCGACTTCAGCATTCATGACGACATGGTGCCTGGCAGCGGCATGGGCGACGGACATGCCACCTTAAAGTCCGTTCACAAGAGCGGTTAGTCTTCTCCATCTAGCCAGGGAGAGCTTCTGGAGCTGTTTAGATTCGGGATAGTGCGGCTGCAGGCCATCCCCGCTTCTGCGCCGGTTGTTTTTAGCGTGAAGGAGATGCGTCGCCGTCTCTGCCAATTGTTGCTGCATGCGTGGGCTTTTCTTTGTTTGAAGGTTTGAGATGATTGAAGTGATGTGTGTTGTTGGTCGGATATGTAATGGATGGTCGTGGTGACACGTCGGCCAAGTTCTTCAGTCCTGACTCCCTGGTGCCCCACCACAATGCATCCAGAATACTGTTTTCAGTCATGCATTGTCCAAAACACCGCGACTACTTAGAACCAAGCTGCCAAATCTACGTCTCACGACAATTCATCACCATATTTACTCTAATATGCACCGGAAAACAAAACATCAGTCTTCACTTCCTTAACCAGAACCATGTGCCCAAGATTGCAAACATGGACCCATAAACTCCAGAGAATTGATCTCTTTTCTTTTCGAGCTTGGTTAGGAGAGCGTCTAGTCACGATGCCGCGGCTGCTTACGATTCAAAGCCTCTTCGGCACATGCTAACTCCTCGTGCAACGTCCGGCTCAAATCCGAGCCGAGAACCCCAGACCGGCACCCCATCCAACGAACATCCCCAAATAGAACGCGCGCCCCCCAAAACCTCAAAAACATAACCTCCCCTTTTCCAGCCCAAACTCACAAATTAAGCTGTTCCACTCCCCCTAAAACCACATACCAAGGTCCAGCGATATCGAACGCGACACCATCCCAGTCGTCCTCCCCGTCCTCATTCCCAAAACAGCAACCACCCTTCAAACCAGTCCACCCAAACCCTCGTCCCCTCCCCGGCCCCCAAAACATCGCAATCGCATCACCAAATCCCAGAAAGCCCTCCCACCAACTTTGAACGCGATCGGGGGCGAGAAAAGTGTTTGTTTACATCCGCCCCCCCGTAGCAACGAAGCGTAAACAAAGCCCGATCCCAACTTTCGCGAAATTGAAAGGGGTGCGGTTTTGGCGAGGATTTGGGCGAGGGGTGAGGAGTGGTCGACTTGGTCGGAGGGCAGGGGTTGGGGGCGGTTGGGCGGTGGAGAGGGCGTGGGTGGTGGGTCGATGGTGGGTGGGAGGGGTGTTGGTGGAGAGGGGGGCGGGAATGAAAGATGCGGGCCACGGGCTGCGTGGGAGGGGTGTTGGTGGAGAGGAGGGCGGGAATGGAAGATGCGGGCCACGGGCTGCGATGGTGGCTCGTGGCTCATGGAGGTTGGTTTGTACAATGGTAAGAGTTTGGAGGGGTTGGGATGGTGCGGGGAGGGGGTGGTGAAGGTTTCGCGGGGATGAAAGCTGTGAATTGTGAGACGAGAAGCGTACATGTGGGCGGGTGGGGAATGGTGAGTTAAGTGAGACAAGGGAAGGGACCCTATGCTCGTTGACGTACGTGATATACGCAGGTGTATTGTGTGGGTTGCACAACTTTCTTCAGCCATAGTGTCGTTGGAGCACGGCATATGCATGATTTACGTGTCTGAAGAACAAAAGCATTGTAGCATTTTAAGTTGCGGTAAAAGTGAACGCAGGGATTTTCTCCGGACACTCCCAAAACCACAATCAAGTAAGTTCATCCACCTTCCTCTCTGCCTCCACTGTCGTGAGCCCCTTCTCGCCCACCTCCGCACTCCCTCCTCTTTCAGACCCGTCAATGCCCTCCAATACTTCCACCGTCGCCACCGCAGGCGCAGGCACCACACCCAGCTTCCGCGCCTCCTCGGGTGTGAAAGTGCCGTACACGTCCACCTCGTCGTACCCGCCGTAGTCGGTGTAGGGAAAGAGTTTGTTGAGGACGAAGAAGAGTGTGCCGCTGATAAAGAAGCCTGTTCCGATGATATCGTTAGAAGACTGGAGCCGGAAGTGCTGGAGAGGATGGAAAAGGCAGGGTAATGGAAAGAAGAACCCAACGACTCACCAACCAGGAACGCCATGTAATACAACTCCAACAGCCCCCTATTCGCCGTCCCGTCCGTCCCCCTAACCGTAACAACCAACCCCCCAACCGTCGGTGCCCACCCCGCCAACCAAGCCGGGACAACCCTCCAATTCACCCCCTTCCAAAACCAGTAACTCCCCTCCTCACCAACCCGATACAAATGAGTAAGCCTAACCCTCCTTGCGCGCAAAACCCAGTAATCGACGACCATAACCCCCATGACGGGCGCCAAAAACACAGCGAAAGAGTTCATAACCTGGACGAAAGTGTCGGCGCGATTGATCAGCTGCCAGGGCTGGACGACCCAGATAGCGACGAAGGTGATGATGGCGCCCCTCCGAATATCGACGTAGCGGGGGAAAAGGCCGGCCAGGTCGATTCCGCCCGCCACGCTGTTGCCGCAGATGTTCTCGAACATGCCGGCGAGGGCGAAGCCGGCGGCGAGGAAGAACACGCCGGCTCGCGCCTTGCCGCTGCCGTGCCCGTCGTCCATCATGCGCAGCAGCAGATCCGCCGGGTTCCAGTACACGGCGCCGTAGATGTTTTGCGCCGCCGAGGTGACGACCAGGCCGATGAGGGACACGAGCGTTCCCACGATCCAGGCCGACAGCAGCGTGCCCGAGAGGTAGTGTTTGGGCGCGCGCGCGTAGCGCGAGAAGTCGCTGCCGTTGGTGATGCCGGCGGCGATGCCGCCGATCAGCGTGTTGATGCCTTTCATGATGAGCCAGGACGAGTTCCATTTTGAAGACGCGGGGATGGCTTGGCCGGTGCTCCAGAGGGGCCCGACGCCCCCGGCCGTGGACAGCGCCCAGATCATCATCGCGATCATGGCGACGCCGCAGTAGCCCGATGTGATGAGGAAGGGTAGCCGGAACTTTTCGGGCCGGATGAAGAGGAAGGGCAGGGAGAGGGCCCAGAAAACGATGAAGCCGATGAATTGGGCGGTTGTGGTGGGCATGGTGGAGGGGAGGGTGTTGGGGAGGGTGGAGAAGGAGGGCCAGATGGCGGTTATGCAGACGGCGGTTAGGCGGCCGCCGTTCCAGCATTGGATGGAGCACCAGATGAAGTTCAAGAGGATGCGTTGGAGGAGGGGGATGTAGCTGCCTTTGAGACCTGCGGGGTGTTAGTGTTGATGGGGGAACGGACGGTGGGTGAGTTGGTACCCCAGGTGTATCGGTTTTGCACTGTGAAGCCAATGTGCCAGCGTAGACCGCACCATGCTATCAGCGTTGAGAAGAAGAAGATGAGGAACCGGCCGATGACTATGACCATCATTGACTGTCCGACGGACAATCCATAGGCTATGGACGCTATTAGCATGGTGACGATCAAGTGTCCAAACCATCACTTCAACTGAACCAAAAGCATGGCAAAGCAGAGAAAACCACAAAAGCAAAATAGAAAAGAGAGACGGCAAAAACAACTAGAAAGAGAAACCCCAGAATCGAAAAAACCCAAGCTATGACAACTCTCCAACATTTCCACTCCCCCTTCTTCCCCCCAGGAAAAAAACGCCCACTCACTCAAATAAGTATTCGGCGTCTGCCAATTCGTCACATTCAAACTACTAATCGTCCAATACCCGAAGAACTCGAACCAGCCCCAAGTCCTCCTCGCCGGCGGCAGCGGGATCAAATCTCTGTTACTCCACTGATTTGCCTCTTCGAGCTCGCCCCCCTCTTCGCCCTTTGAAGGTTTGAGCCGGGCTTTTTGCTTCAGCGTTCGGAGACGGAGTGACGACATTGTTCGCGAGGATGGGAGCCGGGATGAGGATGTGGCGATGGAGAGGCAGACGGGTTGGTCGGGAGCGAGGCGGAGAGGAGAGGTATGTGATGTGTGTTTTCTATCCACGCGGATCGAAACGGTTTGCGGATATATGGTTTGGTGATAAGAATCGCGGTGGCGAGTCTACGTACGCGTCGAAGCTTCGTCCGTCGTTATCAGACGGCTTCGAGTCAGGCCCGCCGTCTCCAGCCAGACGGCGCAAGAGTGGAGGTGGTGAAAGCGTCGAGGCATCTGGGATCGGGCTTTGGGATGAGTGCTACGCTCTGCGTGCGTGGATAAGCACTGTGCGGGTTGGCGGTGATAAGGGCGATGCTGGGGGTTGCCGAGCCGGGCTCGGATGGAGACCAGGTTGCCGATCGGGACGGGTGTGGAGGGAGGCTAGGCGAGGAAAAGATGTTGATGGCTTGAGAAGTCTTCTAGAGTGTTTCTGTGCCGATGTTGGGGTTCTGTGCTTCATTGAGCCGGTTTGAGGATTCGGTTTATTAGCCCTGCAGTTCTTCAAAGGCATGGACGTCTAGCTTTTCTCGTCGTTCCATTGACGACCAAAGCGTGTCTTCAATCCAGATCAAACGCCCACATCTCCCCCGCCTCTTCGTCACTCACCTCATTCCCCAAATACCCCCTCCATGCCTCGGAATTGTGCCGATTAATCGCTTTCACCTCCCACACCTCCGTCCACAGCGCACCCGAGCGCCTCCACCACACACTTCCTCCATTCCAATTCCCTTCTCAAGACTCCCACCTCGTGCCTGTCCCTCTCCAGCTCCTCCACGCTCAGCTAGCACATACACTTTCCCAGCCGGCGCAGACTCCCACTCCAGACCACCCCATTCGCTTCCGGCACGCAAAACGCAGCTCACGGGAGCTGCATGGAGAAATCCGAACGCGTAGAGTATAGAAGCATCCACATAGGCTGCCCCCATCTCCTGCACCGAAGCCAGTCGGCCTGGATACCTTCCACCAAAAAACACGTAGCTCTTGCCTGACTCCGGCTCCGTCCGATCCGTCTCCAAAATCAAACAGATGCAGCGACGCATCCGCAGACGTAAAACGAGCTCAATGCTTGTAGACTAGGGATCCTAGGTCGATGACGGCGGGGGTGGAGGTGGAGGACCTGTGCAAGATTCCTCGATAACGTACTCGGCGCCTGCAGGCCCTTTCTGTTATCGTTCCAGGACTTATCCGCATTGACAAAGCAAGAATCCGTCGCTGCAGAGGGAAATCCGAGTAGACAGGAAGATGAGATCCGCGTGCCACATATACGCCATAGACGCTTCTCCGAACCGGACACCAGCCACTTTGGTCCCGCGGTGGGAATACCTGACTTAACGTACAGTGGCAGCCGTGCCACCGCTCCTGCACTACGATCCATCAAAGCGAAACATCAACACGTACGTGAACCCATCGTGCCGACTTTCTTGCAGTACACATACCGTATTCCATCATCGCCGCGCCATCGTCCTCGTACATGCGACGGGTCCCTGATATGCCGGCCAAGTAAATTACGCGGCTCTCCATATTTTCGATCAAGTGTGTCTCCGCCTGTGTTAGGCCTGGGTAGCGTAGCGCGCGGCCAAAGCTCTGCTATATCGTTAACTTAATGGCGGGACCTGCCCTCCTCTCCCGTCCTCGTCCTCGTCCTCGGACCCTTACGCCCACATCCGTCTCCGCAACAGCTCGTCCAACGAAACCTCGCCCACGCCGTACATCAGCGTGACCGGCTCGCCAGGCAGGGCAGGGGCAACCAGCGCAAACCGCACAACACAACGTTCACATCTCGTGGATCCGTATGTCTGTGGATGCGGTGCGTTGCGTCGACGTTGGCGTCATGTAAAGTGTAGGCGCGACGGCTGTGGGACGCGTCGACGAGGCCGCGGGGTTGGGGGAGGTTTGGTTGTTCGGTGAAGTGGAAACGGATAGCAAACGGAGACGGGAACGGAAACGGGAACGGAGAAGGGAACGGAGGTGGAAGATGAGCATGCAGAGGAGGAGCGATGAGGGAGACGTCGCTACTGATGGAAGAGGGGTGCAGCGAAGAGCTGGATTGGAGGATGGATCGAACTGGGACGAGAGGGCTCGGGGGCTCTTTGTGATGGGGTTGCGGCTGAGTTTGAGGGGTGGCGGGTCAGGGGAGCGGATGGATGGGGTTTGTGGGACGATGGGGACTCTGGGTGTGATGTTCGGGTGGCGATGCAGTGCGGAGACGGAGATGTCGATGAAGCGACATGGATCCGGAGCGAAGTAGACAGAGTATTGCTGCTGGAATGGAGTGGGCACAAGGTGTCTTGACCGACCCGTACAATCTGATGATGGTACCCGAGTCTGACGATGTTACTGGGTCCTGGCGATGGTGCGGACACGCTTGGGGTCGGTCTATGCATGGCGGAACAAAGCTGGCTCGTACCTGACACAGGCTCTCGGGGTACTCAAGCTGGTGCTGACCTCTTGACTGTTCAGATGCTGGTGCAGGCTGACACCATTCATTTTTATTTTTCTGGAAAACCTGCTGGCTTGCAGTAGTACCTCGAGATTGGACGGCAGACTTCCCAGGCTTTGCCCGATGAGTTGAGATGGAATTGTATCTGTAAGGCAAGCAGTCATCAACCGAAGAGCAGTCAAAGAGTCGAGTCACGATGGCCACTTGGAACAACTCTACTTATCCGAGGTAGAATGATTGGACTTCCGCCGATTGGACCGCAGAGAGATTCAATGGGTGGCATGTCGGGAGGCTGAGTCCCAACTTCCCCGGGCCTTTTCTCGTGGGGACATACCTTATTCGTGAAGCTCAGTCACTTGATTCGCCCTATAATGGCAATAGATGCAGCATGGCGACGAAACCGATTCATTCAGATGTGCAGGTGGCGACGGCAAGCTTCCATCAACCCACAGCCTCCTAAAGTCGCATTCCTTCTGCCCACTAAGCCACCACATCTCGCGCCTCGCTCGTCGACCCGTGAGCACGACGAGTTCGCGAGGCGAACGCGCGGCGAGCGGCTTGCAGCGTGAGGCAGCAACAAGGCGAAACCAAGGAGAAAAGCAAGTCGAAGCGGTTACGAATTTCGGCGTCAACATGTCGTGATGGTGGACTACTGTAGCGTGCAGCGCCGGCGCGGTTCGCGCAGCTAAGAAGGCTTGGTCGTGGTAGCGGGCAGAGGCATGTTGGACCGGTCGGACGCGGGGGACGGCAATGAGCAGTAGCAAAAGCTTGAGTGGACGTGTCGCAAGAAGGCGGTGTTTTGGGAAAGGAAAAAGAGCAGATGGCGGTGTTTTGGGAATTGTTGGTTGTTGCTGGTGTTTGGGCGAGGAGGATGAGATGGGATGAGGCGAAGGCGATGACGATGATGCAGCGGCTGTGGAGGCACAGCCACACAGGAGTGGCTGGTGCCAGCGATCACTCAACTCCACTGCAACCTCAGCCCTCACACCCCTCACACCTCACACCCCTCACACCTCAGACCGAACACCAAAATCTCGAAAAAGCAAAAAGAAAATAACAACCGCTACAGCCCCTCAGGACACTAGAGGAACCCTCTTACCGACCCAGCTCGGCCAGCGCTATCTAACGATACCCTGGACGAGACGGTAAAATGGCGCCCTCAGAAGTGCCCCTACGGAAACCTGGCCTAGGCCCTAGAACCGCTACCCACCACGAGCAAGGTAAATACCTCAAACAAGATACTAAAGCCGTCCTCTACTACCTCTACGAGAGGCCCAACGCGTCGTACTACGCGCGCGAACTCTAACCGCTACTACGTAGACTAGTCGAATTCGTAGATAATATCGAGAAAGAACTAACATACTACGCGCTCCTCGCTACTATCCATAGTAGCCATAGTGACTAGAACGACCTCCGTAAAGAACTTAGTACTATTCGTACTACCGTCTAAGCCCTTAATAATAAACAACCCGCAACCCAGAAAATTCAATCCTTTACCGCCGTATGCGGATCCGCGACCGGGTATAGCTCGCGTAGCATAGACTAAACCCCGACGGTAGCCCTCCTAGTATAGCGAGAGGTTACTATCAAAGTACCTCTCTAGTCATAGAAGGACCGCCTTAAGGGCAAGGAAAAAGACCCACCCTATATTATCCGCGAAATTAACTCCTACCTAAAAACTACTAGCCCCCCTACGAACTCAGTATCCATAACCGCGGCCTAGGTCCTCCCTAGCGGAGACCTCCGAGTATGGACCTAAACCCTATAGAGCGCGGTAACCCTCCGTAAACACGGAGGGTAGTGCGCGACCTTTAGAGAAGGAGCCCACCCGGTCACCTACTCCTATAGCATCAAAGTAGACTCCTTCCCTACAGCATTAGTAGACCTCACGGATCCTAAGGGCATCCGTGCGGTAGGAGAGAGCATTATGGCGGAAAACTACTCTAACTTCTCGGACGGAAGGATTAGGTACGCGCGCTAGCTTACGCGCGAGGGAGCGAGTAAACCCTACTCGTCTATAGTCCTTAACCTTACCTTACTACTCGACGCGAATAAAGCACTCCTTACGGGTCTCTACTAGAACGGACGGATCCTCGAGTGCGAGAAGTATAACGCGGGAAGACGGCTAAAGTAATACTTTAAATACTAGAAGTACGGCTATATCTACGCTTAGTGCAAAGCCCTAACCGAAGTCTGCGCAACCTGCGCTACTAAGGGACACTACTACAAGGACTATCCCTAAGCGATACACCCCCCTTAGTAGAAGTGCGCTAACTACTAAGGGAACTATAAGGCTATCTCTACAGCCTATGAAGAACGGCGTAAGTAACGCAACTATATCACCTAATATGTAGCTTAGGAGGAGAGGTTCTTCCCCGTCCTAGGGACTCCCCCTAGGTCGAGCCCACCCCCTTAGCCGCAAGCTCCCCCCACACGCTCTAGGACGGAGCCCCTATAGCCCGCAAGATCTACCTCTCCGACGACACGAGACGTCACCCGGACCTAAGACGACACACCCCCGGACCTACTAGTAACTCTACTTAGCACGGCGCCCGTTAGAGCGGCCGGGATAAGGAGAAGAGCTTCCGCTCGCGAGGCCCTAGGACTAGCCGTAGTAATACGGACTACGAGAGTAGGCCGCATTACCCGACCCACCGAAAAGGCATAGGACAGTAGTACCTAGAGTAGCACCCCGGACACAGATTCCATACACAGCTCCCATGATAACCCGTCCGATCATGAATAGACACGCTAAAAACCTCTCCCTTATATAGTATAACACTAACCGCTCACGCAACAAGGTCATGGGTGTTACGGGGTAACACTAATGCAGACGTTGCGAGCGAGTCAGGCAGGGACGTTGCAGACGTTACAGACGTTATAGACGTTGCTGCGAACGAGTCAGGTAAAGATTAGATTAGATCATCAGCTAGCCGAGGTAGTCCGTGCGCGTAGCACACAGCTTTCTTGCGCGCGCAGCCTCCCACGAGGTTCTGGCCAGCCAGAACCTCGTCATCAATCCGATCCTTTTGCTCTGTCTAGTCCAGCTTGCTCGTTCAGCAGCTTGGAGCCCCTCCGCCGTGACAGTAGGTTCTGGCTACTCAAGTCCTCGAATCCGATCGTCGTATACGGGCCAGAGTTGGCTCGCAGACGATCCCTCCCGATCTAGTGCGACCGTCCACTAAAACCCTTGCTTACGATCCACTACTACCCGCCACCGAGTCAACCGAGTCAACCGAGCAACCGGCTAAACAATGGAGGGCAACGAGCAGCCGATGGAGGGCAACGGATACGTGCGCCCTCGCTACCCCGAGATCATGGATTCGCCCCAGCCGTTCAGCAACGCTACAGAGCTTGGAACGGCCATCGCGAACAACCTAGCTCAGATGTTTGCCTGGATTAACGCGCTTTATAACAAAGCCAACGACGACTACTACCTCCTTAAGTAGAAGAATATAGAGATCATGGAAGGTACTCTCCGTGTTAGGGATCTAGAAACGGCTACCCACGTCCTGCAGGACACCATTAACCGAGGTGGTGCCGTAGCAGCTACTGTTACTACTACGGCCTCCGACAACGATCTAGACAAAGGCCGCGAAAAAATCAAGATTGAACCCTTTAATGGCACAAAGGAGGGTTACATAGGATTCAAGAATCTTATCCAGATGAAGTTTATACTTGAGCAAAAGTACTACGCTGCTAAGTATACTAAGCTGGGATACGTAATTAACAAACTAGGACTAGCTAGTTTCAAGTAGATCTCTCCAAGGATCGAGAATAGCGTACCTACCTTCAAGACTATAGACGAACTATAGTCACTCCTAGACTAAGCCTTTAAGGATCCTCAGCGCAAAGCCAATACCGTTCGCGAGATCCATAGGCTAAAGATGAAGAACCGAGAATTCAGCGACTTTATCGCTGATTTCCGCCGCCTATAGGGAGAAACTAGCTTCGGCGACGACGCGCTTATAGCTATCCTTCAGGGTAACGTTTCTCACGAGCTTCAAACCTTACTCGTCAACCACGACATCCCGGATAAGTTAGACGACTTTGTCAACTTACTCTCAAAGCTCGACGCTAAGCAGCGCACCCTTAAGGACATTATGCGCTACAACTACAAGCCCCGAACCTCTACTCCTAGGCCTAGAGCCGTTCCTGCGGCTACCGCTACCGTCGTGCCGCTACCTCCGTCTCCTACTATTGCCCCGGTCAACCCTAATGCTATGGATCTATCTACGGGACGACGCGGACCTCTAACGCCTGCTAAGCGCAAGCACAGGCTCGACAACCGCCTCTGCCTGTACTACGCCGGCCCAGGCCACATCTCCAGCAACTGTCCCAAACGCGGTACGCGTATGTCGGCTTCCACGTTCACGGTTACACCTGCGCCTACACCTACGCCTACGGCTCCTGCCGCTCCTCACAACTAGGGAAACTAAGTACTCCTGCCCAGCGTCGCGGCCAGGAGTCCCCTTCGACGATATTAGTCTCTGTTTCTACCTTCAGCACTACTTCTCATAACCAGCACTTTATTCTACCTTATACCCTAGGTAGCCTTATTAATACAGAGTCGCTTGTTAATAGTAGTGCTACTGGTTTTGCTTTCATTAATGTCACCTTCGCGCATAAACATAACTTCCCCCTAATCCCTTTGAAACACCCACAGGAAATCCGAGTTATCGATAGACGCTCGATATCCTCAGGTGCTATTACCCACCGTGTCTTTATATCCCTGTCCATTAGTAACCACTTCGAGAAGAACGTTCCCTTCTATATTACCTCGCTAGGTGGATATTCCGTTATCCTTGGCCTCCCCTAGATGAAGCGCTATTAAGTACAGTTTAACTAGCAGAATAACTCGTTGCGATTCGCCGAGTACTGCGCTAGAAACTATACAAACAGCACTCCTATTGCTCTAGTTTCAGCTGTCGATCCACGTCAGAACGTTCCTTCTGAACTACCCCCGACTTTGTCAGCAATGTCCCTCGTACTATTCTCGCGCTTTTTGAAAAAACAACAAGACATTCAAGTATTCGCTGTATCTCTGCGCGATATCGAGAAAGCGTTATCTACAAAGCCGAAAACGGATCCCGCTACTAAGCTTCCTACCGAGTACTATGAGTTTCTAGATGTCTTTTCCCGTCAAGAATCTGACAAGCTACCTCCGCACCGCGCCTATAACTACTCCATTCCGCTGGAATCGGGTAAACAGCCACCTTTTGGACCGCTCTACGGTATAAGCTAGGATGAACTACAAGTTCTAAAGAAGTACCTGGAAGAGAATCTATCAAAAGGGTTTATCCGAGCGAGTAGCTTACTAGCTACTACACCTATCCTCTTTATCAAAAAGCCGGGTGGGGGTTTACGCTTTTACGTGGATTACCGTGGCCTAAACGCTATCACTATCAAGAACCGCTACCCCCTACCTCTAATCCGCGAGACTCTTGACCGTCTAGGCTATGCTAAAATCTTCTCCAAAATCGATATCATCGCTACTTTCAACAAACTCCGCATGAAGGAAGGAGAAGAATGGAAAACAGTATTTCGGACACGATATAGCTTATTTAAGTCCTTAGTGATGAACTTTGGCTTATATAATGCTCCTAGGTCATTCCAACACTACATTAACGACGTTTTACATCCATACCTTAACGTCTTCTATACCGCCTACGTCGACGATATCCTTATTTACTCGGATAACATGGAACAGCATAAAGAGCATATTGCTGCAGTTTTGCAAAAACTGCGCGAGGCAGGCCTACAAGCGGATATTAACAAGAGCGAATTCCATACCACCGAAGTGAAATACCTAGGTCTTGTGATATCCACGAAGGGTATCCATATGGATCCTGCAAAAGTATTAGCCATCAAGGAATAGAACCCTCCTACGAATATCAAAGATGTCCAAAGCTTCTTAGGATTTACTAACTTCTATCGTCGCTTTATTCGCGATTTCAGCGATATTACTACACCATTAACCCGTCTGACTCGAAAGGATACACCTTGGTGCTGGACTCAGGACTGTCAGCGAGCATTTAATACGCTGCGCGATTAATTCAACGAATATACTATACTCGCACACTTTGATCCAGACAAGGAAATCGAGCTTAAGACGGACGCGTCTGATTACGTAAGCGCAGGGATACTCTCTCAACGCGACGATGCAAATATCCTGCGACCTGTAGCATTCTTCTCCAAGAAACACTCAAAAGAAGAATGTAACTACGAGATTTACGACAAGGAGCTTTTAGCTATCATCCGATGTTTCGAGGAATAGCGAGCCGAGCTTGAAGGAGCTGCTTTCCCAATCAAAATCATCACAGACTACAAGAACCTAGAGTATTTTACTACTACTAAGCAGCTCACAAGACGTTAAATGCGCTAGAGTATCTTTCTATCACGTTTTAATTTCAAGATTACATACCGTCCAGGACGCTTAGGTAGTAAACCAGACAGCCTCACCAGAAGATCAGGGGATCTACCTTAGGAGGGGGGTGAAATCGACGAACGCGTCGCTTATCAAAACCAGGTGTTACTAAAACCTCATCATTTTGAACTTACGACTACTTAGCTTACCCCCACAACGCTACTTGCTCCCATAACGCTACCCCCTAACGACTAGGAGCCACTTCCAAACGATCAAGAACTACAAAAACTCTTCGACCAAGCCTACGATTCAGACGAAAAGGTAAAAGAATACATTCGCCTTGTCTAATCGGGAGCCCAGCGCTCAAAGGAGATCTCGCTCGCGGATTACTCTGTTCAGAACAATCGTCTATTCTTCGGAAAACGTCTTTTTATCCCAGATTCCGACCAGCTTCGCCTCTTCTTACTCAAACGCTACTATGATGATCCACTAGCAGGCCACCCAGGTAGAGAAAAAACCTCGTCACTCCTCCTACGAAACTACTACTAGGTCGGCGCACATTAGACAATTACTAGATACGTACGAAACTGTGACGTTTACTAGCGTGCAAAAGCGTCTCGGGATAAGTACCACGGCCAAATCAAAATGATACCGGCTCCGGAACACAGATAGAAAGATATCGCTATGGATTTCGTTAGAGAACTACCCGAAAGTAGTAGTTTTAACGCTGTTTTAGTAGTTACCGACCGATTATCGAAAATAAGGCATTTAATACCTTACCGCACAACTACATCAGCTATAGCATTAGCAAAACTCTTCTTTTCTAATGTTTTCAAACTACATGGACTACTAGACACTATCATCAGCGACAGAGGTACTCAATTCGTGTCAGATTTCTGGAAATACCTCTGCTAACGCCTTAGAATTTCACCAAAGCTATCCACAGCCTACCACCCTAAGACAGATGGACAAACGGAACGTTTTAATAGTATTATGGAATAATACTTACGAAACTACGTTAATTACCGGCAAGATGACTGGGCAGAATGGCTGCCCATAGTAGAGTTCTCTGCTAATTAGCTTGATTCAGCCACTACTAACTTGTCGCCTTTTGCTGCAAACTACGGGTTCAATCCACGGTTCACAATTGCACCCCCAGAAGATATGGAGGCCTTAACTCCTAATAGTCGAGCCTAATTACAACTATTAGACGACTTCATACATTAGATGGAAGCAATTAACGAGTATCTAGGCGAACACATAACTTATACTTAGCAAATCTACGCCGAACAAGCCAATCGGAGCCGCGCTCCAGCACCACGATACAAAATAGGAGACGAAGTGTTCCTACTTTCTTCGAACATTCAGACGGAACGCGCCTCAAAGAAGCTAGATTAGAAAAAGCTTAGCCGCTTCAAAATCCTAGCTAAGATCTCTCCGCAAGCGTATCGTCTAGACCTCCCATCAACGATGAAAATCCATCCAGTCTTCCACACTTCGCTTCTCCGCCCAGCAGGTACGGATCCACTACTAGGTCAATAACAGCCTCCACCTCCTCCTATCGTCATAGATGGAGAGGAAGAGTACGTAGTGGAAAAGATAGTTAGATCGCGATACAATAAAAGCAAAAAACGATTCGAATATAAGGTATAATAGACAGGCTACAATCGTACTAACTAGGAGCTAATTGACTATCTGGATAACTCTCGCGCTTTAGTCAACGAATACCACGAAAAGTATCTAAACGAACTAGTACTAGACGAAATAGCGGCAGAGCGCCGCCTTGGAGGGGGGGTAGTGTCACGGGGTGACACTGATGCAGACGTTACGAGCGAGTTAGGCAGGGACGTTATAGACGTTGCAGACGTTACAGACGTTACTGCGAACGAGTCAGGTAAAGATTAGATTAGATCATTAGCTAGCCGAGGTAGTCCGTGCGCGCAGCACATAGCTTTCTTACGCGCGCAGCCTCCCACGAGGTTCTGGCCAGCCAGAACCTCGTCATTAATCCGATCCTTTTACTCTGTCCAGTCCAGCTTACTCGTTCAGCAGCTTGGAGCCCCTCCGCCGTGACAATAGGCACCTTCCTCCGCTACCCCGAAGTCTACGAATTCGACATCATCGCTATCTAAGAGCCGTGGCATAACCCTAGACACAAAACACTTACTACGTACTATCCCCTCAAAAGAGCGTACCATTGCCTTGCCCCGATAGACCCTAACACCGGAGTACTCTTCTACGTATCCAAACGCCTTAACTGGGCATCGTAGAGCTTCCTCCCCCATAACACTTACCTCTACACGATCCACCTCATAACCGGATAACATAGCCTCTACGTGCATAACGTCTACAGCCTACCGCGCTTAGCGACAGGCGAATAGATTATAGAACTATCTACCCGCCTTACCCTGCCCGGAGAACATGTCCTCCTAGGGGACTTCAACCTCTAGCACCCCCTCTGGACCGGCCTACTATACCCCCGGACTACTAACCCGCTCCTCTCCCCCTTCCTCCAGCTACTCCAAACTAACGGCCTATAGCTCCTCCTTCTACTAGGGACGACTACACACGAGACCTCACGATCCTTATCTACCCTCGACCTTATATTTGCGACCCTAGGCCTAGCTGAAATTACACTCCACTGCGACACCGCCCTATACCTCGACGCCTTCTCCGACTACCTCCTAGTCGCTACACGATTCGCGCTCGAAACCACCTAGGCACCCCCATCGGACCGCTACTAATAGCGAAGTATAGACAAGGCTAGACTACACGCCCTCTACGCAGAAGGGATAATCGACGGTCTACTCCTATGCCCCTCCGACATCGACAGGTACACCTAATCCCTTACTAACCTAGTCACCTTCTCCATTGCGGGATCCACCCCTCTAGCCCGCGTCTCCCTATAGTCGCGAAAGGGGTACGACGCCGAGTGTAAGACACTTAGCCGCCGTGCGTACTAGCTCCGCCGCGCTACCCGTATCTCCTAATCGGAAGACGACTAGGCGGCTTACCGCGAAGCACGAAATACCGTAGGACGGACTACTAAGCGGAAGCTCCGGGACGGATTTCGAGCCTAGGTAGCTAAGGCCGCAGATAGTAACCTCTTATCTATGTAGAAGGTATCTAAATAGGCCCGGAACCGTAATACCCCTACTACATCCTTTACCCTAGCTATCTACGGCGCGGACGGAACACTCCTATACTAGCTAGCCGAGAAAGCGCAAGCCTTCCACGCTACTTACTACCCTACCCCCCTAACCCCGGACCTCTCGGATATCCACGGCTTCGAATACCCCCTACCTATCCTAAACTAACCGATTACCCGCAACGAGATATAACAAGCTATCTCTAGACTTGCAGCGGCGAAGGCACCCGGACTAGACACGATCCCTAACTACATCCTTAAAACACTAGGCCATGCTATAACCCCACACCTTACCCAGCTATTCGAAGCATGCCACCGCCTCGGACACTACCCCTAGAGCCTAAAAGAATCCGTCACCGTTATCCTAAGGAAACCGGGTAAAGCCGATTACTACTATCCTAAATCCTATCGACCTATTACCCTTCTAAATATAATCGGGAAGATTATGGAATTAGTAATCGCTACCCGCCTTACCTACCTCGTCGAGGAGTACCTCCTCCTACCTCCCTAACATATCGGAGGCCGCCTAATGCTATCCCCTAAACACGCCTTACACCTCCTCGTGGAGCGAATCTTCGCTATCTGGAACTTCTCCAAAGTCGCCTCCCTCCTCCTCCTCGATGTATCTAGCGCATTCGACAACGTCTTACACTAGCGCCTCCTCCATAACCTCCGGAAGAGACGAGTAACTACCTAGATCGTAGGGTAGATCGAGAGCTTCCTCAAGGACCGCCGGACCCGAATCCGGCTACTAGAGTACACCTCCGAGTAGTAACTAGTGGATACAGGAATCCCACAAGGCTTACCTCTCTCTCCTATCCTCTACCTCTTCTACAACGCCGACCTAGTGGACGACGCCCCCGGATCCAAGACTACCTCGCTCGGGTATATCGATGACGTGGCTATACTAGCCTAAGGGAACACGGCGGAAGCTAACTACTATACCCTTACTATACACTACGAAGCTGTCGCCGCTCCATAGGCCTAACGCCACGCCTCAGTGTTCGCCCCCGCGAAATTCGAGCTCATACACTTCACCCGAAGCCGTACTACCCTAACCGCATCGATCCGACTCGGAGAACACGAGGTCTAACCCTCGCCCTACGCGAGGTACCTAGGCGTAATCCTCGACGCGAAACTAACCTAGAAGCCGTATACCTACTACCTCGAAGCCAAACTTACTAAATCGCTCGCCGCGTTATCCTCCATTAGAGGCTCCACATAGGGAGCGTCCCCGCAATCCCTACGCGCAATCTACTATGGCATAATCCTCCCGTAGCTCCTCTTCTATAGCTCCATCTAGTGCGCTCACTCAAATACACACCCATACAACTTAGACATAGCCATAAAACGAACACTCGCAAAGATACAAAAGACCGCGGTAGTGATCATCATAGGCGCCTTCCGACGGACAGCTAGAGCGGCCCTCGAAGCGGAAATGCACCTACTCCCTATACCCCTTGCGATACAAAAGGCAAACGGCCTAGCCTTCTAGAGGATCGCTAGGAGTAGGATCTACCCCCTTATCCTAAGCACGAGAAGCACGACTAAACTCACGTAAAAACCTAGCAGGTAGCTACCCCTCGTCTATATCGCAGCGCACTAGTAACCCCTCCTCCCCGCAGAGTGCTCCACTACTAATATCGAGGGAACACGCTCCTACTACCACCCCCCATAGTGGCAACTACTACAGCTCCACCTCCTAGACCCCGAAACAGCCCTAGACGAACACACGGAATAGAGCCACTCCGCAGGCCTCTATATCTACACCGACGGAAGCGGTAAGAAGAAGTAGATAGCCGCCGTAGTAGTAGTACCCGCGGAAAACCTAACCCGTAGTATATACCTAGGAGCGTCGAGCATAGTATCTATATTCTCCGCCGAGCTCTACGCGATCTACCTTACCCTTACAATCGTGCGCGACGCATCTAACTTGCGCTACTAGCAGATAGCCTACATATACGCCGACAATATAGGAGTACTCTGGACCGCCGGACGCCCACGCAGACAAACCGGACAGTAGATTATCCAGAAGATCACACCCCTCCTCGAACTACTCTAAAGGACCTGGACAATCCACCTCCACTGGGTCCTAGCCCACTATGGCATCCACGGAAACGAACTGGCAGACTAAGCCGCGAAGGCAGCCATAACAGCATCCCCCGTAATTACAGACCCCGACTAGTACACCGTCTTCTCGGTCGTAAAACGCCACCTTAGACAACAGACTACACAATCCTGGCTACGGGAATGGAAGAACGGCACTACGGGTGCCCACCTCCGACGGTACCTCCGGAAACCCACCCCCGTCTCCCTCGACATATACAACGGGCTCACGAAGCCGATTAGCTCGATCCTCATATAGCTAAGGACGGGTCAGATCGGCCTGCGATACTACCTCGCAAAGATAGGCGTGGAGACAGACGGCGATTACCCCTACGGGTGGGGACCCTAGGACATACGCCACGTTATCGCCACATGCCCATGGTTCGACACCCTCAGAAATGACACACTTACAGGTGTCCCTCGGGACCTGCGCACCGCACTTACCTCCCCACAGGAGGCCAAAAGAGTAGCCAAGTTCCTCCTTAGGACTAACCTGCTTGACCAGTTCAGGTGGGCCCCCAGGGCGACGAACAGCACACCCGGCTCTCCATAGCACTAACGGGCTTAATTACACTGCCCGTACCAATATCTATACCATTACCCCCTGAGACGGCTCCATAAGCCCCTAGATGTACTCCCACTACACATATACCCCCCCTCAGAAGAGCCCTCCGAGTACTTACTCGGAACGTGCTAGTTGATTTCCTAGTTATCAATATCGCTTTACTTTTTCAAATTCCTGTATATAGACTAGCGCGGGGGCTCGGAACGGGGGAAAAACCATAGATCCGGTTCATAGCGGGCACGTAACTGCCGGCTGAGATAACCTATGACAAACTACTACTACTACTACTACTACCCTCACACCTCACACCTCTCACCCCTCACACCTCTCACCCCTCACATCCGGACTCCCCTTCTCGTGTCCGGAGCCAGCATACCGCCGATGACACGCACTTTGCTCACCACGCCCGAACCGCTGCAGGTCCAGCTGCTCCTGCTCCTGCTCCTGCAATCTTGCCTTGATGATGATGACACGAGAGGAGCGGCAGTCCAAGTCCTCGGCCGCCATCATCCCCCTCGGCCAGTCCTAGAATAGCAACGGGCGTGGAGCGCCTTGAGCTTGTCCCCATTTCCCCGGCCCTCCCGATGGCTGGCTGCACGGCTGCTTGCGGCCTTTTCCCCCTTCCTCTGCATTGAGCAATTGGGCATCGGTGTCGGCATCTCGAAAGCTTCTGGAACTCTTCATTCTGCGAGTCGGCTGTCGGTGTGTCGGGGGTGGCGCCATCTTCAGTGGAGCTTGCGAGGCGCTGCCAACTTGCATACTCATGCTGTACCGGCGGCTAGTGCTGATGAGCCGCCTCTCCACTCGGACAGTCGGACTCTCGCTCGCTTTCCTTTGTCCATCAGCCGTGAATAAACAATATGACGCAGACGGGGCGGGTGAGAGAGAGAGTGGCGGCGGGTCTTGGTCGGTGTTGGTGCAGTGCAGGGCTGATGTGTGATGTGTGATGTGGTCGCAAGAAGGCTGTGAGGCGGCGGCGCATCCCCCACACATGGGCTGGGCATCCAGGCACCACCCTAGAGCCGCGCCCACTGCATTCTGCATTCTCGCAAAAAACTTCTCGCTTCTCGCTTCTCGCATTTCCATCCATCCTTTTCCGCTGTGCGTGTGCCATTGTGCGATTGCCGACGCTGCTTCCAAACAAGGCAGTGTCGATGCCAACTTCCTGCCTCGTGCCCGGACGCCCCGGCCCCATTGGCATTACGTAGCAACGCCTCAACCCTCCGTATAATAACCATCCTCTCCCCAACCTCCTCCACCTCCCTCCTTGTCTACACACACTACCAATCTACATAACGAGACACGACATCCACGACCTCTTCTCTCCGCCAGCCCTACATACAAACCACCTCACACCGTGAGCATCTCCCTCATCCCCCCTTCCCGATCCGGCAACACCACTAACAATCCACCAGAACTCCACCTCTCATCCTCACCATGAAGTTCTCCAACGTTGTCGTCCTCGCCCTCAGCGGCTACGCCACCGCCCAGGTCGGCTCCTTCGTCTCCTCCATCGTCAGCGACGTCACCTCCGTCGCCGGCACCGTGGCCTCTGGCGCCGAGAGTGTCGCAACCTCAGTCGCCTCCGGAGCCGAGAGCGTCGCCACGTCGGTGGCCTCGAACGCCAACTCGGCCCTCGCCAGCGCCTCGTCGTCGGTCGACAGCCGCCTGAGCAGCATTTCGTCGGTCGCCGCCACCGCCACTGGCAGCGACGCCGCTTCTCTGTCGTCGGCTCTTGCCTCGGCCAGCTCCTCTGTCGAATCCCGCCTCAGTTCCATCTCCTCCAAGGTCGAGTCCAGCGCCACAAGCAAGATCTCCAGCGCCGAGAGCTCGGGCGCCTCCAAGGCTTCCTCGGCCACTTCTGCCGCTGCCTCTGCTACTTCCTCCGGTGCCGCTGCCAACGTCGCCATGCCTGCTCTTGGCGGTATCCTCGGTGGCGCCCTCGCCGTTGCCGGTCTTCTGTAAACGAACAGAGCCGAGTTCGTGGTTATGACGTCATCGTCTCGGATGGGGATAGATTTGATGGTGGTGATGCCTGCTTGCTTCATCCAGCGTGGTGCGGATTCAAAAGACCGGGGTCGGGATAGCTAATGTATATACCTCTGCACCTCCAATCAGCACGGCTGTGCTCTTTCCACTCACCAGTCTCGGTGCGCTCAACATCGTTCCACCCACGTGATCCTCACTTGACCCAACGAACCCTCATCCAAACCCCCCATCACCTCTCCACCTCACCGCCACCTCCACCTCCGCATATCCTCCAAACCCCACCCCACCACCAACGAACAAAAACAACCGTCCGTATCGCCTCACGCGGCATCCCCTTCCCCCTCCCCTCGAGCATCATCCCCCGACCCCGAGCCCGTCCCGCCCACCTCACCTCCCCACCACTCCGCCGCCACGCCCACGCCCACGCCCTCGCCACGCAGTCAACCACACACCAGCCCATCGAGCGCGTCCGGGGGTTTTTGTGCTTAATCTTTTGGTTAAGGCGCGAGGTGCGGTTTTAATTGCGTTTTGCGATTCTATGTAGCTATAGCTGCGCCAGGGAGATGCGATTTGCTAGGATAGGTAAGTATCATGCTCGAAGCTTATTTATGCGGCGCTAGCGGCTCGACGAAGGGGAGACATAAGACTGGGTTCGAGGAAAGTGAGGAGCTTGGCCTGGGATGTTGGTGGAATTGGAAACTGATTAGTCGTGGAACTACATAGCTAGGACTAGGGACTTTTGAGGGCTTCGGCGACTTTGATTGACTTGGACGCTTAATGTATCACCAATACTGCACTCGAGTCCTTGCGAGTTGGAGACTGTCTGCATCTCTGCTGGAAAGACTGCAAAGCTTCGACTCTATGTGTTGTGGGAATCATCTCCGTCAACGTGGATTACTCGTTAGTTTTCAGTAATTTGAGGAAGACTATGATATTTCTGTAAAAATAGCTTTGGGTATCTTATAGAAGTAATAGTATGCAGAACTCATAACCTCCGCTACCTTATTTCATAGTAATAATCATGAAAATATATACTATAACATTACTACCGTCACCCGACCCATCGCCTTACTTTCTAGACACATTATGTATGTAGTCTCCCTACTACGTTGTTCCTAAGTACGAACAATAAAGACACGTATAGCTATATTACTACCGTTACCCGATCTATCGCCTTACATCCTAGTAGTACTACTTATGTAAACACACCGCACGAACCCTCTATACTACTTCCTACGCCCTATAAAAACACCCCGCTCTACCTCGCCTTTGCACTCTACAAAAACTATACTAGAGCGACCCTAGCTTAGTAGGGCTGTGTAAAACCTTTCATTAGCTACGCCTACCCGGAAGCTAGGTTTTCATTGACGAGCATGTCAAAATGCATCTTCCTCGTTCTAGTAGTCTAAAGCATTCTCCGTTGATCTTGGGCTTAAGAACTTGCGGTCGAGGAAAAGGGTTACGGCGAGAAAGGATACGGTTCAGGCTTTCTGTGATTCGAGAATTCTGGAGTGTTATCAACCCTCGTGTTCCGGGCTGTTGATATCTCAAAGTGCCTTGTCTGTCAGCGAACTTCTGAAGCGGAGTATGGGTTGCAAATGGTTCGCGCAGTGTGTAAATCGGGGACTGGTTCAAGACCCGGTCGTTTTGCTAGTAGTTGGACTACGCAGTCGAAGCAAGCTCGAAGTCCGCATTTGCTCTTTCAAGTACAGACTTGAGTAAGCTTTCAAAGTGATCGAAGTCGGTCTGGATAGTAGATTAGAAAGTCAAGATAGATCTATAAGTATCTAACTTCAGTCAAAGTACGTCCAAGTAGCTAATCCAATTGTTCAAAGCCTCTGAAAGTTTCCATAGTCTACTATTAATTTGTGTCTGACCGTTCTCGATCGGTGTTTGAGATCCTTCAAAACAACAAAATATGGATTTGCTCTTGTGACTTGCATGCACATAACGTTATATCGCGGCTGACAATTTGAAGCCAATGGCCTTTTCCGAGGACTAGTGACCTCAGCGACAAAGCTCATAAGCACAAAGACCTAAGAAACCGGTCACTGTCATTGCCATTAGCAGGTAGCACGAGGAAAAAGAACACCGTTACTCGACACAGCTACTTATTCCTAGGCTTGTAGTAAGCTTACTACTGGCTTGTTTAAATCGCCTCACTCCTCCTGATTTGCTAATACTACACCGCCGTTCCTATACATACGCGTGCGCCCTACCCGTTACCCCTACTCTCTTACGCGATAACACTACCCGCCTTACCCGCCTTGTTTTCCGCCTCCCTATGCAGACGCGTGCGCCCTATCCGTTACCCCTACTCTCTCACGCGACGACACCGCCCGCCTCACCCGCCTTATTTTCCGCCTCCCTCCCTGCCTCCCTATCCCCATAAATACCCCTCTCCCACCCCCATCCCCATCTCCAATACAATCCGGCACTACTACTACTACCACTACCGCCAAGTCGCTTGTCTCACGCGTTGTCCTCCTACCGTCAACGACTGTCAACCTTATTAGCGGGAGTGATGCAATGAGTCATGTGTTCATGGCACTGGTGTCAATTGGGCGTGGTCATCGCGGGTGATAGAGCTTCGCGAGCGCACGAGGTTACCTCGAATCCATCTCACATTTCACCACAAAGCTGTCTATCGCCAGCTTAGTGATCTGAGGTCCCGCTACCGCTTACATTGCCTGCCTGGATAGCGAATCCGGATTGGAAGGATTTATTGCGGATTCTTCGTTGACGGCTGGGCTTGAGGGCCTGGGGTTGAGGAAGGGAGGGGATTTGTTTTGGGATTTGGAGTTTGGGGTTTGAGGTTTGGGGTTTGGGGTTTGAGGTTTGGGGTTTAGGGTTTAGGGTTTAGGGTTTAGGTTTTGGGATTCGGAATTCGGAATTTGGGGTTTGAGGTTTGGAGTTTGGAGTCCCGAGTTTACAGTAGAGTTTCAGCGTTCGGGATTCAGTCTCGCACATGGCCAAGCTGCATACGTCAAAGTAAGCCAGAACTACAAATCGCCTTCTCAAGGTCAAGTCCGGATCCGACTACCCGGTTATTGATATGCGACGGGTCAGGTCCGCTGCTGCGCAAGGGTGCAAGCAAATCTACCCTACATGTTTCCAGGAAGTTGAAGCCAGCCCATGGATGATACAGCGAAGGCCGGGGATGCGGTGGCTACACTACAGTACATCAGTCGAAGCAAGCCGGAAACACACCTCGCCCTCTGTTCAAGTATGTTCTGGAATGGTGGCTTAGTAGCTGAAGGAGGCTGTGACGGCGATTGCGGGAAGGCAGTGGTTAACGCACGCTTTGTATTACATGAGGTTGAAGTAGGCGACGGCGGCTGATAGCAAAGAGGTAGAAGTGCGATGGGGCATGATCAGTTTGTCTTGGCTGAGGTTGCACTTTGGGAAGGGGAAGACTTGGAGGAAGTCCTGGGTCGACTGCTTAGTTGTTGATGAAGGTTCGGACAGCGGCTTTTGATAAGTCAAAGTAGATCGACTCGTCATCATTTGGAGAAGTTGAAGTTAGCCTGTACAACAGGTATTTGAGATGTTGAAGTGTGCCCAGCCACGATAAACCAGGGAAGGAGTCTTGTTATCTCTATATACAAGCACACGGTCGATGTGGGGATATATCTACAAAGCTGCGCTATGCAAGAGGCAAGAGTATGCAGGTGAAAGAAGAAGAATGCAATCATAATCAAGGGAAACATGCATCCAACGCCTCGCTTAGAACGAAAACTCAGAACAAGTAAGCAAGCGACAACAGCTCACCATCTAAACAACATCCCCACACTTCTGCTCCAAAGAGCTCGTCGACAAATACTCCACCTTCTTCGTCGTCGCCCCTCCGTCCCCCAACACAACATCAAAAGTCGTGCTCCACTGCGTCGGCGCTAACGTCCTCGTCCCCCTGAAAAACACATACCCGCCCCTCTCATTCCCGTCAACCTTCTGCATGCTCGTCCTCTGCACTTCCAACGCATCGATCACCACCCCCTGCCTCTCGCGCTGGTACACCCAGTCGAACGAGACGGTGTCGGAGACGCGTTCGGACCGCACGGCAGCGGTGACGGTGAGGCTCCAGTTTCCGTCCGCGTCGGCGACTTGGGGTTGGCAGGACATGTCGTTTTGGAAGAGGATGTCGTCCGTGATGGGGAAGCCGGGGCCGTTATTGTCGTAGACTTCATCGGCGGAGCCGTCGGAGTGGTGGATCAGGACGTTGAAGGAGGAGATGGAGGTGTTGGTGGGGAGCTCGGTGTCGAATTCGTACCAAGTGAAGACTTCGCCGAAGCCGGTGGATTCGCCGAGGAGGTAGTTGGGCTTGGTGGTGGTGATGGTGTAAGCGTCCGAGGAGGTGTTGAGGCGGTCGCGGTAGGCGAGGCTGACGGTTAGGGTGTCGGCGTCGGAGCGCTCGGTGGTGCGGATACGGATGCGGCCGGTGAAGGACAGGGTGTTGTTGGTGGTGAGGGAGAGGGCGACATCGGTGGGTTTGACTTCGACGGGGGTGATGATGTCGGAGAGGATGACGGAAGAGGGGACGGTGTCGATCATGCGGCCGAGGATGTCGGCGCATTTGGATTGGAAGGTCGTGGCGTCGGCGAGGAGGTTCATGGTTTTGTTGCCGTCGGCACCGAAGACGCGCTTGTCGGAGTTGAGGGTGTCGTTCTGACCGATGACGAGGAGGTTGGTTGAGTTGTCGTCGAGGTATTCCGTCACTACTTTGTTGTCGAAGGTGGTGTAGGTGGTGTCGAAGTGCTCGAAGTTCGCGGCGGAGTCGTTGGCGGTGATTTCGGGAAAGTCGGTGCCGTGGACGCCTCCAAGGGTATGTCCGCAGGCGACCATGGCGATCATGTCCTCGGTGTTGAAGCCTGCTGTAGCAAAGCGGGAAGTATGGGTCGCAAGATCCTCCTGCGGCTGAGGAACACCCAAGGGCCCTGCCTCAGTGGCATCTATTCTGCCGCCACGAAGAGCGATGTCTGGTCCTTTGCATGCCTTTGATGCAACTACAACTGACAGTGCCAGGAGATCTGCCATCGAAGTCTTGATCGAATAGTAGTTGCTGGTAAAGTCAAACGTTGAGTTGAAAGCTGCACCCTTGTTCTCCGCTCTGTCTGTCTCGAAGAGAATTGAGGCATCCAGTCCCCCGGTGCCTTTCGAGACGTCGGCGGTGGACATGTCATGGTAAGCTGTTCTTATCCACTCCGCTGCTGTTTGCCGACCGCCTGTACTGCCGGCCGGTGAGAAAGAGCATGGGGTGACACCTATTAGAGTCAGTTGGGCCCAACTCCTGAAACTGCGGAAATTACACACCATCTGAGAAGCCATGGTGGATATATCCTGACTGCAGGTAAAGGAGGTCCTCGAGCTCATCGTATGCTGACGGCCATGTGTACACGGCAGTCGCCGGCAACACATAGAGCAAGGCGGAACTAAAGATTGAGGAAGTTTTCATGATGAACACTATGCGACAGGAACGAAAGTCGATGAAGAAGAGTAGAGGGAAAAAGCGAGAGTTTCCAATTGACTGGCTCGAACATAGAGGCCATCACCGCACCTTTTATACAATCTCAACAGCACACAAGCTTCCACTATGGCCGAGGCTCCAACTGAGTCTTCAAACCGCCAAGCATCCGTGATTTCTCGTATCACGCTCGCCATCATTGGCGGTAGGCGCGGAGAGCAGCGGGGAGGTAGTCGGTGCTCAGAGGCGCAGCTGGCTCGAGAGCTCCACAACCGTAACATCGGCCGGGTGCTAAGCACTTTGCAGACCATCATCCCAAGCTTTATCGGCATTAGACTGCCACCTTACCCAAACAGAACTTTAACGCCTTCTGGAATGCCGAAAATAGCTCTTTTCCTGTCGTGTTCATGAGTGCTGCGAGCATGCCGAACCGACGCTGCGCAGAGCCGTCCGGAGCCCTGCCCGGGAGATTGAGGGACCACGGCGACTGTGTTCTTTTGACGAGGGGACCGCGGCACTTTGCGAGACGTATTTCTCCAAGGCGTGCCGTATAGTATGAGGAAGACATGCCGGGAGCACATCCGTTCTCTGCTGCTGGACAGACGAGTCGAGCAGATTGGACGAGGAAGGGAAATCATCGGGATTTTCGTCTTCGGCATTTCTCCAGACCCCTGTCCGTTCTAGCCGCGGCCCATGCCATCCACCCATCGTCACTCCGGGGGTCCTGTCCGCCAAGCTACTACACCACCACCTTAATCGATAGTACGAGCAACACACAATCACAGACACGAGCACCGCCCGGCACACGACAACCGGCATGGCACAGAAGCGCATCGAGCAGTGGGAAGTCGAGCGGTACTGGGAGATCTTCGCGTCTCTCTCCGGCGGCGGCACACACCTAAACGGCGCGCAGGCAGCCTCGGTCCTCAAGAACAGCCAGCTGCGCGACGACCAGCTCGAGCGGGTGTGGGATCTAGCCGACGTGGATAACGATGGAAACCTCGACTTTGAGGAGTTTTGCGTGGCGATGAGGTTGATTTTCGATTTGGTCAATGGGGTATGTAGGTCCACATTGGGCATCACCGAGGGGGCACGACGTAGCATGCAGATGCAGAGGTGTGCAGCATCACCAACACTCCCAAACTAACCCGCTCACAGGAATACGCCGACGTCCCCGCCTCCCTCCCCGACTGGCTCGTCCCCGAATCCAAAGCCCACCTCGTGCAAGCCTCGCGCGCCCTGACCGGCCGCCAACCCGCCTTCGAAACCGTCGTCGACGACGACGACACCCCGGGTCTCAAAGACGGCTTCGACTGGTACATGTCGCCCTCCGACAAGTCCAAATACGAAGACATATACTCGGCGAACCGGGACTCGCGGGGGGACGTGACGTTCGAGTCGCTCGGTCCGCTTTACGACAGCCTTGACGTGCCGGACACGGATGTCAGGAGTGCGTGGAACTTGGTCAATGGGTCGGGACGGCCGGCGATTGGGAAGGATGCGTGTTTGGCGTTCCTTCATATACTGAATATGCGGCATGAGGGGTTCCGCATTCCGCGGAGCGTGCCGCCGAGTCTGAGGGCTAGTTTCGAGCAGGGGAATATCGAGTATAATATTGAGAGGGTGCGGTCGCCGGCGCAGCGTTGGGGTGTTTCTGGAGGCGAAGACACGTCGACGGGGCGCAAAGCCAAGTTTGGCGAGGCGTACATGAGCAGGTTGGGCGTAGGGGATAGGACGGCGTACAGGCCGAAGGGCACAGATTTCAGCAGCGCGAAGACGACAGAGGACTGGGAGGAGGTGCGGTTGAAGAAGCAGTTGAGGGATTTGGACGACAAGCTGGCGAATGTGGAGGAGACGATGAAGGCGAGGCACGGTGGCAGGAGGGATGATAGTAAGCCGGCGCTGGTGAAGAGGGAATTAGAGCAGCTGCTGGATTATAAGAGGAGGCAGTTGAGGGATTTGGAGTTGGGTGAGGGTACGGCTAAGGAGGGGCAGGGGTTGAAGGGCATGCAGGACGAGATTAAGATGGTGAGGGAGCAGGTTGAGGGGTTAGAGACGCATTTGAGGAGCAGAGAGGAGGTGCTGAAGGGGTTGAAGGAGCAGATTGAGGCGGAGAAGGTTAGGTAAGGTAGGTATTGGCATTGCATGGGATTTTCTACAGTAGGTTTATAGCGGCGGAAGGCCTCGGCATGCAAAGTTGTTTACATGTCCATAATAGCATCATGATCAATCGTTACTCTAGAAGGATCCAAGACGCCTCGAGAACCAATGGAGTTGGTCATGCTACTCTGACGGCATGTGAGCGTCGTATCGTATCAACTCCACATCCGAACCTGCCCTCCACCAGGGGCATTTAGTTTCAGCTCCAACATATGCACTGCATAAGCAAGAAACTCCCCAAGTCGCAGGCGCACAAAGCATTTCAACAACACTCGAGGACCTGCCTGGAGCTGCTTCAACCACCTCGGACGACGACATCGCGATTCGCGATTCCCAACTTGTCCGAGACGCTCCCCATTTCGATTTACCCATCCATGATCCACCACACCCCGGAATCCGCAGCGGTCCGCCACACGCACTGCAGGTGCTGAGAGGCACGTTACATCCCGCTGCGTGGTCTCGGGAAGGATTGAAGGAGGCGGAGGAAAAACATGGCGCAAGGCGGTGGCGACGACGTCAGGCTCAGGGAGAGTAGATTAGTGGCCTCGTGTCATTGCACACGGCAAGAGGGAATATTTTGGAGACGATTCGATGATTACTGGGGGTGTTTTCGAGGTCAAGTACGAGTGCCGGCATCAAGCACTTGGCCACGTGCTGTGAATAACGTTAACGTTAACGTTATGCTTCGAACTGCTTTCCTGTTTTTTCCTCCACCACAACACTCATTGTCTGGGGTAACTAGGTCAGGCACCTATCCCCTCGTTCTAAGAATAAACCCACCCACCAGCCCGCCATTAAATGCTTGTATTGGCGCAAATCCAACCAGCGCTCCCGCTTACTTTATTACCCATTGACTCCACGATCCACAGCATACTGTCGTGGGACGCCTCCCCACGAGCTCAGGACCGACGACGTCCTGTCAGGAAACAATGGCACGATGTGACGATGTCCGGTCGCATTTCTCGCTCGTATTTCGCGACCTAGCTGACCGGTACCTTTGGCAGGGGAATCCAGAGCCTTACCACACTAGTGAGTGGATGGTCGGGCCGGGAGGTGACGGGCGTGACAGAAGGTCCAGCGCTGCTGGTGCTGCTGCATCCAAGTTCTTGCATCTACAGGGCTTACCGCTGGGTTAAGTTACTTATATAAGTGCTTTGGAAGTAGTTGCATGCCGTAGGCTCAACACCCAAGTTTCTCAATCGCATACGCATAGCGTTTCCGTATACGTACCTACTCTTCCATCAAACCCCTTTTCTTCACCCAAACCCAAACCCAAACCCAAACCTCCAACCCAAACCTCCAACCCACCCAACCCAAAAATGCCCTCCCTTTCCACCCTCCTAACTACCTTCACCCTCATCCTCGCCCCCCTCACCACAGCCCGCATAATCGGCATCACCGTCCCCGCCCAAGTCGGCGCCGGCGACACCTTCGACGCCATCATCAGGACCGAAAACTACATCCAAACGGTCGAAGATGTCAGCATCGTGTTCGGCATCGCCCCGTCCGAGTACGCGTACCCAGGGGAATTAGGGACCGAACTGTTGACGCAGAAGACGTTGGGACCGGGTTAGTTGAGAATCCCCCGTTTGTTCCTCCGCTCACCTTTTTCTTCTCTTGTCCATCTCAATACTCCTATGTGTGTGTGTGGACAAGGCAGAGAATATCTCCGGGTCTCTGACTTTGTTTTCTTCTTCTCAATTTCTCCTCATCCCCATCTGCTCACCCCATATCCTCACCCCATCTCCTCACCCTATCTCATCCCCATCTCCTCCCTCCATTCCCATCCCATCTCCTCACCCCATCTTCCTATCCCCTCTCATCCCCAACTCCTCTCCCCATGTCCATCCCATCCCAATCCTCTCACCCTAACCCCATCTCCTCCCCCCACATCCATCTAACCAACAACCAGAGCTCTCCAACACCGTATCCAACATAACCGCCAAAATAACCCTACCCGCCTCGACCCCCCAAGGCTCGTCCATCCTAGCAGCAGCGCTCTACTCCCTCTACGGCGCGCGCTACGGTCCCACAATCACAAACTACAACGTCACAGTCGTAGTAGCGAACACGACGGATGCGGGGAAAACGGTTAGTTCGGAAGGGTCGTACTGAACGAGAAGATGTGGAAATGGAGGGGGGGAAGGTAGAGGCGTTTTCGGGCGACAGGCAAGAACGAGATGGGTCGGATGAGAGATAGAGTGATTGGTGCAATGGAAATGAATGACGTGTGGAAATCATTGCCTGTTCAAGCTGATCCGAGTGGTGAGCCCGGTGTGGTTGATAGATTCCACTCGTAGCGACAGTCGTAGAACGAATAGCATCCGAACCGCAATTACCCCAACGCCGTCCCCAAGGCCCCCGGATTTTGTTACCATTACATCCAAAGAGAGAAACAGCGTACCTCGTTATACATTAGCCATCTTCATCTCCATTTCCAATTTCCGAAGGTGAAGAGTGTGACCGCATTCCCAAATCGCGATTTGGACTTTCTGCTGTAGCAGCCAAACAAAAAAACAGATCGCAAGTCACACCCCGGCCCGACCATCCAGAAAGCAGAACTCGCATCCCCCCACCATCCACTCCAAAACACATCTTTACCCTCCTCACGCAACACCCACTCCCGCCCTCTCATACCCACAAACACCCCGATGCCTCTCCCGATCCAGTGGCACCACCTCACCGTCGCCGAAGCTTCGGAGGCGCCCGTTTAGGGCTTCCCCCGCCGGGTGATTCTCGACCCAAGCCTCGTTCACCTCTGTCGGCTCCATTCCAATTTGGGCTGCCGACTTCACGGTGGTAGCTGTTGCTGTCATGGTGGTCGACGGGTGGGGACGACTTGGGCTTGCGGCTGGTGTTGGCGGAGGTGCGGGGTGTGGAGAAGGCGGTTTCACCGGGGGGAGTCGCCGGGGGTGAGGGTGGGGAGTAGGGGCGTTGGCGGGTGGATGTTATAGTGCTGCCTGCTTGGCTGCGGTTATTTAGGTGTGGTATATGGGGTTAGGAAACTAGATGTGGTGGGGTGTGGATGTTGGTTTTGCTTGCATTTGTGATATTCTCTCAAAGAATGAAACTTTGAGGCTGGAACAAGGATTCATTTACCTGACTTGCTTTTTGTTTTGGACAGGCAGACTGGCGCGCCGTCGTGGTCGTGATAGAAACACTCGTCTTCAGATGTTGGGTCATCGAAGAGCATACCCCCGGTACCAGTCTTGATGGCATTGACCAGGTCGACCGCAAAGTCTGGGTTGTGATCGAAGCAAGCACGATAGTTCGAGGCGTCCTTTTCGCTGTCTGGATCCATGATCTGGCGAGCAGCAATCTTGGTCATCAGAGCGCGAAAAGGCGAACCTCTTGGGCTCTGGTGGTATATCTCGTTGATCTCTTCCGCGTCGGGGACAAGGCGAGCTTCACTCAGTCCTTTGCGATACTGATCAATTGCCAGGTTTTTCAACTGCAGCATGTCGAAGCGTTCACAGAGCGTGTACAGCTTGTGGCACGCGACAGCATACTCGTACTTCTTTCCGGCGTCCGCGATCGAGCTGACGTCGTCCAGTTTCCCTTGGTATAACCACTTCACCAGCAGCTCGAATCCTCGAGGGTCATCGTCTGATAGATCAACTCGGTTCTCGAGCTTCGGCGCGTGGTCAACGTTGGCGAGCTCGGAAGCAAAGTAGTCGGAGTGATGGCAGAGCAAGTTACGGTGCAGTGACCAATGCCGCTTGTTCTCGCCTTGACCGACATGTACGTCGACCAAAGGTCCGGAGAGCAGTCTGGCGCGCTGAGACTTAGCATGCGCTTGCACGCGCAGACGATGCGAATGGATGCGATACGGCAGAGGCGGACGCAGACGACTGGCTGAGCCTTCCCCTACCGCCTCGACAGGAAAGAAGGGCACGGGGAGGGGCTCAGATTGTACGTACTGGGCGAAGGACTGGGCGGAGGCTTCGGCGATGTTTGCGTGAGACATGCGGAGGCGCTTGGGACGGTGGTGGGGGTAGGCGAAGTCGCGCCAGAAGATTACGCTGTTGGTGGTGTTGCTCCCGTGCATGCGACTGACTTTATGGGAGCGATGAAGACGGCAGCATGGAGATGGGGAGAGGAGCAGAGGCGGCGCATCGCAAGGTGGAGAGATGGGATGGGCGAGTGGCTGGATGATGGAGTTGCAAGGAGCGCGGACGCGGGAATGGGGAGCTGTGCACAGGGATCGGGGCAGGGTTCTTCGTGAGTCGCCGCCCATTTACGCGTCCGAGTCGACGCGTTCGTGCCCGAGACTGAACACCACCACACTTGAACTACCACACCATGATCACAGTGCACTGCTAGTGGTCAGATGACTCTCCCATCGCCTGTACAGTACCCCTCCGACTTCGACCCTGCCATCCATCTTCACTCCGAAGAGCCATTCCCGGAGGACGCGCCGTATCCCTCTACCCATACCGACGAACTTGAAGCATTGTGTCAGCAAGAGAAGGAAATCACAGCAGCAAAGACGAAACTGGGCATCGTGATACAGCACAGAGCTTGGAAAGTCCCTGAAGCGTTCCGCAGTGAAGAGGACTATCTCATTGGTCTGGTCTCTCAAGCTTGTCACCTCGTGCCGCGTCTGACAGTGCATAGAGACACCAGTGAAGACGCGATCAAGTTTACGCGAACTGACGCTGCCTTCTCCATTCAACTCAACCCAGGATATTCCGCCATCGTCCCCGCCGGTGGTAATAATGCCCCTCATATCCTCGCCCGTCACCTACCCACCGAGTTCCTCTCCCGCCATGGATGTCCCCAGTAAACGGAGAAAGTTCGAAGGACTGAGAGACCCTTTGCATGACGTCTCAAATAACAACGGGAACCGGGTCCTTGGAGGCTTCCTCGCAGAAGATTCTGACGAAGAGGACGACTATGCTGCAATCAAGGCTGCGCACAATAAGAGGAAAGCTACGACAAACAATATCTTCAAGCAGTTTGCGAAACCGGACGTGCCAGTTGATCTCGAGGAGGAAGCTTTCACGCATATCGATGACATACCGGATGACCCTATCGCTGATGAGGAAGCTGCACCTAGCCAGCCTATGCGATTCCAGCCTTTGTCGTCGCAATCTGCGCGCAAAGCACCCCTCATGGTCAAAACATGCTCTGGAAAAACAGCCCCTATACGGGAACGCCGACGGACTGAACCTGTTTCGTACGAACAACTCGTAGCATCCCGATCAACAGTGCAAGCCGGCCGTGCCCGGAAAAGCTACTATGGCATCGACATCCACCAACTCATGGACGAAGCCAACCAAGAAATGGAAGAAGTCGCCCAACGAGCCCAAAACATGCAGATTGATCCACCTACGCAGTCAATCGAGCAAGACCCAAATCCTCCCAAAACATCAAAAAACGGACGCACGCTCATGTGGTCAGAGAAGTACCGCGCGAAGAAGTTCACGGATCTGGTCGGTGATGAGCGTACTCATCGCTCAGTGCTCCGCTGGCTCAAGGCCTGGGATCCGATAGTCTTCCCTGGCTCCAGCCGTCCGAAACCGAAGGCCAAAGGGTACAACAAACCAGACGAGGATGAGCGTGTTCATCGGAAGATCCTCCTTCTTACAGGCCCGCCCGGACTAGGAAAAACGACTCTTGCACACGTCTGCGCACGCCAAGCTGGCTACGAAGTCCAGGAGATCAACGCCAGCGACGAGAGAAGCAGTAATGTCGTTAGAGGCCGCATCCGCGATATGGTCGGCACCGAAAACGTAAAAGGGATCGAGACCAAGACAGCCTCCGGCGCCAAGACCCGGAAAGCAGGTAAACCCGTCTGCGTCATCGTCGACGAGGTCGATGGCGTAGTAGGCGGAAGCGGTGGCAGTGGAGGTGGTGAAGGCGGCTTCGTCAAAGCTCTCATCGATCTCGTACATCTGGACCAGAAGAACTCCGCAGCCAAGGGGAATGACGACAGCTCTAATCAACCAAAGCGTAAGAAGAAAGGCGACAAGTTCCGCCTACTGCGTCCGCTGGTTCTCATCTGCAACGACGTGTACCACCCTTCTCTCCGACCACTGCGCCAATCCTCACTCGCCGAGATCATTCACATCCGCAAGCCGCCACTCAACATGGTGGTGCCGCGGCTCCAGACGATCTTTGAAAGGGAGGGCGTTCCAGCCGACAGCGACGGCATCCGCAGGCTCTGCGAAGCAACTTGGGGCATCAGCAGCCGCAAAGAAGGAGGTGGTGGCGGCGGCACCGGCGAAGGAGATGTTCGTGGCGTGATGGTTGTCGGAGAATGGGTGGCCAGAAAATTGATGGCCGAATCGACGGGCAGCAGACGGCTGACAAGGAAATGGATCGAGGATAACGTCTTGAATGATTTGTCGCATGGTGGCGGAGCTGCAAGAGGGTTGGGCAGAGGAGGACCAAAGGAGGTTGTGGAGCGGGTGTTCAAGGAAGGTGCTGGCTTTCCGAAGACGGCTGGGCCCGCGCAGACAGCTGGTGTTGAGGGCGGTGGTGTGATTGGAGTGGCAGAGGCGACGAAACGGAATGCTATGAGTAGGTTGAGGGAGATGGTGGAATCGAGTGGAGATTCGGATCGAATCATGACTGGTAAGCATGCATCCCTATCACTTCGAACAGGTACATATACCCCATGACCCGGGATACTTACACTCCTCCAGACTGCTTCACAACCTACACCACCCAACCCTACCAAGACGACAACTACCTCTCCAAACCCACCGCCGCCCTCGACTGGCTCCACTTCCACGACACCGTCTCCTCCCTCGTCCACACATCCCAAGAATGGGAACTAGCGCCCTACCTCTCCTCTCCAATCCTAGCCTTCCACTCCCTCTTCGCCTCCTCCATCCGCCCCACCCTCTCCCACACCGACCCCGCCAACCCCTCCACCCTCGACGAACCCGCCCCCTTCACCGGCCCCTCCGCCCCCTACCAAGTCTCCGAATCCCTCCGCGCAAACACAGAAATCCTCTCGACGCTCCAATCCTCCCTCTCCCTCCCCTTATCCCGCATCTACCGCTCCCCACACCTCCTAGCCACCGAACTCCTGCCCTACTCTCTGCGCCTCCTTTCTCCGGCCGTCAAACCCGTCGTCATCCAAACGTCCTCCTCTGCCGGCGGCAGCTCGAGAGACGACGGAAAGCGCAACAACACGCCCACGGCAAGCGTGCGCAAGGCGTCCGAAAAAGCCCTCGTGGCCCGCGCCGCCGGCGCCATGGCCGCCCTCGGTGTCCGCTTCGAAAGATCCAGAGTCGAGTTCGGCACCACCGCTAGCGGTCCCGCTGGTGGTCCTGGTGCCGCAAGCGGGGGCTGGGTGTTGCGCATGGAGCCGCCGCTCGACGCGGTCGGGGCATTTGTCACGACGGCTGGGCGGCCGGAGGAGCGGGTCAGGTTTGCTGTGCGTAGCGTGCTGGATGCGGAGTTTAGGCGGGCGGAGAGGGCCAGGGAGGGAGAGGCGAGGAAACGGAGAGGAGGTGTTGGTGGGTTGGGAGAACTTGATGGGGATGACGGGGATGGGGAAGACGCTGGCGGTCGTGGCACCGCTGGCGCTTCTGGGGGTTTGGATCTAGAGGAGGTGGGCAAGAAGGTTGTGGTTAAGAAGGACTTTTTCGGGAGGGTCGTGCAGGAGGTTGTGCCGTTGGGGCCGGTGGAGGGGAAGAAGAGGAGGGAGATGAGGGACGGGAAAGAGGAGGGGAGGGTGTGGGTTAGTTTCCATGAGGGCTTTTCGAACGCGGTGAGGAAGCCGGTCACGTTGAGTGAGTTGATGGCAGGGTTGTGATTTTTGGGATGGGGAGGAGGGGAGCGGGGAGGGATCAGGAAGCCATGTCTCACCTTGCCAGATCCTTGAAGTAGTTAAGCCCAGGAGGCAGTCAGTAGAGATTAGAAGCGACTACATTTCGCCGTCAGTGAGTTCGCAGTGGCCCGCGTTGCAGATACTGTAGCCGAGAGGTGGCTCAGCACGCCCAGCTACAGTACTGCCTCAGCTTACGCCGGCTGTCAACAACGTATGGGATTTGCCCACCTGTATCACCCATCCCAATCATCCCATCCGTCGTCTCTTTCCAGCATCGAGGAAAGCAAAGCCTCTGTCTACCCACCCGACCAGTCTGCCTATGAACAGTGAAGAAAGAACCATGGTCCCGGCTTGCTGACCTCCTACCAGCTCACCCGTGACGCCGTCCTATCTCCCCGATCATACTCTGAATCGTTCGCGGTATAGCCATCCAAGGCGCCGGGGAGTGTGGCTCGTAACGGCGACGAATGCGCCGAACGGAGCATATAAAACCCCAGGAACCAACCCCAGCACTTATGAACCCGACGGAGATGAGTATGCAGATAAACGACGACGATTGTGAGAGAGTTATTGGAAGTGGAGATTGTGTATGGTGTATCTATCGGTGGGCCCTGGGAATGTGGTACGAAGGCGTACTATACAGATGAACGACGACGATTGTAGAGTTGTTGGAAGTGGAGATTCTACGAAAGCGTAAGCTAATCTAACTTAACTTATTCCATATCGAACTCAAACCCACTCTGTGTGGGATCTGTTTCCAGAGACCCAGCCGCACACCCCGATTACCTCCGAGCCCCATCTCATTCCCCTTCTCAATTCTCACTTCTTTTCCGATTCACTCAGTTCCACTGTTTTGCTGTGTCCATTCCCTCCACTCCATCTTCCCGTCCCAACCCCCATCCCCTTCATCCCTCCACCCACACCACCACCGCACCCACATCCCAAAAACCCACCAGCACCACCGTGCCACCCGGAAACTCCTTCCTGACACCGCAAAACCCGTGCGTCTACTCTCCCGATACACGTCCGGCGCCTGGCGCGCAGACGCCGAACCAGCCACAGTGAAGAGCCGATGATGTTGATGACAGGGACAAAGGCACCTGCGACGAGCGATGTGGGCGTGGAGGGGGAGGTGGGTAGTTTGTAAAGAAGCGAAGATGACGTTAGAGACGGCGTAACTAATCGACAGCGGCAAAAGCGACTCCACGCCAGGGAAACCGTAACGGTATGTAGAACACGACACGCACGCCAGATGCCAAACCGGACCGCAACGCCAGCACGAGAACCCCGTCCGATCCAGAATCATGGCGCCAAAGAAGAAAACTTCAAATCAAATCCCATCCCATGCATCCGCCTCCCTGATATCGCCAGCAAAAAGCGACAAATCCACAAACGAATTCTGCACATCCACGTCCACAGCCACATCGTCTGCCTTCACGTTTATTTACCGTCTTAGCCCCTCGTCCCCTCACATTCCCTCCTGTGTTTGCTCTCCGACCTCCCCACTCCCACCAGCACCACTGCTCCCTGCCTCCGCCTCCGCCGCCGCCTCCACCTCCGCCTCCCTACCCACACCCAGCCCCCTCAACCGCTGCGCCAGCAACCCGGCGGCCCGCGGACTTGTCGGATTTTTGATACTGAAACTGCTTCGGGCCCTCTTCTCCCAAGCCATAGCCGTCTCGACCTCGGCATCGAACCCAGAGCCAGAGCCAGAGCCAGAGCCAGAACCGACCCCGCCATCCACGTCCATGCGATCACGACTCCCGGGTCCGGAATCCAACGTGCTGAGGCGGGAAGACAGGGCGAAGGGGATAGGCGTGAGTGGTGGTAGTGCGGCGAGTTGGTGTTGGTGTTGGAAAGGCGGAGGAAGAAGTGGCGAGAAGCCAGGACGGAGACCGTTTGAGTCGGCGGCGCCCGCAGTGCGAGGAGCATGAAGTCCGCCACGTCCACTCAACGGGCTACCCGCAGTCGCAAAACCGTCGTTCGCGCCGTCGACCTGCGCACCAAAAGCCATCGCGTCGAGGTGTTGGCGGCCGGACACGCCCGCGCTCCTCATCCTCCGCGCCATCTCCGCCGTCTCCAACATGCTCGATCCCGTCGTCGCCGGCGCGGCACCCGGCTCTTGCCTGCCGCCGCCGGCACCTCCGTCCCTTCCCGGTTTGTACGCGCTGTACTTCGGTTCCGGCAGCTGGATCTCGTTTCTTAGTTTCTCCTTGCCGTCGGGGACGCGGTTGGCGAACACGACCCTCACACTCTTGTACAACCAGTACCGGCCCCTTCCCGTGCAGCAGACGTTCAGATGCACCAGATACCGCAGCACCGGCCGTTCCGACACGTCGCCCTCGCCGCCCCAGAGACTGGCTTCGGGGCGATCGGTGCCCAGGTTTTGCCGCGACGAGAGCGGCATGTCAATGACGGGGCCGGCGGCCGAGTAGCTGCGTTGGCGGATGAAGGTTTTGGTGCCGGGTTCCATGTCGGAGATGTCGTAGGGGACGAGGAAGAGCTTGACGGCCGTTTTGTTCGGGTTCTTGATGACGATTTGGAGTTGGCCGTGGGGTGGGATGCGGTAGCTGCCGCCGGGGGGTGAGCGGCGGGGGGAGGTGGAGCGGCGGTGGGCTTTTTCGCGGAGGCGGTGCGTTGTTTTGGGGGGTTCGGAGGGGGAGGGGTCGGTGGCGTGGGCGTGGTGGGTGTGGTGTCGTCGCTTCTTTCGGGTTTCGCTTGCTTCGTCGCCGGGTTTGAGGCCGTTTTCGAGGTCGATGAGGCCGACGTAGGGGCTTGGTTGGCTGTCTGCGATGCGTCCGTTGCCGCTGTTGTAGCTGTAGAACACGGCAGGGAAAGGTAGAGTCACGTGAGGCGGGCACCGCAGTTGGGGTTTGCACTGGCCTTTGCCTAGCACTCCGATCTGAGCTACGAAGTTGAGGGGTCGGGAGGGCGTCGTTGACATGCGGCCGCGCAGGATGGATTCTTCGTACGAGCCGACCATTGGGGCGTGCTGCAGTGGAGGGCTTTCGGACGAGATGGAGGGTCTGCGGGGCTGGAGTAGGGGTGTCTGGGGCGTGGAGTTGCAGTGACCGAGGGATGAGGCTAGAGATCGTCGTGGTTGATGCGCTTGGTATGGGTATGTCCCTTCGCGTTTGATAGATGGTAACGGTCTTGTCGAATGCGTTGGCAGACGGTTGTGCGAGTAGTGAAACGTCTGAAGTGACTGCGGCGAAAAGGTATGTCGTCTGTTGTCGCGGTCCGGACTACGAGAAATCTGCCGAGACCTGGGCCTTGGTGAGAAATCCAGATCTGGGTTGTTCGACTGCTGTACGAGCGGACTGGTAGGCGGCAACAGCACGAAATTCGACGACAACGAGCTTTGGGAGGTAGCGCGTGACCTCAGGGTCCGGCGTTCATGCCATGACTCTGTAAATGGGAAGTCTTGTGGACGAGCATTGGCTGCAATATTATCCGCTGCACGTGGTCGCGGTAGAGCAGAGGCAGGAAAGGAGTGATGCCAGGGGGCAACGGGGGACGTGGACAGGGTGGAGTTCTCAGAAGCAGTCGAGTAGTGGGCAGCATCCTTCTCTTGCCTGAAGTCTCCGGAGTGCAGAGCAGATCTAGGCCGTTCTATGGCCATGCCCGCAACCAGATTGTTCTCCTGCGGGAGCTCCTGCGACGCAGACGCCGGTGCTGCTGAATCCGGACCAAGACGGCGCATGGGCGATTTGGACTGCTGTCGAGAGCTCGGTCTGGAGCAAGGCCTCTCTGCGCCTGGAGGGGCATTCTATAAATCGCACCACTTAGCTTCTCGAGGCCGCCGCATTTGAAAGAGGCACCACCGCACAAGGCAAGACACGGCACAGGATTGGCATGGAGAAGTTGAAAAGGTCACCCACGTTTGGCTGGGGCTGCCAGTTTGGCGTTTGGCGTTTGATCCGCTCTATCAAAGATGCACGGTCGAGGATGCTTTGTCTCTCATCACTGGCCGTCGCCGCGGCTCCTCGGTCCACCTCGGCCATGGACGGCGATGTTGGCGGCGCTGTTGCGAGACTGGCCTCGTTCCTGGCTCCTTCAGCTTGGTCATTGTAGGGCGAGGCGGGGCGGCGGTCGACTTGAGTCGGCCGGGGCGAGGCGGGACGAAAGTCGTCATGGAAGATGGGCATGTTCAAGTGTCGCAGCAGGTCGGCGTGCCAGGCCGCAAGTTATGTGTACAGTATGTATGTGGACAAAGCAACGACCGCAGCAGGCGACGACGGCCTTCTTAACGGAAGCTCGCAGCGGAAGATTCGGGCCGTTGTGGTGTGGCAAGATGAGGTTGGACCATGGGTGCATGCGAAGCTGGAGAGCTGGCTGGCAGCTTGTTGGACGGCGTCACGGACAGCAGTGCGTTGTTTGAGGCTTGGAGCAGCTAACGTTAGGAGCAGCTTGGATCAGTCTTCTTATATGCGTGCAAGAGTCACTCACACCTCCCCCTGCCCATGTCGTCGCGGGCTGGCTGGGCTTCGGGCGCAGGCGGCCAAAGGGCAGGTCGGCGGGAGGGCTATGTACAGGTCCGACGGGCTAAGGTAGAGGAAAAGGCACTGCTGGGCGGCTGCGTTGGTCTGCTCCAAGGACGGGATATAACGTTAACGTAGCTTCAGAGTCGAATAACGACGGACGGCTTGGGGACAAAGGCTGTTGTGTGTTGTGAGAGGCGGAGAGCGGGAGGGAGCGGGGGGTTTTTGGCTTGTTGGATCGAGTCGGCAGCTGATGACTGCGCCGTCACACGATGCCCCCAGAGACCCAGCACCGCAGCTGCACTGTGCACTGAAAGACACTGACTGTACATTGCTCCTCCCACGCTCATCCCTAACAGTGCTCTCTCCCACAGCACAGCGGCCGTCTCTGGCCTGCCCTTGCAATGACTATACATTAGTTAATCACCAGCGTCGGGATCGACAGGTTCGCCCGCTGGTGCCCCCCACTCTGCACCACCACAACACACACCCTAACTATATCGTCCATCCTTGGCACACCTCAAGAAATCTCATCATCCCGTCCGCTTGAGCACACGACCACCCGCAACCCTCGACCTCACCACCACTCACACCACCACCACCGCCATCACCACCACCATCACCACCACCATCACCACCACCACCACCATCATGGGTCCCCCCTCCGCCTCCACGCGCCCACCCAAGCGCCCCCACGACTCCACCACCACCCAGCCCTCCAAAAAACACAAACCCGGCTTCCGCATCGGCCCCGCAAACCTCCCCGACGGCGTGCACAAGCGCAAAGTGGACAAGATCAAAAAGGACCTGATCCACAAAGCCAAAGTCAAGAAGCAGTACGCGAAGATCAAGGCCCGGGAGCTGGGGGCGCGCACCCAGAAGCGGGAGGACTGGGGCGAGGAGCGCGACATCGAGGCGCGCGCGCACGCCGACGACGATGAGATAATCGACGACGACGACGACGACGACGACGACGACGACGACGCAGACGCAGACGCAGGAACCGCCCGCGAACCCGACCTCAATCCCCATCCCGACCGCCAGACTCTGCGCGACCAACCTTCTCCCTCCCCGGACACCTCCGCGCCACAACACTCCCAACGCCAACCCGACCGCCCTCGTCAACGCAGACCCAAGCCCGCGCCTCTGGCCCGCGTTTCCGCTCTCGGCCAGAAGAAGAGAGAAGATGCGGAGGCGAGACGGAAGGAGCGAGACGAGGCGGAGCGGCAGAAACAGGCTAAGATCGCGGAGAGGGAGCGGTTTAGGAAGGCGATGGCGAAGGCGAGGGCTGGAGGGAGGGATGGGAGGCAGAGGAAGCTGGGGAGGGAGAGTGGGGTGCTGCTTGAGAGGGTGAGGAGGATGGTTGGGTAGGGGAGAGGAGTGGAGGGGAGGCTTGAGGGGTGTAGATGGAGCGTTGAGGAGATGGTAGAGTGTTTCTGGAACGAAGGAACAAGAGAAAAGAGCAAGTTGGAGATTGCGTGTGCAATTGAGGGGACGAGAAGAAGAAATTTTTGATACCAAAAAGCAAGGTCGTTCCACGGATTGAAGATTCTTGAATGATGCGAGGAGTATGTTCAAAAGAATCAAGGCATGCGTAAGGTCTGCCAACCCTTTAATTCTCGGGAACCCGAATTTCAACGGCGGACCAACCATCAGGCTCTCTCTCCAGAAAAAATGATTTCACAAAAGTACAAAAACACATGATACATACACCTCCCTCCCCTTCCAAATCCCAAAAGGTCTCCAATCACACATGCCCACTCCCCAAACTCTTATTTCCGCTCCTCACCCTCCCTCCCGAACTACTAGTCGAACAAGTATCCGTACTCACACTACTCCCCGCCTCGCTCCTCCTCCTCTCCCCCTCCTGCCCCCCTCCCCTCAACGGCAACACATCCACACTCGCCCCCAGTCGCCGATACATCTGCATGGAAAAATACTCATCCGGGCTCCCTCCCTCTCCCTCCCCGTCTCCCGTCTCCCCAGCCGCAGCCGCAGGTGTAGTTCCAGCCCCCGGCGTCCTCGCCCCCCTCTCCCTCTCCCTCTCCCTCCCCGCCACCGGACTCATCCTCATCCCCGCCATATTCACATTCACCGCACTCCCGCCGACCCTCCCCCCCTCGGGACTCCAACTCCACCTCCCCTTCCCACCCGCCGCTCCCCCCGCCCCACTCCCCGCCGTATGCGCCCTCTGATGATGCCTCTTCCGACTGGCATCCCTGCTCCTATCGCCCCTGAGCTGGCGCTCCGGCACCGCAGCCGGCAACTCCAACCGCGCATTCATGCCCAACCACACGGCATCGTCGAACGGCGAACCGGCATCGCGCCAGCCGCCCACACCCTCGAAGTCGCGGACCGCCGTATCCGCGTCCGGGCCCGCGGCGCTGGGCGCCAGCAGCGAGGCCAGCGAAGGGGATTTGCGCGGCACGTGCCCGCTGAGACTGCTGGCGGGGCCGCTGCCGCCGAGTGGGTGGGTGGGCGGGAGGATCATGGAGGTGCTCATGGCGGTGGTGGGGTCGGTGGAGGTGGCGCTGGAGCGGCGGCGGCGGTGGTGGGAGCGCGAGCGGGAGGGGGATTTGTGGGGGGTTTTGCCGGCGCTTTTGCTGGGTTTGGGGGGAGGGGTTGGGGGGGTGCTGGTGCTGCCTGCGGGTGGGGGGTTGGTTGTTGTCCAGTGCGATTGGGTGGGTTTGGTGGTTGTGGTGGTGGTTGTGGTGGTGGTGGAGACGAAGAGGGCGCTGTGGAGGAGGGCGAGGCCGAGCTCGAAGTAGACGATTGAGACGCGGGCGAGGAGGGTGGTGAATGCGAGGGTGGTGGTTAGGATGGCGAAGAAGGCGAGGGGGAGGGAGATGAGGAGGAGGATGGGGGGACCGAGGAGGTAGAGTGGGTTGATCATTGTGAATGTGAGTTGGGTATGGGTATGGGAATGGGAGGTGGGATGGGGATGTGGATGCGGCGAGGCATGTTTTGAGAGCAAGGGATCTGGGCATGTACACTACTACACCCTTGACCCTTTTGCTGCGCGGTGAGGGGAAGGAAGCGTGGTGCGGGTAAAGTAAGCTAATTAGCAGCTTTACGGCAAGGCGCATGTGATCGAGTCGGGGTGAAAGTATGGGGAAGTTGGTGCCTCGGGACTCAGGCAGGAACACCGAAATCCTCCGCTCAGACCAGCTCATGTGATGTCACGGCCAAAGCGACCATCAACGCCATGGCTTGAGCGAATTCGCCTTCTGTACACATGAACGTGACAAACTCGGGCAAAACGAACTGGCAGAGGTCATGGACGGCAAAGAAGAGACACCTCAGCCTTTTCCCTGGGCAATCGGCGTTTTCGACGCCCACTGTCATCCCACAGACACCATGTCCGCCGTGTCCTCGATACGAGACATGAGAGCAAAAGCCGTCACCGTAATGGCCACAAGAGCACAGGATCAGGAGCTGGTAGCCAAAGTGGCAGAAGAACTCGGTGTGCCGTCGCCAGATCCCGACTCCTGGACGCCAGAACAACGACTCGTACCCTGCTTCGGATGGCATCCCTGGTTCTCGCACCAGATGTACGACGAAGCCGTGTACGCGGGAAAGTCGAGCCTCGGTGAAGAAGACAAGATATCCCATTACAAGGTCGTCCTATCGCCCTCCCCCTCAGACGAGGACCGGAGCTTCATCCTTTCCCTACCCGAGCCTCGCCCCTTCTCCCACTTCCTGTCGCAGACGCGCGCATATCTGGAAAAGCACCCGCTGGCGCTCGTCGGCGAGATTGGCCTCGACAAATCTTTTCGCCTCCCAGAAGCGTGGTTGCCAGAAGACCGAGACAACAGAGACGACTCGCTCACGCCCGGCGGCCGCGAAGGTCGCCGTCTCTCGCCGCATGTCGTCGCGATGGAGCACCAGCGTAGGATCCTGACGGCGCAGCTGAACCTCGCCGGCGAGATGCGCAGAGCTGTGTCTGTTCACGGTGTGCAGGCGCACGGCGTGCTGTTCGAGACGCTTCGGGCGACATGGAAGGATTATGAGAGGAAACCGATGAGCAGGCGGGAGGCGAAGAAACGGGGAGTCTCGAAGCAAGAAGCCGCTGCGGAAGGAGAGGCAGACGAGAAAGAGGACGATGGACCAAAGACTTACCCGCCCCGTATCTGTCTGCACTCGTACTCCGGAAAGCCGGAGACTCTGGCACAGTGGTTTGCGCCCTCTGTGCCGGCTCAGATCTTCGTGTCGTTCTCGACGGCGATAAACTTCTCGGATCGGAGATCAGATTCTACCAGGTATGCTATCAAGGCTGTGCCGGATGAGTGTGTGCTGGTGGAGAGCGATTTGCATGTTGCGGGTGAGAGGATGGATCGGCATTTAGAGGATATAGTGCGGATCGTGTGTGAGGTCAAGGGTTGGAGATTGGAAGAGGGAGTGAGGCAGCTGAGGTGCAATTGGGAACGCTTCGTGTTTGGGAGGAGAAAGTGAGAAGAAGGTAATGGGTACATAGAGATCGAGGAGGTTCATGGCTGCCGCCCAGCGAGGTGCACTAGGGCTTCCGCGGCGGCCACCGCTGACTCGGCTGTTCTTCGTTCGACGTCACCAATCTGGTTCCTTTAATTTCTCATTTCGTGTTTGCTTCTCTTCACTTACTTGCGCTTGTCCTTCCCATCAACCAACACTGTTACGATACCCCCGCAATGGACACTGCCAACATGTCGTTCGAGGAGAAGGCGGATAAGTTGGAGGCGCTCCAGAAGAACTACCTATTCAATATGGAGATCAGCCAGCTTGAGAGCATCAGCAGGAAGCAGAAGGGCCTCGTCGCGGGAGGCAAGGCGTGGCTGTTTCCCGTGAAAGACTGCCATCAGAGTGAGAGCAAAAGAATCCCCAACGATCAGTCCACTACACTGAGCATTCCCAGGTGCAATCACTGCCCAAACCGCACGACGAAGCATTGCAACGGCTGCTCGTCTGGAAAAGAGGACCCAATGTTCAAGGATGAAGACAAGACGTTCTACTGCGACACCCAGTGCCAGAAAGACGATTGGCCGCATCACAAGCAGAAATGCAAGCGGCTCATGCTCCGCAAGAGACTCACACGTGCGGCTGAAGTACTTCAGCGCATGTTCCTCCTGCATCGAGAGATCTTCTTCAACCTCTACGTCTACAACACCTGGTACGACGAGGACGACGGCACGACTCACACCATCCTCGAAGGAGACTGGGCTCTCAAAGCCCGCGAGGGACCGCACTTCGAATTTCCCTCCTCACTCGTCAAGGACGAACGCCACAAGAAGTTCCTTCTGACGCTCAACAACCGCATCGGTCTCTACAGCTACTTCAGCTCGTGCATCTTCGAAGCTTTCAAGGGAAAGTAAACCGTGCTTCCTCTCCCCAAGCGCCCCACCTCGAACCCGAACTAACAACACACCTCCAGGCCTCGTCAACGACCCCTTCGAAGATATCAAAGAAGTCATCTACCAGCCCCGCCCCGAGAACTTTGGCCGTGTGACCGTCGCCCACGACGTCATCGAAGACTTCGAATGCGATGCCGAGGTCCACATCATCCTTCAAATCAAACTCACTTCCGAAGAGAAATTCGCCATTGACATAACCGGTTCTCAGTTCGGCATCTTCGACGCCGTGCACCACTGGGACAACTACTACGGCAATCTCGTCAACCATAGCCACGATGTGTTCGTGGACGCGTTCGCGTTCCGCGAGTCTCAGTTCCTGAACCACAGGGACTGGGAGAAGGTAGCGAGATGGGAGGTCGATTTCTACAGCGCTGCCATGTTCAACAGGGAGATTCGCTCTTGGAAAGATGCCAACGGCTACAAGAGTCTTGGAGACATGGTCAAGCTGCCAGAGGGGAAGTTCGAGGGGGAGATGGAGAAGATGCTCGATCACGTCAAGAGTCAGTTGACGGATCTGAGCGACGTCTTCAAGAATCACATCGGTGAGTGTCTCGGCAGCGACCCTACTTCCTCTACTCAAGGTTCTCAGCCATCGGTACTGACTTTCACCGCAGCTGCCTCACTCCACATGGATATCGTCGACAAAGAAGACCCTCACTGGGTCCAGGAATTCTTCGAACACGGTACGCCCACAATGCTCCCATAAACCCTCCAATCTTGCAGAAAAACTCGGTTCGTCTAATCAGAAAAGCACAGGCGCCTTGAAGCAGTACCGCGACCGTCGTTCCCCCGTCGTCAACGCCATCCTGCCATGGCCGATCCTCAGGAATGCCAATCTCTGAGATCCGAAAGCTTGTATCGGGAGCTGCTGCACTGGATGGGTTCTTGGCGCTGAGCATTGTTGGAAGGGCCTTGAAGTTAGCGTATCTACACTCTGTGGCTTCCAGGTCACCGCCTTCACGGGGTTTTCGGCCTGATTGGTGGATGGCAAACAGCTAGAGGTCCACCCGACACCTCTCGACTGCACGGGTCTAGAGACATTGGAGTCGCCTTCAAGAAGCTTTTTGCTTGAACCCCACTTTCGGTAGACACTCTTGTAGCAGGCGCGGATAAATTTCGATATCATGGCCTCCAAATCAGTACCATTTCCTGCACTCTCAATTATCGCCCTTCTCGCTTTGTCTTATCGAGGCATCAGCACCACGAGGATACACCCGAATCCACTCCTGCTTCGCCATCGACTCTTCCATATCTCAACATGAAGTCATCCGATGCTCGGTCCTAGTCTCAAACAGGTTAGTAGAAGCTCACTTGCCCACTGTAAACGTTCTGACTACTCCCCACAGGCTACATCGCCCCACGACACTGGCAGCTTATTTTCATGGCATGCTTCTCCAAAAAAACAAAAAAAACAAAAAAAAAGCTGTCATTGTGCATTAAACCCTGTATTCAAGCGTAGCAGGCGACATGTAATCGGTGCCGAGGCTGAACGCCGTCGAAGCCGAAGACGGCCACTTTGTCCTCTTTCGCCCTTGACAAAGAGCTCTAAACGGACGCCACGGGCAAAACGTCGTCCCTAACAACCTCGCCCCGGAAGCACACTCGATACCCGCACCCCCAATCCAGGATCCCGCACCGCTGTCCCAAGACCCAGAAATACCATCTCCCAGCACGAGCGCTTGCCCGACTCAGGTCTGACGCCGCAGGGGACAAAGAAACGAGCAAAAAGGCGAAAGGGGAGTAGAAGAAAGATTTGGATAAAGAATCAGGGTGACCGCCTTACAAAGGACTGGACAAATTGTCGTGGACTTGGGTTTTACGAAGTGCGCCATCTGCGCTGCGGTTGGTGGGCTCGCCTCGCAGGTTGAGTTTTTGAAAATAAGCGCCACGGGGATGCCGTCTGCCTGTACAACATCCGCGGCAGGCGTCAAGAGCTGATGATTTGATCGGCGTGCCCGCCGTGTACGCCACACTGTCCATGAACGGTGTAACTGTACTCCTCTCATCCAGTGTCTTGGCTGTGGCTTGAAAAGCTTACAGAGCATTCACTGCGATGGATGTGAGTTGCTCACTTCTTCAACCAATTCGCTGAATTCAATCTGGCAATACAGCGTTCTGGCTAGGCTTGGTTGCTCGATCTCATAGGGAAGCACGTCATGACTGATTGTGGACGTAGTCTCCCATCTACGCCGTTGACTAGCGATCCTCGCTGCAAGTCCTTCGTCAAAGAATGGGACTCCGTACGAGGGGTTTGAAGAAGATGTGATCGTGGCTTTGCCGGCGTTATCGCTGCCGCAGAGGTTGAGTCAGGGGTTGGAGATGGAGATAGTCTCTCGAGAGGTGTACTACGCCTCAGTGAGGAAGACTGAGTTCTTCTTCGATGACAATTCCTCTACACTAACGCTAGAGGGTCTATAATTATCGACTTCTTTGTCCCATATCCCACATAATGACATTGTACGTAAGAATACCGCTTTATTCGAGAAAAAAGGCTTTCTGAACAACACAGTCTTTGGGACAAGCTCACTCTTTGAACATCCAAATTGACAATACTTATATCATGGCACCGGTCGCGGCCTGTCATGAGTTTTTCCAGACAGTTTTGCGACGAACGAACAATTCAATACCGGGCATCCTGCTGTCAACACTTTTCACAAGCACAGATCGATCACTACACCTTACCACATTCCACAATCTTACATCGAATATCAAAAAAATAATACAATTAGACATCTAACACCCACACAGCTTTCCAGTATGTCCACCGAAACCAAGAACGGCAAGCCGGTAGTAACCGAAAAAGACATCAAAGACTTCTTCCTTTATCTCTTCCCAGATTCGTGCAAGTTCGACGCCGACGACGAAACCTATGAGAAGATTGAATACATGAACTCGGAAGAACTCGCCGAATGGGCTGAACCACTACTGAGCGCAAAACTTCAAGACATTGCCAAGAAGGAAAACACGGATACAAATGAGAAATCTGCTATGAGCTACATCCACCGTATAGCACGACGTATGACCAAGCTAGAGCCTTCATGTCTTAAGGACAGGGTATGGGTACATGCGATAGAGATTGCTCTGGATAACCCTCCAACGCGGTACGATACGTCCGGCCTAGCGAAGGTATTCAGAGATCTGATTCACGGGGCACAAGGACACAAGGGCAAAGATTGGAAACCGAAAATGCCGGATATGGCGGACTCGTTCAAAAGTAAATACTACCTGGGTATTTGCAGGACATGTCATAAAAAGCCCCGCGGATCGTGTGCTACATGCCTAAAGTGGGGCCATCCCCAACCAGCCAAATACTGCTCGCCAGAGTGTCAGAGAAAGGATGCGGCCAGGCACGAGCCGGCTTGTCACGATTGGAGCAATGCAGTGAAGAGACAACGTGCTACTGATCTTCTCAGGGACATCTACCTCGTCGTCATGCATCACGCGACCCAGGATTCATGGGGAAAGATAGAATCCAAGAACGGGGTCCTTTACCACCATCAACCGCGCGGTCTTACACCCAAGCAGCCTTTCCCAAATGGTAACACGCAGGCGGACAAGGACAGAAGAAGTATCATGATGCATTGCTGCTGCCAAGACTTCCCGGGGAAAATGCACCATCTGATCAAGCATTTCTTGAAGGAGGTAGGTATGGAGTTGGTCGGGGAGATGGACGCCAGCATCAAAAACGCTAACAGGCCAGTAACAGCGGTTAATTTCCCTGGCCTACTGGACCCGAACATCAGGCGTCTCCACACCATCATCATCACCAACCATTATTCCCATTTCTCCAAGGAGTACGAGAGCTCCATCTTCGACGCAACCGGCATACAGTACGGCTGGGAAGAAACCCTCGTCAAAGAGTCCGTCTATGCCGACAACCGTCTCGTCCTAGGCGACGAGACAAGGCGCCTGCCCGGATACTGCTTCAGACACGTGACAGGATCTTCCGACGCATGGCAGAAGCCCGGCGCCCTCCACGGGCCTGCCCCCAATGTCCTCCACCAGGTCCTCCAGCGCTGGCTGTCAACCCAACACAGACTGACAATCAACCAATTCTTCAATCAAAACATCCCTCGGTATGAGCAGTTGAGGGCTGACATGATTGACTTTTGCCTCAAGTGGCTCGAGCACACAGATGTGGTTTTCCATGACGAATCGGCCGATTGGTACGCTTTTCCCCAGACACAGGATGTCTGCAAGGAGTTGGAGGAAGCAATGCGTCTGCCGAAACCGGATTCCGCCGTCGACGACATTGCAGAGGGTCTCGAGTTAGTGAGCCTCGACCCCTGGGCAAGTGACTATGATGAACTGGACCCAGAGTGTTGGGCGAATTTTCAGTAGTGATGCTGTCCAAGCAATTGTGGCCTTGTTCAAGCGTACAGTCTGCAAGAACTCGCTGTTTTAACTTAGTCGTCTTGAGAATAATCTATGCATAAAAGCTCAAAGAGCCATACTTCATGCCGTGCTTCGTGTTTCTCGTGACTTGATAATGACCGAATTAACACAAGATCTGGGCTCTTCGGTAGCCCTAGACATTACCAATCAAGACTTCTATCTTGGGCCTGATAATGGGACTATGTCATGGTCTTGTAAGCAAGAGTGGTTTTGATTTGAGTTAGTAGAGTAGATCCTGCTTCAAAAAGACGACAAGGACATTGAGGATGTCTTTGACCTCTTCTCCTAAACTGGTAAGATAGTCCCTAAAGCCTAGAGGGGCGAAACATGGGATGTGAGATGTGAAGAAGCAGGGAAGGCAAGAAATTGAAGAAAGACGGCCGAATAGACCCCGCCGTGCTTTGCCGGCAAAACCTCAACCAACGACCACGTATACGATTGACCCGGCATAGTATGAACACCAAATCGGATAAGGCCTATTGCTGGCCAAACTTGAGACTCTTGAACGTGACTGTGTTCTTTTCCCGCTCTGCAAGACATGCTATCAATAAAAAATCTACCACAGGAAAGTCATAGAGCCAAGCAAACAGAGAAAGTGCTGAGGGAACAAGACAGAAGGGAACACATAGCCAAGTAGGGGCATATATCCATATTTTTGATAACTTTTATGACCATTGAGTCAAAAGACTCCAAGTACCAGACGCGCCGCTGGCAAAGCAGAGGCACAGTCATCAAGGACATTACCTTTACCCAGCTATGTACACCCATACATGGACCACCATTCCATCCATTCAATTGGCCACTTCTCCTTCCACCCATTTCCGCCATCTAAGGAATGTCGAACAGCACCTTCAACTTCTTGATCAGCGCCCACTCATCCATCGCCACATCGCTTCTGTAGAACTCCTTGAGCGTGTCGATGCTCTGTCTGCTGACCAAACTGTACAGCGTGTCCTTCTCCTCGAGGTGTCTGCCGTAGAGCGGCTGGTTCGCGCCTTCGACCTTGATTGCCACACTCGGCTGGCCCTTCTTGCAGAGCGGGATCTGCTTATGGTCACGCTCAATCGAGACGACACGGCCGAGTTGGATGATTTCCTTGGCCTTCGTGACGGTGTTCTCCTTAACTGCGCAGAGCGGCGTTAGCAGACGGAGATTGCCTTCGACAACGTCAACACCGAGGACGATGGGGTCCTTCTTGTTGAAGACGGCGACAGGGCGGAGGACGCAGGGGAAGACGGCAAGCATCTTGCTCTCTTCCTTCTTCTGCGCTTCCAGATCCTTCATGTGGGCGGTGAACTTGTCGAAGAGGTGGTAAATGATGTCGGCTTCGAAGATCTTTACGCCGATATCGTCGGCATAGGCACGGGCGTCCTTGTCGACACGTACGTCGAAGCAAAGCATGACCGCATATTCCTTGGATTTCTCCAACATGATACCGGCTTGCATGACATCGCGCTTGAAGACAGGACCGATGGAAATGTTGGCGACAGGGATCTTGGATACACGCAAGAATTCGAGAAGGGCCTCGAGAGAACCAAGGGTCGAGGCTTGCACGCTGACACCGCGGCCAGTCTTGGAGATGCGAGAAAGCAGTTGCTCGAGATCGCCCATAACCTAATCGATGTTAGTATATTGTTTGAAGATGTCATTGCAGTTGAACTCACCTCTTCCTCCAGGTCCTCCTCGTCGTCATCGGGACCAACAACCATGAGACGGGAACCGGCGACAGCGTGATCCAGACCTTCGGCTGCGATCTTGACACCCATGGCAGCCTTGATCTCCTTGTTGTGCACGTACGCGGACTTGACACGGAGTTCCTTCATCTCTGCAGGCGTCAAGAGCGCCCTGATGTTTGTTGATATGGGCCCTTGTGTACCGCACAGGACGATCCGGTCACCTTCACGCAACACACCGTTGGACAGAATGACATCGATGGTAGTACCCAGACCCTCAACGACCTTGACTTCGAGAACGGTAGCCTCGACCTCGGAGAGGTACATCAGAGCATTGGTCATACGCTCCTGGGTAAGGCCAACGATCAGCTTGAGCATGTCGGGGATACCTTCACCCGTGTGAGCAGAGGTGGGGACGAGCGAAACGTTGCGGGCCATCGACTTGTTCTCGTAGAAGAGCTCAGAGTTGAAACCTTGCTCCGCGAAAGCGATCTTGGTCTGCTGCAGACGGTCACGGAACTCGTTCTGGACAGACTTGTTCTGGAAAGCCAAACTCTCTTGGAAACCGTTGTTCTCAATGCGCTTCCAGCCGTACAGACGGTCGATCTTGTTCAGAGCAACAATGAACGGTGTCTTCTTGTCACGGAGCAGGCGCATGGACTCCAGAGTCTGAGGCTCAAGACCGTGCATAATATCAACAACCAGGATAGCAATGTTGCAGAGCGAGGAACCGCGGGAACGGAGGTTCGTGAAAGACTCGTGACCAGGAGTATCAATGACCAGCAGACCGGGAACCTTGAACTCGAACTTGCCATCCTTGTTGACGACGTGGGTCTTCTTCTGCAAAGCATCGACAGGGAAGTAGGTGGCACCAATTTGTTGCGTGATACCACCGGCTTCGCCCTCCTGGACGTTCGTTTGCCGGATCTTGTCGAGAAGCTTGGTCTTACCGGTATCGACGTGACCAAGAATACAGCAAATAGGCGAACGGAGGTCATCCTTCGAGCGTGCGGCGAGGGCTGCTTCATGTTGTTGCTTGCGACGCTCCTGGGCCTGCGCTTTGCGGGCAGCTTCAGCCTTTTGAGTGGCGGTCGCCTCCTCGTCTTCAGACGAGTCATCCTCAGAATCGGATTCGGAGTCAGACTCGGAGTCCTCGGTTTTCTTGCCATTGATCTGGGAATGCTTGCCGTTGGCCTTGGGCTTCCCATCTTCCTCGTCAGACGACGCATCCCAGCTATCTTTTAAGTCTTCTTGGGGCTTCTTGACGCCGTCTTCGGCATCAGCCAAAGCCTCCCAGTCATCGAGCTCGTCTTCGTCCTCCGCCTTCTTAGCCTCAGCGTCAGCGCGAGCCTTCTCAGCTTCAGCGGCAGCTCTCTCCTCTTGCTCCTTCACAATTCGGAGTTCCTCCAACTTCTTGCGGGCTTCTTCCTCGGCTTGCTCGTCGACCTTGGGCTCCTCCTTCTTCGGCGCCTTCTTCTTCCTGTCATAGACAGGCTTCTTCTTCTCAGCCGGAGCCTCGAGACCCGCAACCTTGGCACCGCTCTCCAGCATTTGCTTCATGCGAGCTTCCATGCGAGCCTGCTCTTCCTTCTGCTTCTTCGTCATATACTTGCCCTCGCGCTTGAGCTGTTCGATCTTCTCCTTCTCCTTCTGTTTCTTCAATGCCTTAGCCTCCTCCTTGCGCTTCTCCTCTTCAGCTGCAAGGCGCTCTTCTTCCTCAGCGCGAGCACGCTCCTCAGCCTCCATACGAGCCATTTCCTCCTCGCGCTTGCGGCGCTCCTCTTGCTGCTTCTGAAGAGCCGCAAGCGCGGGATTGAGCTTCTTCTTCTTACCGCCAGCGGCACCGGGCGCCTCGGCATCGGGAGTCGGGGAAGGCGAAACTTCTTTCTTCTCAGGAGCAGCCTTTGCCGGCTCAGCCTTGGCGGGAGCTGGAGCAGCAGTCTTCTTCTTCGCAGCAGCCTGCTCCTTCTTACGCTGCTTCTCCCTCTCCTTCTTCAGCTTTTCCTTCTCCTTCTTTGTGAGCACGCGGCCGCCGGCGCCAGTCTCCTCGTCCGACTCATCATCGGCAGGCTTCTCCTGCTTGGCTGGCGCCTGCTTGCCACCCTTACCCTTCTTGGCCGGCGCAGAGAAGACATCCTCTTCGTCGTCCAGGGTAGCCTCCTCGGGGGCTTTCGAGGCGAGGTCGACAGGCTCGGGGGCTGGCGATGCGTCGCCATCGGCGGGGGGGTCTTCGCCCTCGACGAAGTCCTCCATCACCTTGCCCTTCTTCGCGCGCTTGCCCTTGTTCTTGCGCAAGGCCGCGAGGAGACCACCGCCACCTGCGGCCTCACCGTCCTCGGCGGCATCTTTCGCATCCTCCTCAGCCTTTGCTTGCTCAGTTGCCTGGGCTATCGGGTCGACGGTCTCGCCGAGCTCGGCTTCCCAGTCATCATTCTGGTTCTTCTTGCTACCCTTCTTCTTTGGAGGCATTGTGATATCGGGCGCGTTGCGTTCCGAGTGGAGGTGACGGATCGCACTGGATGTTCCGAGTGAGGTTTCGTAAAGAAAGCAGCTGTGGCGCTTCGCCTCAACAAGGGATAAAAAAGCGGACTACGCTGTCCGTGAAATTCCGGGATTGAAATGAGTGAACAAGTTAATGTCACTGCAAATAATCGTGGTTGTTAAGTTGGCGAGCGAGGTGATGTTGGCTGCAGCCTCAATTTCTGACTTCGATCGGTGACGAGTGCGGACTTCACTTGGAACCAGCGCGAGGCGGGGTCAGGCATCAAGGCACAAAAGCTCGGACCACCGCACTCAACTCGAAGCATGGAAGACGATGTATTAGTACTGGTAGACCGTACAGTATGAGTGAGACAACGACTCGGACAGACTCGAAGCCGTCCGGGTCTGCAGCATTCCGCATGCAGCTGAGACTCGATCATGCAAGTCGCCGTACACGCTCCATTCAGTGGATGAGATTCAAGATGCAAGTGCACAATATCCAATTCACTACCTATGACCTAAATCTCCTGTTTGTACAAACTCTCTCACAAAGACATCTTCTACCGACACCAGGGAAATGCGTTGCCCGCCACCCTCTATTTCACGCTACCAGTCCTTTATCCAGCGTGTTCGACAATTTCGCTGATCAACTTGCCGTCTTTGATGGACGTCTTGAACTGCTCCGGCAACGGCGATTCTGTGTAGTCACCTTCCTCATCTGCTGGTGGCAAGTTGATGTTGATTGAGGTGCACTTGCTCGTGAAAATCTCCGTATTCAGGCTGTCTTTGCTGAGATAGACAGCCGCGCCGTCGACCTGGTCGAGTAAGACTGTGGGCAGCGTGCCGAGGACCTGAAGCGCAAAGTTGGGACACTTGATCACATCGACAGACGAGACGAGCGAGTCCAAAATGATCGACGTGCGGGCGCTGTTGTCCAATGAGATAGCATTGGCTTTGCCAATGATGCGGATCGTCGTGTTCTTGCAGCGGCTGATCAGAATTGACTGTATAATTGAGGCTTCAATCTCAATGGGTTCAGGTGGACTATCGTAGTTTTCCTGGTGGACCAACGTCAGTATATGATTTGATTACCAGGGACCGACCATTGACTTACGATGAGCCATTTGTTGCCATCAAGCTCTTTCTTGGGAGGCTTCTTGGTGCGCATGCCCTCGGGCTTCGGCTTCTTCCCGGGCGGAGCTGGTGATTTACTCCTGCCAATCGAGTCCATGCTGCCTTTGCGCTCAGGGACCGCAGAGCCTGCCCGTAAAGATGGGTTCTTATGGGTCATCTGGCTAGGGTCGACCTTCCGGAGACCAGAAGTAACATCTGACCCTCGGTTAAGGTCCGCAAATACAGCTCCCATATCGCTAGGCTGGGCAGAAGAAGCACCTGGAGCGGGCATTGGCGGAGGCGGAGGAATGGCCGGAGGAGGCGGCGGAGGAGGCGGCGGAGGCGGCCCGCCACCAGTACCTGCGGCCGCAGCTGGTGGGGGAACGCTTGTCGATGCAGATTCAGACTTGACTTGTCGCATGGCTTCTGATGCATCAAGACCCTCCCTGTTCCACTGGACACCCTTCGGATGATACTCTCTGATGTAGGCGATTAAGGACCGGAAAAGCTTGTAGAAGGACTGGACCCAGTCGACGTGTGTGCGGTCCCTGTTTCATTGTCAGCTCTGCGAGCAAACGACCGACCCTTGCGGACTCACTTCTCCTTGTAATCTTTCAGCACCTTGTTGCCGTACATCTGTGCTCCGCCGAAAAGCTCCGCGGCGACATCTGCGGGTTTCGTATCCATTGTGCACCATCCAAGTGTTCCCACACCATCTCCAACCATAGTCAGATGGTTCTTGAGCTCCGGTGCTTTACTGGACTGCTTGATTTGGTCGACCTTTTCGATGGCCTGTTGCAGATCCTTCAACACCTCCATGTATGTGGGCGATGCCATGTCGGGCTTCTTGGCTTTTGTCGCTACGAGGAGGAACTGGCGCTGGGCAGCAAAGGCTTCGGATACTGCGGCTGCCTGGGTTGACGATGTCAGCCATTTTGCGCTGCAATCGAGAGATGACTGCCGTTCCGGGGCTTACCTGCTCGGCGATCGGCCCACCCAGGTTCTTGCTGAGGTCTTCGAAAGCTTTCAGGTCTCCAGACATCAAATCATCGTATGCTTCGATCTGAGGAGGCAGCTCCTCAGCGGGCGCTTGCGGAGGTTCGATAGCGGCCTGGGACGCCCTGGGAGGCGGCGGAATGCCAGCGGAGAGAGCCCCAGGTGCACCATTGATGGCAGTCGGGCGGTCGAAAGTAGATGAAGCGATGTCCTCGAGGCGCGAAGTTGCAGCTTCAAGCCTGATGGAAAGTCTCGTCAGCGAGTGGTCGGCGACTTGGGTAGGTCCGGTGATGCGGTATTGCAGCGCGTCTTTGCTGTCTTCTTGGGCCATGACGGCGAACGGGGAATCTGTACCGTTTAATGAGGGTGGTGAGATTATTCATGTTATTCTGGGCCATGGCAGCTGCGGGGAAAGCTGCAGGTCAAAGGGAAGGGGCAAGGCGTAGCTGTGCCTGTCTGGACAGGGACGAGCTTGGGGAGGGCCGCGTGCGGTAGTGGCCTGAAAGAGACGGGCGAGACGTCTCACAGGTGAAGTGCACGCTTCAAGAGCAGGTTTACGGCCTTGCGACAGCTATTATGTATGAGGAGGTTGATATATGGATCGTCTGAGGGAGCTGTGGCCTCCTGGCGGCGTCTTTGCGGTGTCTTCGTTGCTCCTGAGCGGCCGCGGAGGAGAGAGACAGCGGGCGGACGTGACGCCAAGCATCACCGCATGTCCGCATATCACTGCATCCATGCCCGCCTTACCTCTCGAATTCCTGCAGGACGCCTCGCTGTATGTCAACAGGATGGACGACGAGGAGATATCTATCGACTTTTGCACCCTGGGCATGTTCATTATCGGTACTCTAGCCTGTCATTCTCCTTAATAAGGCGCTTGTTCTGAGACCCTTCCCGCAGATGAGATAGAATTCCCGCCTCCGGTTCCGCCTGTCAAGGATGTAGTTGGCGGAGCGGGATCCTACTCGGCCATTGGCGCACGCATCTTCTCACCACCTCCGCTGTCCAAATCCGTGGGATGGATCGTGGATTGCGGTTCGGATTTCCCGCAAGAACTCCGAGAAACCATTGATCAGTGGGAAACCAGTTGCCATCTCAGAGACACACCGGATAGGCTTACCACAAGAGGCTGGAATGGCTATGGCGAAAACGAACATCGAGGTACTTTTCGATCTCCATGATTGCAGTACCATATCTCCTTCTCATCTGAACCCCATTTTCGGCCATCATTTATTGCCTGTCCCCACGTCGTAGCGCTGCTATTCTGAAGTCTCGACTATGAAGTACCCTTCCAGGACTCTGTTCTGCACACATCCGTATTTTTCATTTTCAAAAATCTTTTCTTTATCGCATGCTTGCGTTCGCCCGAAGCTGACGTTCCAAAACTGACGTTCTCACAGCATTCGCCTACACAACACCAAAACTTCGACTCGACGCAGACTCGCTATCTCCAACACTCCTGCTCTCCAAATCCTTCCACCTGATATGTTCACCTAGCCGCCTTACCAACCTTACATCCAGCATCCTCGAAAAGCGTACCGATTACGCGTACTCACGTGACCAATGGATCAATCCGCCTCTCTTCATCTGGGAGCCAGTCCCCGATCTCTGCATCCCAGAGGAAGCATCGAATGCTATGACATCACTAGTACATGTTGACGTGGTGAGCCCGAATCATGGCGAGCTAGGCGGCTTCTTCGGAGTCTCCACTGTACAAGCCAACGGCGATGTTGACAGGGCTGCAGTCGAGCAATGCTGCGAAGCTTGGCTGGCGTCTGGGATCGGTGCAAATGGCAAAGGCGCAGTGGTGGTGCGCTGCGGTAAAGACGGATGCTATGTCGCAACGCGGCAGCGGTCGCGATGGCTACCGGCTGTGCACGGCGACAGACCCGAAAAGGTCGTCGACCCGACAGGCGGCGGTAATGGTTTTCTCGGCGGTCTGGCGGTCGGCTTGGTTCGCGGAGGAGCAACGCCGGGCGTGCACAATGTCGAAGAGGCGGCCATCTGGGGAAGCGTTGCTGCGAGTTTCGCCATTGAGCAAGTAGGGATGCCAAAACTGGAGCGAGGACAAAAAGGCGAGCCAGAGCGATGGAATGGAGTCAGAGTTGAGGAGAGAGTGAAAGAATTGAGAGAAGCTGTGCATAAGGGAAACGACAACTGATTCACGCAGGACGAACAGAAATCGGTCTGGGAAGGTATTCATTACGACGTAGAGTTGGCACAGCCGGCATGAGCATTATAGAGTATTGGGTATTGGGTTGATCGCATGAGCTCCTCTATGAGCCTTCACGCGCCTCGTGCTCCCTGATCTGCTTGACCCAGCTGTAGAATATCAATATCGGAGATATGTGAGAGCAGGGAACTGGGTCAACATACTACCTGCTGGGATAGAACCTGCCCTTCTCTGGCATCTTGTCCCGATACTCCCTCTCAGCAGAGACGGCCCAGGCAATTGCCGTGATGCCAACGATTACTCCTCCCATGACTGCAGTATTTGCCTTCCAGTTCTTAGGCTGCGAGTACCATCCACCGGTAGGCGACCAGACATGCTTGGGGTAACTGCGGCTATCAATTAGCTGTGCCCCGAGCGCGCTGCGTCCGAACGAGCGTACGGGATTTTCCCGCCAGAGCTGTGCTCAATTGCGGCGCCCTTCTTCAAGTCGCCCTTCAAGGTGTCCTTCTCGGGGTTGAGGTGGTCGACAGCCATGGCGAGATCTGAGGATGTGCGTTGCTGCTTGCCCATCAAGGTGATGGTTATCGACGTCGTAAGTGTCCGGCCAAGCCGCTAAACCGTAAAGGTCAACGCATCACTTGGAGAGTCTCGAGCTTCGCGCCCTCGATTTTTTGGCCGCAGGACTGCACGCGACAATCACCCAGCTCCTCAACCCTCAGCAACCCGGCCAGTATCTCGACTAGGGAGATAATGAAGCGCCTCCGGATAGACCGATGGGGTGCGCAATCTTTTTGCCGTAATGCCACACCTCGACCGCGGGTCGCATGTCCCTTTCAGCAGTCCGCCATACCGCAGCACCACCAACCCGCCCGGATACGTCTACAATCGACCTTCGGAAACGTCACACCTGCGGACGCGGAAAATGAATCTCCCACACCAATTGGCACACTCAAGACATCGAAGAATGGGAAGTCTCAGCGGGAGAAGCTTCCATCACCTCCCGTAGCCGCAGCAGCAAAATCAGCGAAACTTGCCGCCCTCCATGCTCGTATAGGGATGCCGCAGCGAGTGCCTCTCCCTACCCTCGCCCGCACCCTCGTCGACGTCTCCGCCGACCCGGATAAGGACTTCAATAACTACACACTCTCAATCCTGGGTGCTGATCTACTGAAGTACTTCATTGCGGAACACATTGTGTGCCAATACCCACGTCTACCAATGGGCGTCGTGTTTGCTGCGGACGCCGCTTTCATAGGCCCTGCAGCGCTTTCGTCTATTCGTCATGAATGGGGTGTTGAAGCGGTGGCGGAACCAGGCGGCGAGGTTGATCCCGGTCTATTGCAGTTCAAGCGCGTGCCGCCAGGACACTGGAAGAATGACCACGACTCCCCCGATCCTGCGGTACAATGGAGAGTTGGGCTATCCACTCGTGTGAGGAGAGACGACGCCCTTGGCCAGTTCAGATACAGAACACATAAGAAGAGGGAACCAATGCGGGCAAAGGAGGCGTCGCTTGAGGAAGCCAGCGTCGATTTTGTGAGAGCAGTGGTAGGCGCGGTGTATCTGCACGCGGGCCGCGTCGCAGCGATCGACTTCATAACAGCGCACTTCCTCCGACGACATCTCGATATAAGCGGACTCTTCGACTTCACGACACCCACGAGAGATTTATCACGGTTGTGTGCACGAGAGGGTTTCGAGGCACCTATCGCACGACTGCTCAGCGAGACTGGTCGGCACAGTAGGACTCCAGTATTCGTCGTGGGAGTATACAGCGGCACAGACAAACTGGGTGAGGGTTTCGGCGCCAGTCTGGATGAAGCCAGAGTCAGAGCAGCGGCAGCGGCATTGAAGAGCTGGTATCTGTACAGCCCGCTTGACATGGTGAAGCCAAGTGAGGTGGAATCAAAGGGCAAGAAGTACATACCGAACCTGATTGACCCGGGCGAGATCATCGTCTAAAGGAAGGACTACAATTCTCGAAATCTAGAGATGTGGTTGGGGAGGCCTGCAATGTAGAAGCACCTGAGGTTATGGGTGCATTATGATCAGGGGACTCGGAGCTTCGGGAGGGAAAACTGAAGGCGACAGGAGAAAGGTCGCCTGGCCAGCTCGCAGTGAGCCGTCGGCCAAATGTAACATACGAATTTTCGAAGCTCTTTCACGCATTGCGTTTCTTGCAACTATTTCCAACATCGGGCGGAGTAGAAACATGTACACTGGCAGTCTCAAATAGAGTCCATTGCGATGTGTACATCAAAGCGAAACTGCATCTTAAGAGCGTGCTGGCTCCAAAAAGCTAGGCAACAAGCTGCAGTCTATCCCACCCAGGAAATTTCCACCAAAGATAACGACAAATGTACCAGTCCTCGCCAGACCCAGTATTCTGCGATTATGTCTTGTGTCGCTGTCAAGGCACTTGAAGATCTGATAGATCGGGGCATCGGCTCGCTAATCTGAACTTTAAATTTGGCGCGTCTTCCTCCTCATCAAAGACGTCAACGCGTTTGAGCGCGACACACTACCAGCCTTTGGCGTCTGACGTCTGCCAGGAAATACGTAACGCCTGTTTACGAGTATCGTCCTTTCCCCTGATCACATTCCGCGCTGCACTGTCGATTTAAACAACGCTTTGTTTGAATTGACGCAATTCGTCCGGACAACAACCGTATTAGCTTTGTTCGCCACTCCCGCTTGCTCGTCGAGACACCGCAAGGAGACTTTTGCCCCTTCAACAATGTCTTCAGCGGAAACGAGCGCGACTCCAGGCTCGCCGAAGAGCAGTCCTGCATCCTCGCCCCCGGCAGCTGAGAGCGCGGAGGAGAATGGCGTCCCCGATATTCTCCAGAAAGAAGAGGAGCAGATGCGGAAGAGGCGGGAGAAGGCGGACCTGGCACGGGACAAGAAGCTTGAAGCCGAGCGCCAGAAAGACATGGACGGCGGCAGCGAAGCTGTAGATACGAAGTTCAAGGCTTTGGAATATCTGCTCAGTCAAAGCAAGCTGTACTCGAGCATTATGCTTTCGCAGATGCAGAAGCAAGAGGAACAAGAAATCAACAGAGGCGAAAAGGATAAGAAGAAGGCGCTCAAACGAGAGGAGACGGCCGAGAAAGCTGCCGAGGAGTCTCAACGGAGAGCTACCCGAACGAGCGGTCGTAAGGCGCAGCAGGAAGAAACCACCTCGGGAAGCAAGAAATCGTTGCCTTCGCGCGGAAAGGGGAAACCAAAGAACGATGGGAACAAGAAGATTTCGGATATGTTCAAGAAGGAGGATTTGCAGGCCAAAGGCGGCAGCACCAATGTGTCTGAGGCGTTGCAGGAAGCAGCAGATGAAGTCAAGGCCGACGATATTGGTATTCAAAACCTTCGGTCTGCACGACAACCCGGGCTTGTGACGGGGGGTACAATGCGTTCATACCAGCTGGAGGGTCTGGAGTGGCTTACTTCTCTATACGAAAACGGGCTCAATGGCATTCTTGCAGATGAGATGGGATTGGGAAAGACGATCCAAACCATAGCATTCCTTGCCTTCCTACGCGAAAAGGGTATATATGGCCCGTTCTTGATCTCGGCGCCGCTCAGCACGACGATGAACTGGGTAGAAGAGGTCAAGAAGTGGACACCAGAGATTCCTGTTGTTCTCTACCACGGCAGCAAACCTGAGCGCGAGCAGATCCGGAAGACGCAGCTGAAGAGACCTGGAAGCCCCGAGTTCCCTATCGTTGTCACCAGCTACGAGATCTGCATGAACGATCGCAAGTTCCTGGCAGGTTTCGGATGGAAGTTCATCATCATTGACGAAGGCCACCGCATCAAGAACCTGAACTGCCGTCTGATACGCGAGCTTCAGTCCTACCAGTCCGCGAACCGGTTACTCATCACAGGTACACCATTGCAGAACAACCTCACAGAACTCTGGTCTCTCCTTCACTTCCTCATGCCCACCATCTTTGACAAGCTCGAGTCATTTGAGTCCTGGTTCGACTTCTCGGCGCTGAAAGAACGCAATGGCTACGAGCAACTGCTGTCCGAAGAGCGCAAGCAGCGCCTCGTCGCCTCCCTCCACGCCATCCTCAAGCCCTTCCTGCTCCGTCGCGTCAAAGCCGACGTGGAGAAACTGATGCCCAAGAAGCGCGAATACGTTCTCTACGCCCCGCTCACTCCCCTCCAAAGAGAGCTTTACCAAGCCATCCTCGACGGCACCAGCCGCTCCTACCTCGAAGACAAAGCCGTCGAAGCCATCACCACCAACAGCGGCCTCGCAACGCCGAACCGGCGCGTCGCCAGCCTCAAGCGCAAAACCCCCGCCGACGCCCCCTCACCAAGCGGCAGCAGCACGCCCAACAAAACCACCAAAGCAAGCAGAGAAGCCACGCCGGCGTCCTCGACCCGCGGCCGCCGCCGCGCCGGCCGCAAAACCTACGAAGAAGTCAGCGACGCGCAGTTCTTCCGCGACGTGGAGGCCCAGAAGCTCGACTCCTCGGACACTTCGCCGCCAGCCTCAGGCTCGCAAGACGACAGCTCGACGGACGAAACCTCGCTCCGAGCCGCCACCCTCGCTTTGGCAAAACGGCAGATCGGCGCCAAAAAGCTGCAAAACCCCATCATGCAACTGCGCCTGTGCTGCAACTCGCCGCTCAACTTCTTCAACCCGTTCACGGATGCTCGCACCGGCGAGGAGGGAGCGCCGGATGAGAGCTTGGTGACGAGTTCGGGGAAGATGTTGCTGTTGGATACGTTGTTGCCCAGGCTGTTCAGGGATGGGCATAAAGTGCTCGTGTTTAGCCAGTTCAAGACGCAGTTGGATATACTGGAGGACTACGCGAGGGAGTTGCGCGGGTGGAATGTTTGCCGGATTGATGGGAGCGTGGCGCAGGCTGAGAGGCAGCGGCAGATTAGGGCGTTTAACAAGCCCGCCGCTGCTGCCGCTGTGAAGAAAACGACTCCGCCGAAGACGAGCAGAAGTAAGCGTTCGAAGAAGGAGGAGGAGGAGGAGGAGGAAGAGGTGGAGGAACCATCCGACCTCTTCCTCCTCTCGACCCGGGCCGGCGGCCAGGGCATCAACCTCGCCGCCGCCGACACCGTCATCCTCTTCGACAGCGACTGGAACCCGCAACAAGACCTGCAAGCGCAAGACCGGGCGCACCGGATCGGGCAGACCAACAACGTGATCGTGTACCGCTTCGCCACGCGCAACACGGTCGAAGCCACGCTGCTCGACTCGGCCGAAGGCAAACGCCGGCTCGAGAAACTGGTCATCAGGAAGGGCGGCTTGAAGGGCGATGCGGGCAAGAGGGGGCACAGGGAGGAGAGGGAGGAGGTGGAGGAGTTGCAGCGGTTGCTCAGGAGGGGCGATGGCGAGAAGTGGGATGTTGAGGGGGGCGGGGGTGTGCTGGGGGAGCGCGAGTTGCGCGTCTTGATGGATCGGAGTGAGGAAGCGTACGTGAGGGCGGAGAAGGGCTTGGAGGGGGTGGACAGTGGTGTTTTTAGGGCGGTCGAGACGAGGGTTGAGGGCGGGTTGTTGGAGGGGTTGAAGGCGTAGGGTGGTGGGTTGAGGTGGATGAGGTCGGTTCTGTTCGCGTCGTCGTCGTCTGATCTGCGGCTTTCTAGCATGGTGTTGGTTGGGTTTGGCGGCGGTGTTTGTCGCGTCTCGCTCGATAGTCGAGGCTGCAAGTTACGTACCTAACGTTAACTTTATGTACATTCAACAGCAATGATTTGTTTTTGGTTTCTATCCCCGTTCCTCCACATCACAGGGAGATGTGGACCATCGAGCGCGCATACTGACTTCCCCCTGATATCAACGTCCTGTTCTCTCAACCCCGTTCCCCCCTCCATCCTTCCTCCCCACTCGTTCCTCCTCCACTCCCCGATCCTCACAATGCCAACTCCCGCCCCGAAGCATCAGAGCCGAACAGACACCTGAGCAGTCAGTCTAGGGGGCGTGCGCAGGTATCCGCGTCGATCAGTCGGGTGATGCGACGGACGGGATTGCGGTCTGGTCGGGGCAGTCGGGGCAGTCGGGGCAGTGGGGGCAGTCGGGGCAGTCGGGGCAGTCGAGAACGAACGACTGCACAGCTGCTTCATTCAATATGCGGCTGATGGGACGCGGTGTTCTGGGAGGTCGAGTCGGTTTGCGTGTGCTGGGTTAGTGGTGCATTAAGTTGTGCTTTAGATTATCGGTAACTAACTTAACGGTAGCTGGAGATGCGAAGCCCGCTTCATTGACAGCTTCCCTCCCCTCTCTCTCCCTCTCTCTCTCCTCGTGCCTGCAGCCCATCCTATTTTTAACCCCAGTGGATCCATTCGAGACTTTCTTTTGCGCCTGCTGCGGTGCGTGCAGCGAGGTGCAGGCAGGTAGGTGGTGCGACGTCGTGTCGGCACTTTGCGGCCTTGAAACGGGCGGTCGGGGAGATGTATGTTATGGCATGGAGCTGTGAGATGTCTTTGGGTGTGTTCGGGGTGAGGCATGGGAATCTGTGACGCCGAGCGGGTGGTGCGGAGGAATGGTATGGCTGGGAGCTGTCTCGGACGCTTGATGTGCTTCTGCAAGCCGGTGTAGTGTAGTGTAGTGTACTGTTACTGTACCGGTAACTTACCTTGCGTTCGTCCCTGGGCCTCCACCACCGCGCCTAGGTGTTCACGATGCCAGAGCCCATCGCTCGCCCACAGCCTGCATCCGCCTCGCTCCCACATCTGTCCCATGTACAAGTGCCAGGCGTGAGTGTCGAGCAGCGATGCACGTGTAGGTACAGTGACTCCTGGTGGCTGCAGAGTGTCGTCAAGGCGCGTCTCCTGCTCGGCCTGTCGTTGGTGCAGCAGTCGCCCGCCCTCCATCACGGCGCCAAGGTCCAAAGCCAGTCAGTCCAAGCTGCCCCATGCCGACTCTGCTTGCCTGTGTGGCTGTACTGTAACGTCTATTTGTAGCCGACCATGGCGACTTCCCCACGCTCTTTCTGCTGCCCGGGAGAGACTGAGAATCTACAACCTCCTCCGCCCTGCGCTGTCTCTGCTTTGCTTCAACACCTCACATTCGCTCGTCTTTCGCTACTTACTACTTACTCTACAGTACCTTCTCGCACCGCCGCGTCCTGGTGACCGGATCCGCCTGTACCGTGTTGTCGCTTCCTCAGCGCGGGCACCGCACCAGCAGCCATCTTCCTCCACGCCTGCTTCAACATCCCCTCTTCCCCTCCGAATTCCCCTTCAGCTTCTCCCCGATCAGACACTCTCGATTGCGCGTATGACGACTGAAATCCGACCATAGCCCTGATTCTCTAGCGTTGCGCAGACAGCCACGACGTCAAACTGTTGTGCAACCACCCGCCCGCCTCGCTGTAAAACATCGCCCACACCTCCCCTTTCGACTTCGGACCTACTCTTCTTCTTCTCCTTCCACACTTCCTCAGCCCTACCCGGTACGTGGATGCCGCTGTGCATGTCTGCATCTGTTAAAAATACACATCGCGTCTCGCATTGACTGCGCGCTGACATTTACTTGAAGCACTCGCTCGTTCGCGTCCGCGAAACCATTCGACACGCGCCACTTCGGCTCCTCTCCCGCTCGTTTCCCTTGCTCATGTTAGGACTGGGACTTCCCTGAACGTTCGAAAGCGCGGACTCTTCCATAGCTTCTGCTTCTCTAATAGCTACACCTTTCGCTCCTTGAATCATCAACTCGACACACCAACTCCGATATGTGGGCGCAATTACTCGCCCGCGCAGTCAACGAGAATGGCGTACCTGCCATCACTGATCCGTGGCCCGTCAAAGACGTATGTATCACATCTCCCGGTGCTGGTGCTGTTCTAATAGTGTCACAGATCGTGTACGTTGCTATCGTTGGCGGTGTAATGCTTTGCGCCTTCCTCGAATGGTTCCTGTGGCTGGCCGCTTTCTTGTACTGCCTGGTCAAGGTCTATCAAAAGGCCGAGACTACAAGCATCAAAGTCCTTGCCGTCATCATGATGGTTCTGTTTACTCTGTTGAGGTACGCTCCTTTTCCTGATCTTCCCAGTTTGGGTCACAATTCTTACACGAGCAGGGCAATCTTCCTTCCAATCATGGTGGTTACACTCCCTCTTCCCTCGCAGGTCGTCCAGTACTTTCCCACCATCATGGTCTCGTTTCTCCAGTGGTTCGCATTCTGGTCATTCGCCGGCCTCTTGACGATTCCATGGCTCTTCTGCGTCTACCAACTCGTCACTCATTCCATCGGCCGGACGAAACGCATCAAGCACGTTCTGGACGAGGCTTCCGCGCCGAAGATGGTCATCGTCATGCCTTGCTACAAGGAGATCCCCGAGATTCTCTTGCGAACTGTGGACTCACTTGTCGATTGCGAGTACCCGCCGTCGTGTCTGCATGTCTTCCTGTCATTCGATGGAGACCAGGAAGATGAATTGTATCTGAACACGATCGAGAAGCTTGGTGTTCCGCTTACGCTCGACACGTACCCGAAGAGCATCGATGTTACATACCGTAGCACTCGTATCACCGTCTCCAGGTTCAAGCACGGCGGGAAGCGTCATTGCCAGAAAAAGACCTTCCAACTTATCGACAAGATTTACACGGAATACCTGAAGAGGAACGACAACCTCTTTATCCTCTTCATCGACTCGGACTGCATTCTCGACAAAGTCTGCATTCAGAACTTCATGTACGAGATGGAGCTTAAGCCTGGCAGCAAGCAAAACATGTTGGCAATGACCGGTGTCATTACCTCTACTACAGAGAAGAACAGCCTCATTACACTGCTTCAAGATATGGAGTACATCCATGGTCAGCTCTTTGAGCGTTCTGTAGAATCCGGATGCGGAGCCGTCACTTGTCTACCAGGCGCTCTGACTTGTCTCCGGTTCTCTGCTTTCCGCAAAATGGCCAAGTACTACTTTGCGGACAAGGCTGAGCAGTGCGACGATCTGTTCGACTACGGAAAGTGCCATCTGGGCGAAGATCGCTGGTTGACGCATCTGTTCATGATTGGTGCCAAAGAACGCTACCAGATTCAGATGAACACTGGTGCTTTCTGCAAGACTGAGGCCGTCCAGACCTACCGTAGTCTGCTGAAGCAGCGTCGCAGATGGTTCTTGGGCTTCATCACCAACGAAGTCTGCATGTTGACGGATATTCGACTCTGGAAGAGATACACGCTTCTCTGCATCGTGCGCTTCATGCAGAACACCATCCGTACGACCGCCTTGCTTTTCTTCATCATGGTTATCTCGATCATCACGACGTCTCAGAAGATTGAAAATCTGCCCGTTGGGTTTATCGCGGTTTCCCTCGGCCTGAACTGGATCCTGATGCTCTACTTTGGTGCGAAGCTTGGTCGCTACAAGATCATGCTATACCCGGTCATGTTTGTCATCAACCCGTTCTTCAACTGGGTCTACATGGTCTACGGAATCTTCACGGCGGGGCAGCGCACTTGGGGAGGACCTCGTGCAGATGCAGGAACAGCAGACTCAGAGACCACGCCTCAAACGGCCATCGAACGCGCCGAAGCCACTGGAGATGACCTGAATGTGGTCCCCGAAACGTTCAAGTCAGCTGCCGAGATCCAGCGTAAGAAATCCCAAAAAGGCGGCCGCCCTGCCGCCGTCCCCCTCCAGCCATCCGACCACATCGAAGGCCGTTTCGCGCCCGCAGAAAGATTGCCGGACGGCTGGTACCACCAAGACAACGACTCAGGCCTCACGCTCCCCAATACCGTCCCCTTCGACCCCCACAGCCTCCCCCGCATGCCCGTCCACCCCCGTGACTCTTTCGACTCCTTCATCACCCAAACCTCGGCCGGAAACTCCATCTACCTCCCCCGCCGCGTCGAATCTGTCATGGACCCCGAAGGTCTGACCCAGTACCACCAAGCGCAAGCCTCGCAGCGCCCCGCCGGTGGCGCTTTCTACGAAGCACCTGATACGAGCACGAGCGGTGCTTACGCTGCTCTCGGTGCCATGAACAAGCCAGGGTTCCAGTCATCCGTCGACTCGCTGTCTGAAGACGACATCAGCTACAAAGACTCATCCACGTACGCAAACACGCTCGCCAACACCAAACACCCAGCCGTCTCCGTCGCGGCCGTCCACCAAAACTCGCATTCCCGCGGCAACAGCGACAACAGCCTCCGCTCCACCTCGACCTTCTCAAACAGCCCTCCCGGAAACCCAGGCTATCTATGCAACCACCCCCCTAACTCCTCCACCGACTACCTCCCCCAACCCCAAACCGCCCCACCCCTCCCCCACCCACCCCACCGCACCACCCTCTCCGTCCCCGGCACCGGAAACCCCAACGCCAACGCCAACAACACCACCACCAGCGCCCACCGCACCGGCCGCTCCCCCCTCGCCCGCTCCAGCTTCACCCGCACCGTCACCCCCACCCCTCCAAGCACCGAACCCAGCCACGCCATCGAACTCCAACCCCACCCCACCACCCCCTCCCTCGCTCCCCCGCTCTCCCCGGAGCCTGAACGCAGCATGCCCGAGCCGGGCGAAGCGGACGTCACGTTTGACGCCGAGCGGCTGCGGCGCAGGAGGGAGGAGAGGGAGCGTAGGGATCGGAGGGAGAGTCGGAGTAGAGGTGGTGGTGCTGGTGGTGCTGGTGGTGGTGCTGGGGGTGGAGGCAGGAGGAATGGCAGTGTGGATAGTTCGGCTAAGGAGAGGAGGAGGTTGACGAAACGGGCTCCGACTTCTTGAGGCGGGCGTTGGCGGTTGGGTTTGAGGGATCACTTCGTCGCCCGGACTGCCTGACGACAGCGCAAGAACCGTGTCGGATACAAATCCCGTGGTGAGGAGCCGGATTGGGGGAGTGGTGGGGGGTACGGCGATGGGGGTGGATGCTTTTTCGGGTCATTTGGGGGAGAGAAGAGGGAAGTAGCGAAAGTGGACGCACAGAAGTAGACACAGCGGAAGCAGTGAAACCGCTAAACTCAAGATCCGAGCAGCGGTGGCAGCATAACGTTACCGCACCTAGTGCAACCAAGCCATCTTAATCTACCTTCTACATCTCCCTCGCGGTGCCTGTAGTGTGATCGTGTGCTTGTGTGGCTACATATATCTACATACTTCTCTGCTTGTCTATCAAGCCTCAAGCCTCAAGCCTCAACCCGCCTAACAACGATGATCCCGCTACGCGCCTTAAATTAAGTAGACGCGGGACATCACGAGTAGGCGTTACGACTATCTAACACCTCTCCGTTACGCTTAACTGTTTTTTGGTTCGTGCGCTGGGTTTGATTTGTGTTGGGATGGGATGGGATGGGATTGGATGGGATGGGATGCGGGTGCTTGGTGGGTGGTGTGTGGTGTGTGGTGTGTGGTTGTATGTGGTGTGTAGTTGTAAGTGAAGTGGGAGGGGGGAGG